>JAYRCH010000329.1:1200000-1800000 GCA_037179445.1 Phengaris alcon alcon
AGTCCGGTTTCAATCCGTTCTCTGAAATTATATGTCCTAAATAGCCAACCTCTTTTCTTAGGAATTCACATTTGTCTGGTTGTAACTTGAGATTAAATGAACGGAGTCTTTCGAAAATAGTGGTCATGTTTTTTATATGAGTGGATAAATCAGGAGAGTATATAACGATGTCATCGACATAAACGAAACAGCGTTCTCCTTGCAGGCCAGTGAGAACGTTATTCATTAAACGTTGGAATGTTGCTGGCGCGTTTTTAAGTCCGAACGGCATTCTAGTAAATTCGAAGTGTCCTTCGGGAACACTGAACGCTGTTTTGCATGCATCTTTTGGGGACATATTGATTTGGTGAAACCCAGACGTTAGGTCCGGGGTGGAGAAGTATTTGGAGTTGCCTAGTTGGTCAAGAATCTCTACTATATTAGGTATTGGGTATGTTTCACCGATAGTGATGTCGTTAAGCCGACGATAGTCGATCACAATTCGCCACTTTTTTTGTCCTGAGGCGTCGGTCTTTTTCGGGACTATCCAGATTGGTGAGGACCATGGAGATACAGACGGTTGGATGATCTTTTGGTCGAGCATTTTCTTAATTTGAGATTTTACCTCTTGTTTGTGTACTTCAGGAAATCTATATGACTTAACGTTTATAGGTTGATCGGAAGTGGTACGTATTTCATGTTGAATAGCGTCGGTTGTGGTAAGAGTGTCATTTGGTAAATAGAAGATGTCGGAGTATTTGGAACATGTATCGTATAGGGCATTGCATTCTTCTTGATTTAGATGTGAAACACGGAGTAATTCTAGGACTTCTTTGGTTCTATTTAAGCAGGGTTGTTGGCAAAAGTTAGTTTGGTAAGATGTGCTATCCATAGGATGCAAGGTAAGTAAAAGATTAGGGTTAAGATTTACTGGTTTTTCTGACATGTTAAGAACTGTTAAATTAATTCTTTTATTTTCTTTTACTTTGGCTATGCAATTGGAAACGTATAACTTTTTATTTAGGTGTTGGTCTAATACGAGTCCTTCTTTTAATTCAGGATTTTTTATAGAACATTCGATGACCATTTCAGTCCTGGGTGGTATAATGTAAGCTGGTTCAAAAAAATGTAACTGTAAGAACGTGTTATTAATATATAAACGGTTTTCATTGTAATCTATTTTGCAGTTATTCGTATTTAACATGTCAGATCCTATTATTCCATCGTATGGTAAGTTAATTTCTTTAATAACGTGGAATGTATGCAATATATGAGATTTTGGTAATTTAATTTTTAATTTAAAATGACCTTCGGTTTGTATTGACTCAACTGTTGGATCAATACCTTTTATATTGATAGTGTCTTTTCCTAATTTAGGACTCCGGGATAAACAGGAGCGTTTAATTAAGCTAACTGAGGATCCTGAATCTACGAGTAAGCTCAACGGAAGGTCAGATATGGAAGACTCTATTAGAACATGAGGTAAGAGAGTTTTTGTTGGGTCATTTGTTATTTCGAAAACATTTGATTCTTTGAATTTAGTATTTTTTTGTATATTATCAGGTTTGGTACTGAGGATTTTGGATTTATTGGTTGATTTCGAAATTTTAGTAGAATCATCGATTGTAGTATTAGATTCGGAGGATTCAGTGGATTCAGCAACTGCAACGTTGGATTTAGGAGATTCAGTGGATTCAGCGACTTTAATGTTGGATTTGGGAGATTCAGTGGATTCAGCGACTGTGATGTTGGGTTTAGGAGATTCAGTGGATTCAGCGACTGTAGTATTTGATTTGGGAGATTCAGTGGATTCACGGACTGTAGTGTTGGATTTGGAAGATTTAGAATTTATTAATTTATTTTTATTAATATTATGATTTCGTTTTTTGGTGTCAGGTGTATTGTTGTGTCCCATGTGACACCGCCACGAGACATTGTTTAGTTTTTTTGGTTGTCTACTGTATCGTAACCAGGTTCTTCTGGCATTTGGACGGTGAACGGGTTTTGTGTGTCATCGTTCACGTAATGTGTATTGAATTGAATAGGTCTAATTCTGGGATTGTTATTGTTGTTTTGTTGTTCTTGGTTTGTTCTGTACCTATTGTTATTATATTCTCGCTTTCTGCAATTTTCGATGCTATGACCTGGGTTTTTGCAATATCTGCAGAAGACAGTCTGTGGCATAGGCGGACGAATACGTTGGATTGTTTGATTTATTGGTGTTGGAATTTTCTTTTGAAGCATATTTTGAATCTTCTCTTCGCTTAACGCTAAGTTAATGGCTTCGTTCAGATTTTGAGGGTCCCTACACCTAACCATGTTTGAAATATTTGGTTTGAGTCCTAATAAAAACGTGTGTAAGGCTAGATCCTCCATGGAGGCTACTCTACCTGGGAGTTCTTTCTTTGATTTGTTAGCAATTGAAATTTCAGTTAGTAATTTTGATAGCGAGGTTTCGATTCTTAATGAATATTGATGAATTGGTTCATTAGGTAATTGTTTGCAATTTTGTAATTCTGCAAGTAAATGTGTATAATGCTTTTTTTCTCCGAATTGGGTTTGTAAAAATTCTTTTAGTTGAGACCAGTTAGAAAATTCTTTAATGGATACTGCACTTTCAGCTTTGCTCTCTAATTGGGACTGAATAAATTTAAATACGATATTTTTTTGGTTGTCATTTCCGAGATTAATTGCATTATCGCAGTTTGTTATAAATGATTGAAGTTTTTCTCGGGACCCATCGAAGGGTTTTATAAATTTAAAAAGGACTCCAGTAGGAATTGCATCGTGATCATCAGAAACAGCAGCACGTGAGTTTGCTGCTGTGCAGCAGGGGGTTTTGTTTGCCCCTCTCTTGCCTGACCTAGTAATCGGACCAGACGGAGCAGGCGGCGGTGGACAAAGACAGTCCATTTGTGCCTCATCCTCCTCCAAGGCAATCTCGGGTTTTGGACTCGGTGCTCGACTTTCAGACATTATGTTTAAGTAAAATACTTACTACGCTAATTATAAACAAAACTAAAACTAATGCTTAGTCTAGAAATTTAACATCGATGTAAATATATCGTGGTGAATCTATGTAAGATTATTTTATATCAATGTACTAGAGTCACTTACTGCGACAGGAATGCGGCGATAAGAACGGCTCGTATAAACATCCCGTGCGTCCCGTCGACTGCTGGGCGTTCTCGGAACTCGGAGCGTTGGACTCGGCGAGATTGACGTAATCGTCAATCTATGATTGCTCGAAATTTCAGGAACCACAGACTTGTTGCACAGATTTAGGCTTTAGCACAGATTTAGGATTTAGCACAGAATTTAGGATTTAGTACTGGTTTAGAACTTGATTTGGATTTAGCACCGATTAAGTATATATTTAGGATTTAGCACAGATTTTGGTGATTTTTTTTTTTTTTTTTTTTTTTTTTTTTTTTTTTTTTTTTTTTTTTTTTTTTTGAACACTGAGCACTGAATATAGTTCAGTTTTATTAGCAATTCAGTTCGCGAGGCGTACCTGGGACTTTTAAAAATCCCCTTTAGCTGCCACCATTAATGTTATGGGGGACTTCCTAAATCCCTTTTTAAAAAAAAGATTTATTTTACAAACTAGAAAATATATAGAAATAGAAACACAGAATTAGTAAGTTCGGCACACGACCGTCAATGAATTAGGATGGATGAAGACTGATTGGGAACTTGGGAGGATGTTTATATAAAGGGTATAGGATTGCTGATGAGGATGGAAAGATTATGGATAGGGCTTAGGTAAGGGAAAAGGCTAACAAGGATAGGATATAACAGTACGTATGACATACGTCATTGGTTTAAGTGCTCTGAAATACTTGATTTCATTGATAATTGTATACTTTTTTATGTTAGATATATCCAGATATATCCAGCTCAGCTGCTCCCCAGCTTTCGGGAAACTCATAAACAGCTTCTCGTCCTCCTCCCACAGTGCCTGAAAACAAAAGTTTTCGAGCAGTGTGTGTTACCGGTGATGACAAATGGAGCCGAAACGTGGTCGTTCACAATGGGATTATCCAAAAATCTTCATGTCGCTCAAAGAGCTATGGAGAGAGCTATGCTCGGAGTCTCTCTACGTGTTAGAACCCGAAAATAGGAAATCCGTAGCAGAACTAAAGTTACCGACATAGCCCATCGTATTAGCAAGTTGAAGTGGCAATGGGCTGGACATATAGCCCTTAGAACCGATGCCCGCTGGGACCGAAAGGTTCTTGAGTGGACACTACGACGGACGTAGAAGACGTAGAAGCATAGGACGACCTCCCACCAGGTGGACAGACGACCTTATAAAAGTCGCAGGGAGTCAGTGGATACAGGCCGCGAGCAAATGGTCGCACTGGAAATCTATGGGGGCCTATGTCCTGCAGTGTACCAGGCCGAAAATATTATGTTAGGTATGATTAGGTATCCTTAATGAATATAATGATAACCAAAAACTTTTAAATTTTTTTATTTAATCATAACAATTATAATATATATTATAATATTCATGAAAAATAATATGTCTATCGAGCTGAATTAGCTCTATTTTCAAAAAATCACCAAAAATTAATTAATATTAGAAGCTCCTTGTTTATTTTATTTTTATACGTAATTAGCTGTATTTCAGTCAAATTATTTGAATTTTTAACAAAAATCTCATATCTAACGAGTTTCTCACAGCAACTACTGAACGTCATTTTCCAATATAATTTGTATGAAAATTGTGGTGAAGAGTTACTTTTTTCCGTTACTAAATTATAATTCATATTTCCCCACAAATCATAAATAGTATGAACGTAAACAAATATACATTATAAGAGAATTGACCGCGTTAATTTTGGATATTCTAACAATAATGACCAATTGCCTTAACGCAAAAAAGTTACACTAACACAGACGATACGTACCTACCACATACGTCACGCTATTAGAATAATAGCGTAGCACACGTGTTTTCTCTTCTGTGTCGGCATCCTCTTTGGTACTTAGGAAAGTAACAAGAATGTTACAGAAAAACAACTCCGAAAATGAAAATTATTAAGCAAAATGTTTTGAGGTACGTACGTGGTTACGTGGTTAAAGGTTAATGCACTTAAAAGAAAATTAATTTAATAATTATATTACTGTCGGTAAATATCAAAATGGGATAAGGAGCTTATTTATTTCATTTCGTGGTTCTGTGTAGAACTTCAGTACTAAATAAGCGGTTGAAGTGACTACAATGACAATTTCAACAAAAGAAACTTTTCAAATAATTTTGTTCTTCCTTCCTATTTATAAATCAAAGTTGCCTAAACAAAGAAAGAGGGTTGAAGTGAAATAAAATCTGATATCAGAGATAAGGTCTTTCTCTTCTGATATCAGAGATAAGGTCATCTTAAGAGATGATTAAAGAGTAAGAAAAAAAGTCTATGTTAAAACATTTTTGAAAACGATCCAATTTTTTTCTTATAATAAGCCTGGTATGTTTCACTCTACTCAATGTGAAATAAACTAGAAATAGAATGACAAGTTCATAGGTAACTTATGTTTTCTTACTTTTGAGCTTATCACAAAAGATCTGGTAGTTATTGTAGCTTTCTGAAGCGGCAAGAAATCAATTGTAGGTTTCTATAAATTCTATGTATAATAAATACATTCGGCAAAAGTTTCGAAAATGTTCTCAATTTCATCGGAGGTTTGATAAATTTTAAAGTTTCCATACTAAGGCTATACGGGAGTTTGTTAACTTAAACGTTTTCCATCACAAAAGATATGCATAGGAAATTTACTCAATCGATAGTGCATTGAAGTTTGGCTCAAGTGAGATGGTCGGAACCTCGTTACTCGATAAACTATTTGCTACCGGGGTGGCGGAACATGTATTTTCAAGTCTTGAAAAAAATTATCCATATACATTCTAATTGGCCAAACATTAATCATTAGATTAATGTTTGGCTAATTAGAAATTTTGGCTAATTATCTGTGAATCCAGATAATCAGATCCAGATCCAAAATAATCTTAACGTAAACTTAGGACAGTTCACACCGCGACTTGCATTTTTAAGATAGCTTTTCAAAATTGAACTTTATTCGCTACACAAAAATATGAATGCAGCACCATGTCACGTAACGTTTCATTTTGGTGTGAATTTACTCTAATGTGCCTTTGTATTCTATTTCTTCATGACGCTAAAAATAAGTGACATTTAAATTGGTAGCATTATAGGCGCTATTGTTAAAAAAATAACTCCCCACACCGATTTCAGTGATGGTGGCCGGTTTCATTGAGACCAGGCCAGTTACGCAGGAGTAATTTTATAGTGCCCAGAGTATGTGCGCAGTACACAAGAGCACTCTCTCTTCCTTCCCTTCCAAACCGACACGACTGGCGAGAGATCAGGCGCAGGTCCGACTTTTACATGCCCATCCGACGCATGGATCATCTTTCGTGTCAGACAATCAGGTGATCAGCCTATTGAAACCAAACCAACCAAACTTGGAAACAACATTTTTTGTTGTTCCAATGCGGGAATCGAACCCACGACCTCCGAGTCGAGAGCCAAGCTCTAACCACTAGACCACGGAGGCCGTCGCTATTGTTAAACAACTATGCTAAAACTTAAATTCATGTTTCTCACTTGCGAATATACCGAAAGTCGTATGGTACGCTCTAATTACATTACAATTTTACCGTAGATTGGTTACCAATACCAACTAAACCAATAAATGTACCACGTAGGGACGTAGTTTCGATCTTTTATTTAGTAAAAAACTTAGCTCACATGTAGTTAGATAGCTTAGGCAATTAATGGAGTAGAATTACTTGGGCGAAGTCGCGGGCAAAAGTTACAAATTTGATAAAACAGTTCGGGAGTATTGGAACAAAATTTGATTCGGAGTTTCTAATTGCATGGAGAGGTCTGCGTGGGGCAAGCGGGTGGTTGCCGTTTCGACACTGATATTTTGATCCCAATTAAATACTCTGGCTTATAAATATTTGGAACAGTTGGTAGAATTTTTATATCATAATAAATATACATTTTGGCAAGAGTCTTTTAATCACAATACCTCTTAGCCAAAGCATCCTAGCAATAATTTTTGTGTACTTAAAATATTAGTGTTTTAGTTTTTTTTAAGTAACTTGTCTCAATTAAAAGCAAACAAGGTTTACTTGATACAATCTTGTGACAATACATTACTTTGTTACGTCTAGTGTCTGGCGTCTGCACTTGTCGTACTTAATATATTATATTTAAAAAAAATGATTGAATTTTTGAAGGCCGAAAGGATAAAACGCTATTATCCATGTCTAGTTATTTGTTGGAAATGTTTGCAAACAACATTTAGCTGTGCTGGTGAAGTTTCATAAACTGTTTCTGATTCCAACCTCGCCGGTCGCCACTCATTAACGAACGAACGCAAAGACAGCAATTATTATGAAAGCGCTGTAAAAAGATATAACAGAGCACTCGAGAAATCTACATTTCTAAAGTATTTTGAGATCAAGACGTGAAAATCATAATCATATATTTTTAGTCTCTATCAATAGAGTTGGATTGAGATCTAAAATTATAATTAAATGACGTTTAAATTATGCATTAATATAGGACATTAAAAAAATGATCGGTTTGCGGGACATATGCCTGCCCCATAGATTTCCAGTGCGTTCGGTCGCTCGCGGCCTGTATCCAGCGACTCCTTGCGACTTATCTCGTCACACAGACAGACACAGACAGGTCGTCTGTCCACCTGTTGGGAGGCCGTCCTACGCTTCGACGTCCAGTTCGTGGTCTCCACTCAAGTCGGCCCCAGAGGCCATCAGCTCTACGGGTCAAGTGTCCAGCCCGTTGCCACTTTAACTGGCTAATGCGGCTATGGTCGGTAACTTTGGTTCTGCTACGGATTTCCTCATATCTGATTCTATCACGTAGAGAGACTCGGAGCATATCCCTCTCCATAGCTCTTTTAGTGACACGAAGCTTATGGGCACGAATTATTAAATGTTAAACGAAGATTAAAGTTGCAGCGGCATAGGCGTACAACATAATCACTAGTCTAAGGGGGGGGGGGGGGATTGGGGATTTTAAGGACCAGGAACGCAAGTCGCAACACCAGAGGAGTTACCAATGTAACTCCTCTGGTGTTGCGAGTGTCCATGGGCGGCGGTAATCGCTTTGCCATGAGGCGATATGTCTGCTTATTTCCTGGTTCATTTCTTAAAAAAAAAGCCCTGCAGAAGCTTAGATAATGTGTGTCCAATTAACTTTCCAATTCTGAAGCACTAGCGAAGCGTATTTCGAACGGTTTTGTTTATGATAGAGCCACAGCCTACAATATCATATGAACTGGTAGCGAGCTACGGGCTAGGAAATCCAATTAGTGGTTCCTGTTTGACCAGCGGAGCAATGCTGCGACGGCGGCGCACCGCCAGCGACATAATACATTTTACGCCGCACCCACCTAATAGTTTTTAATATTGTCGCTGCGGCACGACCTGAATGAAATTATTGAAATGCACTGCGCACCTCTGCCCGTAGGAGCCGAGTCATAGCACAAACGTAGAGAAGTAATTTGAGTATTTCATTCATATTTATGAATAGATAATCGAAATATTTAAGCGAATGTCTGTCACTTAGTCTACATGTTCAAATGAAATATGTTCCTATAAAAATTTAATCAATCAAGAGTCAAAACAAAACAGTACATTCGTATTCGGTTCACATGGCGTTCGTATCATCGCTGTAAATTATATCGAACATGCCACCGAAGTGTTATTTAGATAAATGCGTACTTGTTAATAGTTTAACATTGTATGATAAATAAATTTAAAGTTGCGAGGGACATAGAATTTAATATGTGAATTGATGTAAGGCTTAAATGAATTGAATTATTGTATTTTAAATTAATACGATTATGGTATTCCATCATAAATACAATTTCGCTATTAATTAACGATTATGGTGCATACTTATTTCTCTTCCGGTAATTTTCACGGGAGAGCGAGTAAATGGGCAGCTGGCTTACCTTATGGGCAAATTATCGTCACAAAATGATAGGCATTATAAGGGGCTCATTGCTTTCATCTTTTGTTGGCTAATCTTAAAGAGATTACAGCTTTGTCTTTCTATCTTACGCAATAGTTTGAGTTAGATAGATTATAATATTATTATCCCCTGAAAATTTTGCAGTTGAAAAGGTTATTTATGGCTACCACACCGATTTCGGTGGCGATGGTTGGTTTCGTGGAAACCAGCTCGGCTACGCAGGAGTTTTTTTTATAGTGCCGAAGTGTGTGTGCAGTATACCCTCTCATAACCAAGTGGGATGGATTTAAGCAACAGGACTGGCGAGAGATCAGGCGGAGGGGCGACTATTTATATGCCCATCCGACGCATGGATGATCGTCTTTCTTGTCAGACAGGTGATCAGCCTACATTGTCCTATCCAAACTTGGAAACAACATTTTTTGTTGTTCCAACGCGGGATTGGAATTCACGATCTCCGAGTCGAGAGTCAGGCCCAAAACACTGGACACAGAGGCTGTTATTGTTTACAATGTTAACGAGTTCTGTTTTAGAACGCTATCAATTACATAGCAACAAAGTATAATAAATTAATTTTATGTATTTCTAAGCATTATTTAAAAAAATATTACCTGTCTGCACACCTTCCTCCACGTAAACATTAACTGTGCCAAATTTCATACACCTCCATTTGCATAAATTTTATAAAAAGCGTTCATAAGTTTACGCTTCACGTATACATTTATGAATTCTACTAAATGCTTCAATACTAAGTTAGGGCTGCCAACCGTCCAGTTTATCCAGGACTTGTCCAAGTTTTTGCAGTGTCCTGGGGTGTCCTGGATAGTTTTAAAGCGTCCTAGGTTTTTACAGCACCTGATATGGTCATGTATTTTACAATCGCGCGCCACTTTAATAATTTTTCTTTCTTATCTAATTTTATTCAAATACTTTTATGAAAAAATATGATTATTAGGATTACATGTATTTCGTTTAACCTATTTTCACTACATTTTAATTTAACTGTTGCAACTCTATTACTGCGTCCTGTTTTTAAACTGGATTTTCCTGTTTGTTCCAACTTCAAATCCTAGTTTTTATAAATTAGGGGTTGGCAACCCTAAAATAAGTAAACAAGTTTTAATGGTATCATCAAGAAATCCGCCAAAAATTTTGTATGTAAAAAACATTTCAAATCGAACAAATTTTACTTATCTCTTAATAAAAACCAAACTCGAAATCTGAAATAAGTATTGAATAACGATTTATACAAAGCAAACTTCAAACAAACCGTGCAGACATGATTCTCCTTCCTCTCGCAGATAATGATATTGGCTCAGTGTCCGAGATAAAAGAAAATGTAAAAGAACTTTGATTTTAGCGTCTGCCATTCAAATGATGAAATTATAAGGAATTGATTGCTCAGAGCTTTGGAAGTTTACAATTTTATTAATTTTCTTTGATATTATTTATCATCAGCATTAGCGTGTCACTTCAGAGATCTTTAAAAGAAGTTGAGCATTTATCAATCGCTGTTTAAAAAAGACCACAAACCAAAATATTATTAGATTGTACAATTTTCATTCACATTTCATTTCCTGTAATTATTTTAATTCAGGGAATGGGGAAGTAGAGATATTAAATATATTGTTAATCATATTGAATTATCGTTGAAATTAGTTAATTTTAACTTTGAAATTTTTGATTTTTTGAAACCCCGCCTCCTGCAGATATTCGACCTGCCCCCTTACTCTCGACACAATCGAGAATCGAATCAGAAACCTGGATCGTGAAGTTCGTTAGATCGTATCTTTTGGTACTCCCGACGAAATCAATCGACTTGAGAATCGAACGGCAGGATCGAAAACAAACAAATTACACGATAGCTAAAGAGGTTTCATTTACAATATTGTGTTTGCTTGTTTTAGTGTATTTGAACTAAATTATGAGATTTTTATTGCAGTATTGCAGCATTATTTAAAGTTATTGAAGGAGCTAATAGAATACGCCTTTGGGAAATGCAAAATTTATGAAGATCACCAACTTCAACACATTAGCAATGGACATGGATTGTGAGGAATTTCGATGCAATTATTGCCTAAAAAATGATTTATTTGACGTATGAGTTGCAGATTTATCTACTCATATGAAGAAACCGACTCACCGAAATTATATCACCGTTATGTGTAAAGTCAATTAAAACGCTTTTGTTTACACATTTGGCCGCCAATTCATGTAGGTATTATATTTTCACTTAAGACAGAGACTGAGACAAATAAAGTCTACATAATATGATCTATATTATCATATTAAGAATTCGTTTGTCTCAATCTGTCTTTGAATAAACAAAGTCAATAAATAGTTATAAAAAGTCGCATAACAATTATTTACATTAAATATACCACTGAATTATATTTTCACCAAAATTAACAATTAATTACCTATTTATGGCAATCTATTGTAGTTTTTGAATGTGTATCGTGCACAACACTTGACAAAATAAATCAAAATATGACTTTGATCTTGAACAGGAATTTCGAAACTATTATTTACTGTAACAATTTTTTTTGTTAGATAAACAACTTTTAAAAACCTACCATTGTATAAGATTGAGGTTCATCTATTTGAATAAACATACACAGATTTATATTTAAAGTGAAAAATATATAATTTTTCCATATTTTATTAATCTTCGCCATAGACTACGGCACTCAACTGCAACTTGTTTACACTGTGGACGTGATGTGAGCAACCGGATGCAGCCAACAACGCTGATAAGACACGATCTCAACGCAATCTCGATTTCGATTCAATTTTATTCGGGAGTACGCATCAGGATCGAAACTGAATCAAAATCGACATCGGATCAGCCTCCTTACTCCCGACACAATCGAGATTAGAATCAATTCAACCTCAATAGCTTTTGATACTCCCGACACCTAAACTAGCGCACGATCGTGCGGTGGCTCAATTTGTAACTAACCTGGATCGAGAAATTCTTTAGATCGTATTCGGGAGTAAGGCCCCTGTGTCTTTGTAATCTACGTGTAATTACGTTTGCGCTTACTCATCTAGCATAATTTTCTCATTTGTCGCCGTAGCAATTTGATCCATAGAAATTGAACAGTATCCTACAGCAAACCTACCGTTCTTGGTTCATCGTAGAGTTGATATTTTCCGAGGATTACTGAAAGTTCGTTAGAGCGCGGTAATGAGCATTGGTTTGCCTCACTAGTCCAATGATATACAGATGAACTGCTGGGTATAAATTTCGAAAATCATTTTAAATAACGGTTATAATTAGTTATTAGAATCAGGCGTTACTTTGCGGAAACGTAAATATAACGTATACTATTTAATTAATATAATTGGGTATTTGACAACATGTAAAATTTAGTTTTTTTAAATAAATAAAGACATAATTAGCTATTACAACTTGATAAAAGTATAAAGAATTAGGATTTTATGTGTAGTTTTGTAATTATATCCATTTCGAAGTCACAAAAAAAGTTGAAATATTTTTTTAAAACATTAGTGTATAAAACCTACATAATTAGTTTACTTACATCAAATCCAAAAAGATTTACTATGGTATGTATCAACATAAACGCGCAAATTAGGAGATATCAGAAATTTTGTGCATATGGCCATACATTTCGTAGCAACTAACTAGCGTGTGACGTCACTTACTAGTACTACTTTTGTACGGGGCGTTTTCACGAGACTCACAAAAATGCTTCAAACAATCCGCAATATCTTTGAAATTTTGATTTTTATTAGTTTACTATTCCTTTTTTCTTCTTCTTATTTTTCAGAGGACTATTCATTATGTAAAAAAAAAAACAGGAAAATACTGTATTGCTGACATAATTGCTTGTGTGGCAATACCACCATATTGGCACGATCTTGTTTCTGAGTGCACGCGTAAGCAGTGTGGGAGGAGGGAGATGCTTTACGCATGCTTATGCGTAAAGCATCTCCCTCATTTGCTTGAAGGTTGTGGGTATTTTTTTGTGGGATATTGCTAGATATAATATTAATTAAATTGCAATTAAATTGAACTGTAATAATTGTCATAATAATTATCTGCGTGAATAAAATTCAAAGCACTACGTCCATATTTCACCATACAAATTTTGGCCCCCATTTCACCCTTTAGGGGACGATGTTAAAAAAATACGTACTCAATGATATATCTACTGAGTGGTACATATAGATATTTCAACACATTTGTGCGCGACGCTTTGTGTGGGTAAGGTATAATACGTTAGATATGTTATTGATTGTACTATAGGTTCTTGGTGGAAATTCATGTTTCACAGTAATAACACACAGGACTTCTTGGACTATTTCCACTTTAATAAGTATTTTACATTAATTTTAATATATTACACGACCGGTTTCGACAAAGTCATCATCAGGTGTCGTATAACACGTTATATAATACGTTACCCACACAAAGCACCGCCTGTAACTGGCAGTGGGGTGTTACTATCACACAATTTGAAGCTGTATAATTACAAGCGCACGCACACATAGCGCCGCGAGCACAAATCAATGAAATATCTAAAATAAACTTTATTATTTGCTGGCTTTAGTCGAATAAATTCAAAGAATTCTTGGCTTTTTATAGGTAATTTTTATACAACTACGCCTAGTTTATACCTAATGGAAATGTTACAATAAAATTTCATATAGTCTGGAATATGAAAGTTGAACTTGGGTTATTTTACAAACTTTTGACTTGGCAATTCTATACGACCTTCAAATTTTAGAATTTACAAATTATATACAAACCAACATATTATGTCAGGAATTCAATGGTTTTTGCTTGAGAGACTAAAAACATTTATTTCACCTTTTTTTGTATCATGTTAGTGCTAATTAATTAATTTGTAAGTAACTCATCAGGTTATCTGAATTGTTTCATATTAATTAGAATGTTGCCACCCTTAGACTTTTTAAATTTGCCGCCATTTCGTAGGTTCCACTTTAGCGAGAGTCTAAGCTAGGCTTGGCTATATGCCGCCGGAAGTCCAACATGACCCCCAGGGCGACCCATCCTGGGACGGGCATAAAGCCTTTCCCCTGCGATTAAAAAAAAATGCTTGACCAACCTTTTCAACATTGCATGCCATTTTTTATTTTAACAAAACCCTAACGGGCCGCACCTCTATAAAAATCCATAATTCGTCTACAAAACCACAAATATTTTTCAAACATTACCAAATATTGTCATAAATGCAGGTGTACATGACGTTTTTAAAATGCCAACCGCCGCGCTCGAATAAAGAGCCGTTCGCTAAATTAGCTCAGGAGCCGCATGGCTAAGGCCCGCGGACCGCACGTTGGTAATTTCTGGTCTGAGCCCTCGTACCCACGAGAGTTTTTTTGTGGTAGCGATACAAAAAGCTGTACTGTAAATAGAACTCTGCGCTAATACAATATAGCTGAAAATCGAAGTGTCAAGTGTCAAATTTCAGATTTGACAACTCTCCAAGATTTTCATCTCTATTGTATTAGCGCACAGTTCTATTTACAGTGCTGTTTTTTTCTGTAGCGACAAAAAACCCATATTTTCATATATATATTGTTGAATGCGATATAAGTATACAATATTATGACGAATCCGCTACGACAATCCACCCCACAGCTAGAGTGTAGTTATACGCGACACGTGGAACAATGTTTTACAGGCGGCTCTATTAGCTACGCGTATTTCCCACCGGAGAGCGAATGTATCTGAAATAACTGATATTGCGGGTTTATTTTAACGTTGGGGGAATTCAAACAAATCAAACTCTCGTTGTTATGTTATTAGTTCAGAATTCAAAATATATTAGTATAATATTAAGTTAACTGGTTATTACCTTAACTTTTAGGTACCATTAAGCAATTTGTTGAATGCTAGAGCAATATATTTTGTGATCTAACTAAATTCATACTAACAATTACATACTTAATTCATACTAATAACATTTGTAATTATTATGGTGTGAAAAAACTATAGTTTGTATAGGGAAGTTTTATTCGACGTACGGGAAAAATCTGGTGCTAATCTTGATATCTAAGAGTCGATAGAGAATATAATTTTAGCGCTAATACTGAAGCTCTTAAAAGCTTTAGCTTGTTTCAAAATTTTCCATGTTTTATGCAACGTAAATTTGACACGGGAAAATTCTTAGCGCCGTTCTATTTTAAAGTACTTAGCTTATTATTAGGCTTGTAGGCCTTTCCTTAAAGAATTATACGTTTCACTTGTTTCACTAAATATATTATTTATTGAAACAAAACAAACAAAACAAAAATTAATTTAGTATTTACGCTAAAAAATACACGTACAGTTGGTGTGCTCTTTGAAAAAGTCCTTGGCTGCGGCTTATCTTTAATTTCTTTTAGGGCCCTGTTATAAAATCTTCTAATAAGTGTCGGATAGCTTATTCGGAAGTTTTGTCGCTGCTTACTTTATGTGAGTTACTCAGACTTTATGTGAGTTACAGACAGTCTCTGTCACTTACGAGTGACAGAGACAAAACATGGAAATAAGTTATCTGATACTTATCAGTAGATTGTGAAACAGGTCCTTATTATCTAGTGAAACAAAATTACAACCTTTCCAACATAGTGAATATTCGATTCTAGAATTTAAGTACATATTTTTTCGGGTTAATTCCTAATTCCTCGATATATGAATGCTTTAATGTTCTAAAATTACTCTAAGCAAACGAACCATAAAATTAGTATTACGTAGCACGAGTGGTGGATATAGGTAGTAGGTATAAAATTAGCAGGTAGTCGGCGGCGGTATCGATCCGGCTATTTGCGGACTTTTGGCATAACCGGATTGTCTGCCCGTGTCTACCCGGAATTCAGTTTATCTGCCACTTAGGCCAGTTAAGCAGCTACAGACGGCTCTGGAACTGAGCAATATTTGAATTTGGGACACGCTATTATTATCAGCCGTTCTCGTCTCTACTCTTTGCTATCTGGGTGTTATCTATGGCCTTCTCTTCTCCTAAGCCGAAGTAAATTCTAAAGCATTTTAATTAGTTTAAAAATAAAAACGGATTTCAGGGTTCCTTAGTACTCAAGGAAAGCTTGTAGAGTAGTTGTAGTTTCGTTGTGTCCGTCTGTCTGTCCATCTGTTCGTCGTCTGTCTGTCGGTCCACCCTTGTAGCTTCTGTAATATGGATGGATTTTGTGTATAGATTTCGGTTTTGGTATCATAAAAAAAAAATATTTTTAATTTTATGGGTGGCTCTCCATTAAGCTTATGTGAAGTGGGGATGAAAAATATATTTTCATTCTTTTTTTACAAAGATTTTCGGGATTTTCGAGTCCGAGTCCTTCGAAGTGATTTGTAAGTCAGTACCTCTCCTTGATATTTCTAAATTATAAGACTTAAGAGATAGGAACTTGTGAGTTTCCATGATGATAGGTCATGCTTAAAACTCTTTAGGAAGAAGATTTTGAGTGAAGGCGGATAATTCATTTTGAAGAAATTTAAAGAATAGTAGATTGTTAGCCTAGGGTTGAAATGAATCAATTCCCGAGGTAGTTAGACTAGGCTATAGGCTAGGCTATAGTCCGAGTAGGAATTGATTATTTTACCCGTGGCAAACACTCTACTTTTTTCATTTAGAATATGAGGAAAATAAAACTAGTTGTTTATCTAAACTATTTATTGATAATAATATATTAGTAGTGCCTATTTAAAATTAATAGTCAAATTAGGACAATTCGTGAAATTAAAAGTTACATTTTTGTTTGGAATATGTATGTTGTTTGATATATTTTGAGAAATTTGGCTGTTCTGGATCAATATTTGGTGTCAATATTTCGCTGGAACTCATTTTTAATATTAAATTCAATTGTTAGCACAAAAGTCCGTCACAGATACATACATAACAGATTTTAGTATCCCGCCAATTTGTGTTGACTTTTTAAATTTTAAATATGGAACTTGCCGTTCGCCGCGTAATTGTCGCGGCACTCGCGGCTTATTCCGCTCAAAGAAGTTTGCGCTAAATTCACACTGGCTGTTTAGAAAGTCATGTCATTTTTTAATAGCTTTTTTTTACATAAAACTTCACAGCTGACAGCAGTTCTATTTTTGAAGTTATGAAGTTTTTCCGGCCCTCGGGCCGGAATGAATTTGTATGAGTTTTTCCCTCCCTATGAAAGGAAAGCAGCATCTTCCACTCAATAATCAGATCAAAACAACACTACTTTCCGAGAATGAGAAATGAAAAACTTATTGCTCGTTGATAGCTACAGAACCCTCCTTAGACATGTCCTAATAAGCTCTTGGTTATGCTATTCAAAGTCATTGTGTATTGAAATATTATCATTTAATTAAAGAAGGTGATTTTAAATTTACCCATTACGCATAAAAATAATATGAATAATTGAACGTATGGATTTATAATCAAGTAACTTTTATGCTTACCTTACTTGGGTAGTTACCTTTATTAAACTAATAAGAGAGGTAAAATGTTAATGCAAGAAGTGAAAGAAATTGTAAATATCTTCAGAACTCATAAATTTTCGAATTAATAAGGGCTAACTTGATTTCTTCGGGTCTGAAGCTGAGAATATTACCTCCAGGCGCATCACGTGATGCCTGTTCCAATATTCTGAATCCAAAATGAGCTGAGCTGTAATAATAAACTTACTCTGAGCTTTGTAGAGCTAGAACAAGTCCGGCTCGGTTCAACTTCGAGTACCTACGATAATATTATCATACTGTATATTAGTATGTTATATTGTGACATTACGTAGGAACTATTAGTGTAAGATGAATATAAGCTAGTGATGAGGTTTAGAATCATTAGTATAAAAATATTATAGATGGGTACACACTTAACTGCCCTAATTTTTTTTTTGGGGCAGTCGAGGTTTGGTATTGTGGCATTTGATAACCGCAGTATAATCAGTCGCTTAGAAGTAGGTTGGATAATTCATAGCCCACCCTTAGTTTTAAAATCACTGCTGATAAGGCATAAAATTTAGGTATACATTAGTTACTAAAACTGCAAAAATTATGTTGTTCAAAATATAGCGAAATAAAACATAGTACTTTTTATTAAACTGAAGGGCATGTAAACATGTACATTTAATGCGAATTAAGCTGATTTGGGAGACCTTAAATCACCTGCGCATTATGAGCTCCTCGAGGAATATGCAATGATGATGATTAATTTAGTTTATTCAAACATATATATTTTTGAGCTTTCAATATTGAAATGAATCGGCCGGAAGGCGTTCCAAAGTTAATCTTGAGGCGAAATTATTTGAAAATTAATATTATAACCCGAGTGGTTTCTATTAGGGCGCCTAATTAATCAATAAATCGTAATAAAGACGTATCGCTTCAGAAATGGCAAGTAACGGCCTGCAACCTAATTAGAATTTTGAATTGATTTGGACGTTTACAATGATTGATGATGGATCGTGTCTCATAATGGTTCGGTTAGGTGTTCAGATTTACGATTTTATTCAATATAACGTCCCCTTAAATTACGAGGAACCGAGATCCATTAAGTGCTTAAGTGCCTTCCAAGCACGAAATTGGGATGATAATGGAAATGGGTTCCGCACTACGTTAATAGCACGGGCGGGCTGATCGTCAGTTGTTTCAGACGGTGCGACGTGCGCTACTAATTGATACAATAATTTAACACAGTCTCATCATTTTACGAAGGGTTGGTAATATGAATGTATGTCGTATGAATCTATCGAAACGAACGCCATCGTCCTACTAATATTATAAATGTGAAAGTTTGGGAGAATGGATGGATGTTTGTTACTCTTTCACGCAAAAACTACTGAACGGATTTCGATAAAATTTGGTATGATAGTAGTTTAGGCTCTGTATTAAAACATAGGCTACTTTTTATCCCGAAAAAGTACAGTGTTCCCGAGGGATACTGATTTACGCGGGCGAAGCCGCGGGCAACAGCTAGTGTATAATAATATGTGAAGCAAAAATGTTCAGTACAGCTTTACGTGAATTGTGCGAACGGAGGGGTATGACATTTGGCACAGTTAAAGTTTACGTGGAGGAAGGTGTGCAGAAAGCAAATATTTCTTTAAATGATGTTTAGAAATATATAAAATTAATAATAAATAACAACAACACACACGACCTCATTATTAACACACACTACCGTTTGTTTTATAGATACAATTTTATTACATGTTCACATTTTTCAATCCGTCTCAACATTTACATTTTGTATCTAAGAGGCAAATGAATCCTTATAAAGTTCAAACTTAATAATTATATGAATTGTTATGGGCGAATTTCGAGCACAGGACGACCTCTAGTGGTTATAAATCAACATAATACATCTTATATAAATCAACCCTATTAAACACTTTGAAAACGTCTTGACCATAATTCATTAAGTAAATTAAAACTCATACATAACGAAGGACAACAGAAATTTAACAAAAACTATTGTGACGTAATTTATATTTTAGACGCGTAAGTTGGCCGGCGCCCTTGAATCGATTGTATGATTGTATCATTCCCATGCCATACATCATACAAATTCATCTGCGACGATTTGGCAGGGCTATAGGAGTTATTTATCGATCGAAGCGTACTAACTCGATAGAAATGGAAATGACCGTGCTCATTCGTAACTTTGGCACAATAAAGAAGTTGAAATACCTCCACGTCGAGTACAAATGGGAGAAGTTTAAGAAAGCAATCGGCCTTATATGGTCGTTATGGACCACTATGTAGGAGCGGGCGTGAAAACCATTGGAAACTTACATTTATTGCCTCATTTAATATAATTCACCTAGAATGAGTTTTTGCCCCGCTGAAAAGAGTTGTTAATTTTTTTCTTGTCGATAATTTTGTTGGTGTGACTTTCCACACTCACTATGGGCAAGTCGTTTTATTTCACTGTTCCCATAGAACTTTTTAATTTTATTTAGTTATTTATATAGTTACTTACACTAATATTATAACTCGTAAATTAGATATATTATAATGTTCTAAGTATAATTATTCATTAGTATTCTGCAGTAGTGTCTTAGATATTTATCTAGTAAATATCATGATTCGATGATATTTACTAGATATTTCCTTACATAAGCTAGTATAAAATAACTTGGGAGTTTCAAGTATCAAACGACAGCGACGAAATTAATTACGGAACAGCCGAGAAAGTTCGGTGACGTTGCTTCGTCATCGTGTAATTGTTGGTAATCGAGTTTGACACCTAGGTGGATACCTAGGTATTCTAGACCGGGAGCCGAGCCGAGCCGAGCGTGCTGCAGCTAACGAGTCGGCTTTTATTATACATATCTCCTAGTCTATGTCCACTCTAACAAGTTTAAGGCCGGCACGGACTCTAATGTCGTTATACGGTTTGCGTTAGACATATCCCTTGCAAATATTTGTGGAAAATACTCGGCAATTCTTTACTTGAGAAAGACTTTATACATTCCATATATTTTAAGTATATAATTTAATAAGTGCAATATTAAGTTTTACTGCAATAATTGACACAGAATATTTTAGGAAATATCGAAATTATAATAGATTTTTTTTTAAATATATTATTTAGTAGGGGAAACTGGGTCTCCCTTTTCGTTTTTTTAACCCTTATTTCATACTAGCTTTTTCCCGCGACTCCACCCGCGTAAGTACCTATCCCCATATATCCCACGAAAATACTGCACTTTTTCGGGATAAAAAGTAGTCTAGACATGTTTCAATCCAGAGCCTAAACGACTACCATACCAAATTTCATCGAAATCCATTCAGTAGTTTTTGCGTGAAAGAGTAACAAACATCCATACATACATGGATGTATGTATGGATGTTTGTTACTCTCCATCCATCCTCACAAACTTCCACATTTTTAATAGTAGTAGGATTTAAAAAATATATATTAAATATTTTTAGTAGGGGCAACTACAATCGTTTAAAGGATCGACATCGACTCCACCTGTATTTGAACTATGGAAATATTCATTAATCAAAATTTTTAAATATTTTAAAGGACACTTGATCCAGGGTGAATTAAGTCTCCCCGAAAAGTGCACGTGTAGCCGGAAGTAGTTTTATGCTATAAACAAATTAAACATTAATTTAGTTGATTAAGATAACATTTTTTATTTAATAAAAACCAAAGAACACATATATTATAAGGATTCGTCGTATATTCATACACATCTTAAATACAGTGTCATGCAAAACTGTTAAATGAAAATAAGGAGCATCAATATTATAGTATCTTCACCGTCTGTGACACCCTTAAACACTTGATTGCAACAAAAACATTTTTCCTCCGCCATTTAAAAAAGTGCCATATCAGACGATTCTACTCATTTGAAAAAGTTTGCTGGTATAATGGTGGAATATTAGGTCTTTACCTATGAAATTTCCGTTTTGTATGAAAAAATTTAAACGATTTTTTATTTGTATTAATCGAAGTAATCACCCATGTAATCAATGCATCTTTACCAACGTAGTGGCAGTTTATTGATGTCCTTCTTAAAGAAATCAGCTGGACGGGAGGCAACAAATTCTTCAAAGGCATTTTGTACTGCCTCTCGGGTATTGAATTTTTTTCTCGCCAAGAAGTTATCCAAATTCTGGAAAAAGTAGTAGTCTGTAGGCTGTAGTAATGTCTGTAGGTATGGTGAGTAGGACGGATGACGGAGAGCTTCCAACCCCAGTTCTTGCAACTTGGAGACCGTCTGCTGTGCAGTATGAGGTCGCGCGTTGTCGTGCAGGAGCAGCGGAGACGAGCGATTGACCAATGCTGGTTGGAGATGTGCCAGCTTCTCCATTATTGTGTTCAGTTCTTCACAGTACACATCTGCAGTAATGCTCACCCCGTTTGGTAAGAAGCTGTGATGAATCACACCGGCGCTAGACCACCAAACAGTGACCATCACTTTTCTAGGGGTAAGTTTTCGTTTAGGGCATTGTTTAGGTGCTGAACCAGGATCCAACCAACTTGCTGGGCGCTTGCGGTTATCAAACAGAATCCATTTTTCATCGCAGGTAACAATGCGGTTCAAAATTCCTTCATTTGTGTGTCTGTTGAGCAGTGCAAGGCACGTCTCGACGCGTACTTCGCGCTGGCGATCATTGAGTTCGTGGGGCACCCATTTGTCAAGCTTTTTTACCTTGCCAATTTGACGCAAATGGACCAATATTGTTTTGACGCTAACGTCGAAAGCTGCTGCTAATTCAGCCGTAGATTGTGTATCATCAGTTTCCACAATCGCCTTTAATTCGTCATTGTCGACCAAAGTCTTCAGACGACCGCGAGGTTCATTTTTCAGCTTGAAATTCCAGGTCCAGAACGGAAGCGAGGAAACCAATAACAGGTGGTGCGTTGGCTTGTAGTGTTAGCTCCGTAAACGTCGTTGATGTTGCGTGCCGCTTGTGCCGCGTTGCTGCCACGACGGTACTCATATTCCATAATTACTCGAATTTTTAACGTATCCATGATGACGAAAAAGATTGAAATGCGATGAAAATGTAACACTAATCAATAAACAAATGACTAGTTTTGGAAAAATAATTCCAATTTTTTAAAATAAAATTAATTTGAGATTAGAATTCGTAGCCAAACAAAAATTATTTTGATTTGAAATGGCTAGCATTGCAGAACAGCAATTTCATAGGTAAACACCTATTGAGTTGTATTACTTGATAGTAGATGTCGCCCATACGGGTTCTGTAACTTGAGTGTACCTAGTCTCCCTTAAGGATCAAGACGTGGCCGTATATCGTCCCGTATTGTTCACAATATTTTTTTTTTTTTCAACGTCATGACATGGCGAATAACATGTTATTTCTACTCAATTAAAATATATGTATTAAAATATATTATATATATTAGTAAAACTACTCATTACATAATTAAATATACATGAAAAGACGCAAAGATAAGCTAAGAGCTAGCTGAAATCCTGCATATCATAATATATGCGGGAGCGGCGCGTGTAATTGTATAACTCAAAGGTCGAGCACCTGAGTGTATCTAATTAACATAGGTTGAATATGAGATACATTTAATTGAATCATCTGATAGAGGCTGTTGCGCTGAGAGCAATTTACTACTTAGTCGGAGTAACGATGTTACGAACAGTGTCCAGACTTTTATATAGTTCATAGGGAAATTTGATTAGGGTAAACTATAAGTAGAAGCTGTAATATATTGACATGGTCGTCACAATGTTGATTAGAACCAAGAGCGTGTGGGGAAACCGGAAATGTCTTAGAAAGGTTCCATTACTATGAGCGCGCAATAGGTTTTCTTTGCAAGTTTGATTGTTGGGTGGTATTTCAAATTATAATATGCCACCAATCTTCCATGGATATTATTGTCAAACATTTTCTTCCATACTATATATTTAAATGTTCAAATGGAGTAGGCGTGGTATTTTTCATCCACAAAGTCAACTTTTGCTCTGTTGTACAAACGAGACAAGGTGACAAATGAAATAAATAGAGTCCAACGGTTGTCGGCGATTTACATTAACTAGCCCGCGCCGGAACCAGGCGGTGATGAGTTGAGTGCATTTTGCTTTTAAGCGTTTTAAAAATAACACTGTCAAATTGAAAATGCACCAGATTTAGTTTACTCTGGGTAAATCGATCTTTTTTTAAATATAATATCTATGGACGCTTTACACAATGTCAATCTGGCCTCGAGTTAAGTATCCGTAGTACTTTTATTACGGGTACCAGACGACGGGAAGTTTATTTAATACTTTTATACTATACATATATTTAAGATTTTTATTATATTTTAGACATATTTAATATACATCCATGACTCACGAACATTGAAAACTTTTTGTTCCCTCGGCGGCATTCGAACCTGTGACCTCCATCACGAGCGCTGCGCCGACGCGCTAACATTTTTTTAAGAAAATTGAAACTCACATAATATGTTTATTGTCAATTTAAAGAAATAATTGATCAAACGCGTCACGGCACCTGGAAAAAATTTCAGTTCGCCGCAAAATTTGATAGCCATCTCGTGTTTATTATCAACCGGGGAATACCTACCCTCAATTTCATGCTACTGCGGCCTGTTGTTTGCATGTTTATGTTGATTGTTTCCAACCCAAAAAAAACTTTAAGGAGATTGAACATCTCACGATCCTCTTTGTATGCATAACTGCGTTCGAAACGTACAGAAGCTTTATGCTTTAGGCGTGTTAAAACATTTTAAAAGTTTTAACACGCCTGGATTTTGCGCCCAAATTATTGAACGGGTTATGCACAGTCACGAGAGCTAAATACATATGGTGCTAATGAAGTTTATGTGAATTATTAGTGACTTAATCTAGGTATTCCCCATATTTTATTTATAGCTATTTTGTTTGATATCTTTAGGAAAAAATGATTAATATTGCAAAGAAAACTATTCCGCAGTACTTTCTAAACCAAATCGTAATAATAATTAATTTTATATAGAGAGTCACTGCTACTATTTCTTATTTTTAAAGTGAATGAAACCTAATAAAACTCGCAATCCGGTCAGTTGACATCTAACGGCCTGTCCACGTCTCCACGTCACGACGTAGTTATCGTGGAACGAGTGCAGTCAGCGGTGTGAGGTGATGCGGCACGGCGCTTTGACATAACGTTGCCGTTGCCGTGCCTTGTAAGATTCCAAGACATTATTCACGGTACCAGATAATGAATAACAGTCTCGTACTAATAAAACATATATTATATAGCCAATAGCTATTCTGCACTATTCAATATGTCAAAATTGTTAATGTATATTTGTTTCTGAGATCAAGAACGTCACAATTGACCATTTTACGCAAAAATCACAATTGAGATGTAATATGCATCTTAATGATTTTTATTTCTACGTGGATGATTTTCCAGATTTTATTTTTATGAAAACTACAACATTTAAATAAACAATTCGTGCAGATTTCACTTTATAATATAAAAATGTCATTATTCTACTATTATATAACATACCTTAGAATCATTTCAAAGGCTTTAAGAAAAGTTAGTACAATTTTATTGTACCTTTGTCGCCCTGTACCCGAGAATTGGCCCACTGCACAATCTAGCGGCTATACAAACGTTCATTGTACACATCTAATACTACAATATGACATACATTTTATCAGTAAGAATATAAGGGGAGTCTGACGGGACTGGGATCTCGCAGTCCATTAATAACTACATTTTTTATAAATTTATAGCCCGACTACGTAAATTATATATCCGGGCTATTATTACGAATACATTGACACCTCACTTATTAAAATCAGACTAGAAGTTTAGGCGCTACGGTGTAACATACATACATACATAGACTGTCAAAATCATTACCCTTCCTTCGCTTCGGCTTCGCCGTAGTCGGTAAAAAGAAGGTCGACGTTGCTGTACATACACTAGCACCGTGTCACGACACCGCCCGTTTCACGTTGACGACGCGACGTCGTGACGTGGAGACGTGGACAGGCCCTTTACTCGTTCTTGGAAGCAATCATATTGTGTACAAAGTATTCGAAGTTATAACTTTGTTGATCGCTCGCGGGAAATAGCATGCAAAAGTTTGAATATCAACATCTAAGTTGATTTATAGTAGAAGTTTCATTAGTAATTAATCACTAAGGCAATGGGTGTACAGTTACGTTTTAATCGAAGATCTTCTTGTTATTTTAATTGTGCTCCTTTTAGATGCATCTTGTGCTGTAATGAAAACTGCAATCTCCTGTAGTGTATTCACTCAACGTCAGACTTGCCGGTGAAGTTTGAGTTATAAACGAGTTTTCACAAAATAATATTTTCATCAAATCATTTTGACTTCTTTCGTTCAACTTGATTCGTGCAAACAGCATCTCCAATATGATGGCCGGCTTGGTCGGACAGATACCACGGCTTCTCAAAAAATCAGCGTGAAATACACGTTTTCGTCGAGTGAGTGAGGGTCTTTTGTCGGTCTGATTTCATAAATTACACAAAATTATCTAGTACTAGCGGTCACCCCGTGGTCGAGATTCGCCCTTAATTATTTAAATAATTTTTAGTTTGAACTTAAATTGGTTTTTTTGCCTCTTAGGAAAAATTAAAAAAAAAAGAAAACGTGGCAGTTTGAAAAAAGGTCAACGTGTAACTTGGTACTGTATTTTAAGTCATATTGTAGGCAGTATTATCAGAAATACTGACAATAAATAAAATTTTAGGATAAACATGCTAGATTAAAAACTATTTACAGAATTAAAATAATAATTAAGAAAAAAAATCTAGTTTTGAGATTCAAATGTATTTTTTATTATTTTTTTCTAAGCAAGTCATGAAGTAAGTTATTCAATAATGTAAAAAATATTATATGTATTAAAATGAGACACTTTTGACGTATTTATGGCATAAATAAATTATTTAGTTTGGTTTATTCATCGTAAGGTTTAAAGTAAAACCAAACCATAAAATATTCAATTGCTTGTAGCTCGGTGAGATGTTTCGGGTTGCGACCCCCAAAAGGGGGGTGTTTTGACGATAAAATTAAACCTTTTATATTCTGTTAAAACATATTAACCTCGAGACGAAACACACTGTACAATATACAAGATTAGCTCGTTTAAAGTATAAGATGATAAATATTAGTGATAATTTCATTAGAGTAGTAGCTAGTAGTTTTTTGTACCGAAAATTTCAAGCACAATGTCATATTAAAATACCAACCGCGCTTACTTACATTTGTAATTATTATTTTAATCACGCGGAATAATATGATTTGCTTCAATTATAGAGGAAGTAAATTAATATATAGCCCAAGGGATAAAGCCAAAAATATCCAACGAACGTAATTACTGTTAAAGTTATTTGAGGAAAATACCTACTTGCTATGATTGTACCATATAATTTTTGGATATTTCTCCTATAGATTTACTTATGAAATGCATTTACTTACTTTTTAGGTAAGGTTAGGGTCAATTCACACCGCGGCGCTGCATTCGTAAGATAGCTTCATTCAAAATTGAACTTTACTACACAAAAAGGTACACGTGTTTCTGACATCAGTAATATGAAACGTGATCTACTGTCATGAATTTTTTCAGATTTTTTGAGCCAGCCGTTTAGCTCATAGATTAAAAAAACCCTATTTAAAATTATTAAAGTTAAATATCTCGCAAACGGAGCTACTTAAATACATAATATCTATTATTTTATTAGATATCATTGGTGTCCCACACTATGGGTTAACCGCGAGAAAAAATCATCCCCACTTGTAGGGGAGCTACTCTAAAAACATATTTTTCGTTATTCTATTTATTACAGCACTTTGTCGTCGTGATAAATACACATCCCCATGCAAAGTTTCATCTTTCTAGCACTAACCGTTTCAATGTTAAGCCGAAGATGGACTAACTGACGGACATGACAAAACTAAGGGTTCCGAGACGTGAACTACGATACCCTAAAAAACAACATGACTTCAATCAATACATTTTAAGTCAATCATCTACTATTCTAGTGTACAGATAATCTGTATCGAGCTAAAAAACTGTACAATAACAGTGGATGGCAGCCCTGGCAGGGCTCCAATCGATTAATTATATCAAACTCGAATTAGTTAACGAGCGTGTCTCATGATTTATTATGTGCTACATATTGTTTATCCAAGTCTATGGGACTTGTTAACTCGGTTAGGTTTTTATATCTATACACGCTTGTGGCGGCGACCCCGTTTGCGTTAATATCCGTTTGCGTTAATATCCGTTTGCGTTAATATTAAAATAAGGCCTACATCTGAATTTTTTTTTAATATTAAGTAATAATTGGGTATTGCAACTTGTTAAAAGTGAAAAGAATTAAGATTTTATGTGTAATTTTGTAATTAGATGCATTTCAAGGTCACAAAAAAATTTGAATACTTTTTTACAACATTACTGTAAAAAACCTAAATGATTACTATGATCAGCACGAACGTAAACGTGCAAACTTCGGAGATGTCAGTAATTATGTGCATGTGACCATACATTTCGTAGCAACTTACAAGCGTGTGACGTCACCTGCCGGTACGACTTTTTATGGTCACAAGACTCACAAAGTGCTTCAAACAATCCACAGCTTCTTTGATAATATTGATTTCTAGTATACTGTTTCTTTTAAATAAACTGTCCTATTTTCAGAGCACTATTCATTTATGTAATAAATAATTACAGGAAAATACCGTATTGTAAGTGTACAGGACTGTATAAATTCACAGGGGTTCAACCGCCGGCTCAGATTAGACTCGAAGATAGCAAGGTTACACCGATTTGGGCAGAGCCGGGGCGATAGTAAAACACTTATTTGAGGAGAACGTTTTTTCACTTTTTCGATTTGCTTTCCTGGCTCATGGCAATGCCGTATAGAGAGCCCCGCCCGTACGCCTCTTTCGGGCCGATCTTCCATTTCATTTTTACCTCTCTATACGGCTATTTTCCATAATTTTCCCCATTTTCCATGAGCCAGGTGAAGCAAAACGCGTTGTGTGAAATACTTTATTATCATAACCAGACATATAAACCCTTATATACTAAACATCTTATTCTATAGAAAAGTTATTTACATTTTAAGGTTCAACTTATATGAAATGTTGTACATTTTTACCACTGTCTTCGTAATAATTTCTTAACCATTTATTATATAACCTTAAGCGCTATACTACACGTTATGTACTACGTTTATTTATGTAAATCAAAAGAAGCTACGTTAAAATTAGCTTTAGTTAAAAATATATAATCAAAATAACCCGCACTTGATAAAACACCATTTTAACACTATTTTTCCACACTGATGCCATATAAATCTATACATATAGTCACTGAGTGTTCACTATTATAGTTTTACGTACCGTTTTAATTACACGTTTATTGTTCACATTAAAATTCACTCATGTTTTTCGTTACGAGGCCGCTGTCCTTAACATCCTCCCCCCGGCGCAGTAGCCAGGGTCTACGCAGCCTCCTCAGGTGAATGCGGGCTCGCCGATTCCGCCGTGGACTGCTCCGGTGACTGCGAGCTGCTCGAGCTCGCTATAGGCTGCTCCGGCGGCGACTGCGGGCCGTCCGCGCCCGCCGCAGACTGCTTCGGCGAATACGAGTTGTGTGGACTCGCTGCGGGCCGCTCCGGCGACTGCAAGCTATCCGTGCTCGCTGTAGGCTGCTCCGACGCTCGTTCCGCGCCCGGCGCCGTCCCCGGCGTCGTCCGCTCCGCTCCCGGTTCCGTCTGCTCCGCCAGCGGTCGCAACTGCGACTGCGGCGCCTCCTCCAGCACCGCCAGCTTCGACGTCGGCGTCCGGAACACGCCACTGCGCGTGCGAACGTCCGCACAGCGCACTTGTCCGTCCTGGCCTGGGTAGACCCGGTGCACGACCCCCCGCGGCCACGTATTACGCGGCAGCGTCGGGTCGACCACGACAACCAGGTCCCCTGGTACAAGGACTCGGTTGCTCAGCGGGGCCCCGTAGCGTGGTGTGAGCGTGGGAAGGTATTCCTTCACCCAGCGCCTCCAGAACTCGTCGGCAAGGGCTTGCGCGACCCTCCATGTTTTTTTGTCCGCCGGCACACACGGTCCGACGTACGGCAGTCCGGTGGACGACCCGAGGAGGAAATGATTCGGTGTAATCGCCTCCGGGTCGTTGGGGTCCACCGATACGTGCACAAGCGGTCGAGCGTTCACTGAGTACTCCGCCTCGGCCATCAGTGTCTGGAGTACCTCTTCCCTGGGCGACTTCTCGTTCAGCGTGGCTAGCAGGGCGGTTTTCACCGACCTCACCATTCTTTCCCAGGCACCTCCTTGACTCGGCGCCCCGGGCGGTGTAAACTTCCACTGCATCCGATGAGTGAGGCCCAGCTGAGCCATAGCCGGCGCCCACTCGGCGTACGCCTGCCGCAGCTCGACGTCCGCGCCTCTAAAATTCGTCCCATTGTCGCTGTACATGACTGCCGGCCATCCTCGCCGCGCAGCCATTCTTCTCATTGCCATCAGTGCAGAGTCCGTCGACAGCGAAGCCACCAGCTCCAGGTGGACCGCCCGCGTCGTCAGACATGTGAAGAGAGCTCCCCACCTCTTCTCGTGACGTCGGCCGATGGTGACCGTCATCGGGCCGAAACAGTCGAGACCACAGTACGAAAATGGTCTCTGGAACGCCCCCAGGCGCTCGGCTGGCAGGTCTCCAGTTGGCGGGGTCCTCGGGTGTGCCCGTCGTAGCCGACAAAACGCACATCGGCTCATGATAATACGCACCGTCGGCCGCAGCTTCAATATCCAGAATTTCTGCCTGAGGTCGTTCACGACCCTCTTGCGGCTCCCGTGTCCCGCTCTGGCGTGCTCCCTTGCCACCAGTAACCTTGTGAAGCGATGTCTTCCATCCAGGATGATAGGGTTTTTCATTTCGGCCGGCACCTGCGCCGCTTTGATCCTTCCGTCTAGTACGAGCAGCCCGTCCTTGTACACCGGGTTGAGCCGGTACAAGGAGCTCCATCTAGGCACCGTCTTGCCACTTGCCATCTTCTCGATTTCTTGTGCGAAGCTGTCTCGTTGTGATTTTTGATACCACAACCTCTCGGCCCTCTCCAGGTGTCGTACGTCGAGGTGGGCCCGACGATCTCGGCACTTCTCGACGAACAGCAAGACCATCGCCGTGCATCTTACGAGGCGCTCGTAGTTTGAAAAGCGCGTCACATCTGGTAGACAGCTCAGCTCGCTCGCCTCCGTGGTGTGGAAGGCGACGTATTCTTCTTGATTTTCGATTCTAGCGGGACTCTCCGCGGGCCACTCGTTCATCGGCCTGCGCAGGAAGTCCGGCCCCCGGAACCAAGGGTCCTCGTCTCTCTTCGGAACGTAGCCCGTTCTGGTGGCTAAGTCGGCGACGTTGCTCTTCGTGCTCAGCCATCTCCACTGGTGAACGGACGTCAGCTCGGCAATCTCCCCTAGCCGATGTGCGACGTACGGTGTGTATTTGCGGCTGCCATTCTGTATCCAACACAGAACCACTTGTGCGTCGATCCAGTAGAAAACCGTGTCCGTTTTCCACCTGTGTTCTGCTGCGACGGCGTTTCCCAGCCTCGCTCCGACCAGGGCAGCCTGTAGCTCCATCCTTGGTATTGTCTGTGCCTTCAGCGGCGCCACCTTGGCCTTGGCGGCGGCCAACACGACTCGTACTTCCCCATTTCCTTGCAATCTGCAGTCCGCACGACTCCCCCCGCCGTTCTCTGGGGTTGTGACACCTCCCGCGTGCCACTGGAGTCCCGGTCCCGCCCTGCAGATTGTCCGGCTCCCCCCGTTGTAACCCCGGGGTAATGTGACGCCCTCTTTGCGCCACTGGAGCCCCACTTCGAATCGACCTTCTTCCATCCGTTTGGCCGTTCTGCCAAAGAGGTCGATGACTCGCTGCTCTTCTGGTCAGCTTTGCCTTGGACGCTATTCCCCGTGCGTCTGTTTCGAAGTGTTTCTTCACCATTTCCCCCCGTCGTTCGCCTCGGGTCTCGATCGTAGACACGTGCAGGATTTTCTCGTGTTTTTCCTGCTTTGTGAGGCGTCTGGGAATGTTTCCATGGATTACCCAGCCGAGCTTCGTCTTCGAGGCTGCAGGCTGGTTTCTCTTGCCGATCCTCAGCTCCCTAGATACAATGAGCTGCCAGTTGTCCGTGCCGATGAGAAGTTGGGGTTTCTTGTCTTCATAGCATATCTCTTCGTTCTTGAGATCGTGCAGGTGAGCAAGTCGAAACAGTGATTCCGGGACGGACTGAGTGAGTAGGTTCAATCCGGCCACGGTTCTCGCAGTGACGTCATATCTGGTACCGTCGTGACCCCGTGCGCCAAGTTGTACGAGTCGGCTTTTTTCTTCCCTTCTCTCGGCATTGATCCCATGCATTCTCAGCACCTTCGGTGGGCCGTCTGCGCCGATAGCCTTCGCGACGTCTTCATCCAGTAGTGTCACTGTCGAGCCCTCGTCGAACAGCGCGAAGATATCCGCTTCGCCCCGTGGACCGACAACTTGAATTCTTCTCATCTTAAGTTTCACCGCACGGTCGGAGGTGACCGATGCGGTAATCACGGCGTCCTCTGTCTGTGGGGCGCCGCCGGACCTGTCTTCGTGCAGCAGCGCATGATGAGGCAAGTTGCAGCCCTTGACGCCGCACGGCTTCGCCCTGCAGTTGTATCTTCTGTGCCTGCTTCGTATGCACCGGAAACACAGCCCTTCCTTTTTGACCGTGTCCCATCTATTTTGCATGCCCAGTTTCTTGAAAGCAGCGCAGCGAAATAGAGCGTGATCTTCGGCACATATCGGGCACTTCGTTGACTCTTCGCGTGTTTTCTTTGGCTGGCTGCGACTCGGCGAATCCCTGCCCTCGTCTGCTATCGCGAAGACTGGCTTCCTCGTTCGGGCTTTGTTCTTGTTAGGAGGTGGACGCGGTGTTTCCTTCTTCAGTACCGTGCTGAACCCGTAGCGCAGCGCCCTGTCCGCTTCTCTCATTAAGAATTCAGAGAGAAGGACGACATCGGGCTCGTTCCTGAAGCGCGACGTCTCTTCTGCATAGTCGTACCACTTGCTCTTCTCGTATGGGCTGAGCTTCTCGAGGATGTCTCTCTTGAGCAACGGGTTAAAGAGATACCCGTGCCTCAGCTTCCTCAGGATGGCTACCATGTTCTGAATCTTCACTGCAAATTGGTTGAGTTCTGCCACCGAACCTCCGAGCCTAGGTATCTTCTTCAGATCTTCCATCATGCGATCGACCATAACCTCGGGTCGACCGAAGCATTGTTCCAAGGTCTTCATAATTTGTTCAGGCGGCGTCGCGACGCTCAGCAGTGGTGCCACGGCTTCTCTTGCTTCTCCCCGTAGGCAGCTTCTCAGACGAGCTAAGTTCTCGATCGGCTTGAGCTTGTAGAACGCAGTGGTGTCTTCCATGGCTGCTTTGAATGGCAACCATTCAGTGGGGGCGCCCGAGAATATGGGCAACTCCGTAGTGTGGCGCGACTGGCGTTGGTTCAGCAGTTTATCCAATGTTTCGGCAAGTTGTTCCATTCCATTAGCCCTAGACGTGGGCGGTGTGGGTGAGCGTGGGCGGCGTTGCTGCGGCCACTCGAACCTCGTCTTCTGGGCTCCCTTCGGTGGCATTTCTTCTGGCTTCGGCGTCTCTCTTTCTTCCATTGATGTCGGCTCTTGTCTAGCCTCTTCGGGTTCGGGACCCTGTTCGCTTAGCCAGGCTCGGACACGTTGCTCCACCTGTTCTGATGGCTCGTCGTCGTCGGGGCTGCTACCATCTTCTGCAGCGGCGACGTCAGCGGCGAGCTTCTTCTTTATAAGTTCTGCTTCGATCTGCAGTTCCTTCTTACGAAGAGCGGCGAGTTTCTCCTCCGCCTCGTAATGCATACGCGCGACGACACTTGCTGTCGATCGACGCGATCTAATTGAAATAGCCTTCTTTCTGGCTAGGGTTTATACTTCCGAGGATGCAGGCGCCTTGCTGGTACCTGGTCTCGGTTTCAAAATAGTTTGAAGCAGATCCGCTCTTCCCTCGGCCGGCGGCGGCTGGCTTGTAGCGGCAGCGGACAGCGATCGTGGCGGATCCGGAAATCGATGTGGTTGCTGCTGGTTCTCCTCGGCCCCACTCTGACTTCTTGTTATAACCATCTTCAAATGTTAATCTTCAAATGTTAATCTCAAATGTTAATCTCAAATGTTAATCTTCAATGTTAATCTTCCATATTAATCTTCCTTTTCAAAAATCTTCGGGAGGTTTTTCCGATGAAAAATCTGCGAATCCTTGCTTCCGTTCGCAGCGGTGTATCCTTGTATCCTCGAGTCCGATCTTCTGAGTCCAATCTAATCCCTGGCGTTGATTCCCGTTGATAAATCTTGATAAAGTTTCCAATGTTCTGACTTGCTAGAATTCTTCTATCTTGAATGTTCAAAAAATTTTCTATGTTCAGAACAGCTGACGAAAATTTTCTAAGTCCAGTCTTCCGTAAAAATTTCTATCTTGAATCTTCGGAAATTTTTCTATGTTCAGAACAGCTGATGAAAATTTTCTAAGTCCAGTCTTCAGTAAAAATTTCTATCTTGAATCTTCGGAAATTTTTCTATGTCCACAACAGCTGTTCAAATTTTTCTAAGTGCCGTCTTCGTTATTTTCAACTTGATATGGACTTCGAATTTTTCTTCGATCTTGAAATCCGGCTCGCCAAAGGACCACGCACTACTGTACAGGACTGTATAAATTCACAGGGGTTCAACCGCCGGCTCAGATTAGACTCGAAGATAGCAAGGTTACACCGATTTGGGCAGAGCCGGGGCGATAATAAAACACTTATTTGAGGAGAACGTTTTTTCACTTTTTCGATTTGCTTACCTGGCTCATGGCAATGCCGTATAGAGAGCCCCGCCCGTACGCCTCTTTCGGGCCGATCTTCCATTTCATTTTTACCTCTCTATACGGCTATTTTCCATAATTTTCCCCATTTTCCATGAGCCAGGTGAAGCAAAACGCGTTGTGTGAAATACTTTATTATCATAACCAGACATATAAACCCTTATATTTTATTTTATTTTTATTTAATCAAGGTACAAAAATAATTAATGAACTAAGTCTTTACAAATTAGGTTAGTAATTTAATACATTGGTGAATTCATTAATCTAAATATTGTACACAGCTTTTGTTAGTAAAAAAAAGAGAAATTACATTGACAATCAACGTCTTAATTTAGGAAAATATTAACATTGAAAAACTTTAAGGTGCATTAAGTATAACTAATTAAGGTCTATAATAGTTTATTACAATCAAGCAAAGACTTCTTATAAGCAGAAATTTTTTGATGAAAGATATCGATATTTACATCAGCCTTTGAACAAAATATGTCATTATAGGACTGACACATACGATGTAGCGGATTATTCCGTCCAACGTTATTGCTAAAAGGTGGAATGTCAAAGAGCACTGGCTTTCGTTTAGGGCGTTTACTAATAGATAAATTGATGTTTGCAAGCAATTCATCACTGAGCACACCATTGACAATCTTATGGAGTGCACATAAGTCTGCAATATTGCGACGTTGCCCTATACTAAACATCTTATTCTATAGAAAAGTTATTTACATTTTAAGGTTCAACTTATATGAAATGTTGTACATTTTTACCACTGTTTTCGTAATAATTTCTTAACCATTTATTATATAACCTTAAGCGCTATACTACACGTTATGTACTACGTTTATTTATGTAAATCAAAAGAAGCTACGTTAAAATTAGCTTTAGTTAAAAATATATAATCAAAATAACCCGCACTTGATAAAACACCATTTTAACACTATTTTTCCACACTGATGCCATATAAATCTATACATATAGTCACTGAGTGTTCACTATTATAGTTTTACGTACCGTTTTAATTACACGTTTATTGTTCACATTAAAATTCACTCATGTTTTTCGTTACGAGGCCGCTGTCCTTAACGGTAAGCGTATTGTACGCGAACAAGTATACACGCAAATTAAGCGTTTAATTTTCATCAAAACCATAGATTGGGTAGGATTCAGTGCTGAGCCACAGATATTTTATAATCTACATACTAAGTACCATTAGGTACATGGTACATACATCCGGAGATTTAACAATGAATAAAACATAGAGGCATTAGTGATCAGGGAATGGTCATGTCGTATTATAGCGTTGTAGTCAGGACGATGAAATAAAACGAGAAAAATATTGCTCGTTCTCTTCTGAGTCTTCGTCTTCTTCTGATAATATTGTTAGAAGGTACCTACTACATAGCAGAACAAGCAATAATCATAGGACTGAATTTAAAAAAGTTAATCAAATGATAGGATCATCACGTATTAATGCTCTCTTTGCTAATCGTACAGTCTTATACAGCTTCGATGGTAAATTTCAATATAAAAGTGCAAATTTCTATTAAGCATTTTTCTTTTATAGCCGAACATTTTGGTTTATATCGTAGGAATCTAATAAATTATGCATTAAACCTCCTACTGCGGCACGAAAAATACTTTAATGAGGTTATATCGTTAAATAGCTTTCTGCAGCTAGGTGTGAAAATATAAGCTCGAGAGAACGCTCTGATAAATTATTATCGTCGCGATTGTCTTCCCCAGACACCATCTGCATTGTACTATAATTAATAATCTATCGTCAGTTTCGATCGGCTATATTATAATATCCAATTTGGGAAAATTAATGAATAATAGTGGGTACAGTTTTAGTTCACTTTTGTGCCGGTACAGTGAAACCATGCTGCTATTGGCACTCGGCAATCTTTTATTTTTCTATGAAAATGATAGACGACTCTATGTATGAGAAATGACGATTACCGAAAGCCATTGAGGTCGTGGAATACTGTTAGATTATTTGGAGATTGTCTATGGGTAAAGATCTCTTGACCTGGACAGACAAATAAAGTATATTACGCCTCTTACCTCAACTAATCATAAAATATTTTGATAAATAAAAAACAAATAAAAAAAATTTAAGTCATCCCGTAATTGTCAAGCAGCAAGCGAACTGACGATGATGAATTATATATAGCTAAAGGTAGCCTTCCGATGCACGCGACTCGCGATGCGAGACCGCGACCCGAGATCGAAATAGGGTCGTGTATAATGAATTTATGTGCAGCAATTAACAATCCCCGTCTCCCGCGTCGCGAGACCGGTGAGCGTAGCCAGAGAATCTGGTTCCCTGGTTTGCTAGTCGCAGAATCACTTCTGATCACGTCAGCTCTCAAAACAAAAACAAAAAACTAGATCAAACTCCATCCATTCAGGAGCTACTCTATTTTTATAGAGTCTCTTCAACACAAACAAACAAATCTTTCCCCTTTACAATACAAGGTTTATTCTAGATTGTTCGAATGTTTTACGGATAAATATCACAGTATAATCTATAGGAAATTATTGACTAGGCAACAAGAATCGGCTGAACGTGCTCAAATTGATACAAAGAGGATGATCTTTATTGACAGATTAATTGAATACGTCGCTGCGATCTCGAAAGGGATATACGACTACGCAAAGAAAACCTTTTATATAACACGTTTTTAGTATGAAATTCAATCAATTCTATAAAAAGTGAATTACATCGATTTAGGATTCTGCTGTGTGAATTCTATTTTCAACTTTACCAAATTTCATCCATTTCATTCATAATTACAGAAGCTAGACAGTCCGTCTGTCTGTCTGTAAGTAATCCTTGAGTACTACGGAACCCTAAGCACTATATAAAATGACTTCTTTATAATTTTTCAGCCTCCAATTTTACTCATTTTATTGATTTCATTACGATATTATAATGAATGAATCCGATTCATTAATTCATCAGCTTATCTTTTAATTAGGTGTGGAAAGTGTATTTGCTTATCAATTATCTTTTTTGGCCCTTAAAAGTTGTAGCGACAGCTGCTAAAAGGTAATGATGCTTATATAATTTGTTGGAAAGTATCCGATACAAGTATTGAACGCAAATGTAGCGTTACAGGAGAATACAGGAAAATTATCTATTATGTTTCGGACTGGACCCATATTTAGTTATATTTTACATATTATTTTGATAAGAACATTATGAAGAAAACTGATAGATTAGTTTGAAAGGATAATATAAATGTATGTATAATAATTTTGAGTCCACTCGTGTTTCTTCAAAATGCATTAACTAGGTAATATAGATATATTTATTAAGTGATTATTTTATTTATACCTTTATTTATTTGCCTTTAAATATTTCATTATTTCCCAAAAGTTGTAAAAAATCAACGCAAGTGTAAAATAAATCGGTGCGGTGTGCGGTTACATATTCCGCGCGTCACTTCGCCCATCAATTGGCCTCCGTCGAACAATATTTAATTACGAATTTCACAAAGAGATTTAAAAGGATAACCAAATGCTGAAATTTTTATTTTATTTTTAAAATTACAAATAACAGGTACTGAAGCTTTAGGTTTAACTCAACACAGTGTTTACCGAATTTAAATCAAGTAAACAAGCGTATTCTGTTTATCCATAAAGACGATTAATTTTCAAAAAAATATTAATATTTTATATTAAAATTAGTAGATTCATAATTAAGAAATGCATGATTTAATAGAAAATTTATAAACATTAAATTACCATATAAATGTCGTTGTTTAATAATGTTTAAAAGAATTGTCGTCGACAACAATGAATGCATTTGCATAATATTGGGGTGTAATTAAAACTTTGAATGAGAAAGGCGAAATGGGAAAAGAACATTTCAGGTCACGGAATAATTTCAAAGTTATTTATTACTATTTAAGAAAGTTTTGCGCGCGACTCTGTTAAGGAGAGCGAAGAGAGGATTCACTATCCTACATAGTGTGTAGACACTACCTAGTGTCGAGTGTCGATGTGTCAGTTGTCCGACGTGCAAGATCGCGAAGAAGGATAGCTCACACTGGCGGCGGAGCTCACACGGTTCCTGCAGGACTCGAGTCGCTACCTGCCCGGTCTTAGCGGTCGCTATGGAGGACGCGACAGCATTTATTATCCTACTTAAAGTGGCTGACGGCAAACGGACTGCCGTGAATTTTTTTTTTTAGAAATTTTTGAAAATTTTTTTTTTTAAATTTTCAAAAATTTGAAAGAAAAAAAAATCCCACCCTTTAGGCTGGGACTATAATATGATCTGGAATCGGGCGGTCCCGGGAAAATCAGAGCACTGAAAATAGATCTCTGCGCTAATACAATAGAGTTGAAAATGGAAGTGTCGAGGTGTCATATTATATGACGTGGACATTTGATTGGACACTTGCGAGTTCAGTTTTCAGCTCTATTGTATTAGCGCAGAGTTCTATTTTCAGTGCTCTGAATTTTCTCCGGCCTTACGGATTCTGGATAATATAGTCCCAGTATTACGTTGTCGCTACGTTTTCTACGTTTCAATAATAATACAAATAAAATAGCCGCGAAGTGTTAACAAAAATCTGTACCTTAAAATATGATAATGTTTTGCCTTAACTAGTACATTATTATTATTGAACGCGGTGATACTCATACTCAACGCTCGCCGTTGTCTAAGAAAGTTACGTAGAGTCACGATATAAGAAACTACATGTAGTTTAAAAGTACCCAACTAAGATAGAAAATAAAGGGAATTTAGTGCGAACACAGCTGCAGTTCATTTGAGTTGAGAATGCAGTGTAAGTGCTGTGCGGTCGCCGGGGACCGACTGATTCCGCCATTCGCTTTGATTCCGCAATTTCTCCACTCGCTCCAAAATATTTATGTACTCGTACTTTGTACACTCGCGCTAATTACTCATCATCATCATATATTATATTAATACGCAGAGCAAAAATGTTCAGTACAGTTTTACGAGAGTTGTGCGAACGGAGGAGTATGATATTTGGCACAGTTAAAGTTTATGTGGAGCAATGTGTGCAGAATGCTAATATTTTTTAGAATAATGCTTAGAAATACATAAAATTTATAAAAATAACAACAACACACTACCTCAGATTATTATCACACACTACCGTTCGTTTGATAGATACAATTTTGTACACATTGACGTTTGTCAATCTGTCACAATATATATTTTTATCTAAGAGGCAAAGAGTCGTTAAAAAGAACTTAAAAATTATATGAATTATTATGGGCGAATTACGACCACAGTGCGATCTCTAGATTTTATGTTTCTATGATTTTATTAGTACTGTAGCATGGCGCATAATGTAGTAACAATCAATATTGTGCCAAAACAAAAATTAACCTAGTCAAGAGCATGTCAGGACATGTCTAAGGAGGGTTCCGTAACTATCACGCGCAATAGATTCTCTTCGAATTACCTCAAAAGTTAGTGTCCAATTTCGTCAATAATTTTCCTAAAGAGTTTTTAGCATGATCTATCAGCGTATAAGCTTACAAGTTTCTATTTCTTATAATTTAGAAAAACCAACAACCACTTTGGAGGCGGATTACTCGAAAATAGTCGATTTTGTAAAAAGGTCTTAAATGAAACCTTGGCTTAATTTAAAGTACCTATTAAACGATACCCCACACGATGGGGTAGAATGAAAAAATATTTTTCATCCCCACTTCACATGTGTGGAGAGCCAATGCTAATAACTATAATAACTATATCAAATTTCTTCCATTTACATTCATAATTACAAAAGCTAGAAGCGCGGATAGATAGACAGACTGACGGACGGACAGAGCGAAACTATAAGGGTTCCTTATGTATTACGGAACCCTAATAGATGATTCTTAGAAGGTATTTAAGTCTATTAAAACAGAAGCCTATTTTATTTTAAAAACACTGTGTACATCAATAAAGGAGCAGCGTCTTTAGACAGAAATATTTTCACAAAAAATCACAGATATTTCTAAAATATGGGTCGGGTGTCGCGAGCACGCCCGAACTTTCCGCGGAAGGGCGCCCCAAAGAGAAATCTTCTCAGAATTCTCTCAGATTTATGGCCCCCGTCCCCCCCCCGCTGACGTGATGCAGGTATTTTCGAGAGGAAAACTGACCAATGCCTCCACATTTTTTTAACTTGTTTTTTCACTATCGCTTTAATCAAAGGAGCCTTGTCATCAGAATGTAACTTTTATGCTTTTCCGTAAAAAAATCATCCGTAAATAGTAACTTAAAGTCTAAAGTGAATTTATTGTACGACGAAATTCCAAAACTATTCTCCTCCATCTATGCACACAAATAAATAAAATTAAAGTGTCTGTTTGTAAAATCGAATTTGCACTAAATGCATATGCCGGTAGCCAGTATATACGGTACTTACAATCAATTTTTAAATATTTTGTCTGTCTCCCCCTCTGTCTGTTTGTGCCGGTTCGTCCGGACCGATTTTGACCGGACTTTCACTAGCAGATAGTTGATGTTATAAGTAGTAACTTGGACCACTTTTAGCTTAGGGGTCCGCTTAAAAAAACAAATGGGCTCCGTTTCCATTAATAGTAAGTTGTGAGCACCAGCAAGTCGTAGATTTTTAAAAACCTGAGTTTTGGCACTTGATAATTTAGTAGCAGATCGGTATGAGAACACTCGAATGATTTCTATATGTTAGAGATCTAAGCGTTCCTATTTGTAGAGCTGGAGCACTTTGCAGCAGCACAATTGCGGAAGGACGGATGGGTGGGCGTAGTAATGCCACTTTTCATATCCCAGCATAAAAGCCGACAATGGAGGCTGTCGGAGGGTTTCTTGACGGAGTGTGCCTCTTATACAAATCACAAGTGTGTACATAGTGCGAATATCATACATGTGTATTGTCTCAAGAGGAACTTCAGACGAAAATTTTAAGACCTCACCTTTTGTTATGTTTGTTTTGATTTAGTGTGTTCATTATTATTCGGTGTTTATGAGGAAATGTATTCGATTGGCGAATACCAAATGAAATTAAATAATACTCGCAATAACCGATTACGCTTGACTTTTTTGTTTCGAAACTAACTAAAATTCGCTTAATATAGTGTGTACAAAAATGGCATCCAAAAGGAAGCATTAAAGGCTGCCAGCTTTTCATTTATTATGGTAAAAACCTTTCCAAGACGATAAACAAACTGTAAGTAGCCAACATTTATCTGATGCAGGCGGCAGACAGTAATCCGCTTACTCGCCACGCAATTAAGGTGCATTTCCAATGACATCGACTATTGAGTAAGGCGCTAAGGCCGCTGCCTCGAACACAGCGGCGAGCGGTGCGGCGCGACAGGGAGAGCGGCGGGCGCCGAAGTCATTGCTTGACTAACGGTCGGTTTCAATAACCTATCTACCAATAACTATTAAATTATTTGTAAATAGTTATTGGTAGATAGGTTATTGAAACGGGCCGTAAGTACACTTCTTTCTAGCGGTGACTATGGCGCCCTACTGCGCGCGCCGCGGCCGTCGCACTGTCGCCGCGCCGCACCGCTCGCCGTTGTGCTTCAGTCAACGACCTAAGTAGGTAAATCTAAAATACCGAAGTCAATCTATATACATATATATAGATAGATAATATATGATAGATGAGATGAGAGATAGATAATAGATGTAAAGGAAAGCCGTGAGGAGGAGGGAGACTTCTCCTCGCGCGCCGGGCCCCTGAAAAGGGCCTTGGGCGGGGAACCAATGCCAGGGGCTAAGCCCCTCTAATTGGGGTGGGAAGACGCGCCCAGTACGAGTACTGGGCGCATAAGTCTCGGTTTTAAGGGAAGACCCCCCGCGGCAGAACGCGGGGGAAACCCATGGGGGGGCACCGCAAAATCCGAGGGAAATGACGAGTGCCAATCCAGGCCCGACCAAGACCGGCGGTCGGCTCCAAACGGCGCGTGGGGGTCTGCTTGGCTCCGCAGGGTCCTCCGGGGGGGGGACGGCATCTCTCGGCAGGCGGTGGCGGTCGGGCGGGCGGGCATGCCACGGCGCCAGGTCGGTCAGCTCGACCAGGCGCGAGGCATCCGCTCGCGCGAACAGCTTCGCGGAGAGCTGGGCCACAAAGGCCTCCACGCTCTCCACCCTGAGGTCCCTCGCTATGGTGGAATTGCGGACGTACCACGGTGCGTCCACGATGCGGCGCAGCACCCGGTTTTGGGCCCTCTGCAACAACCCTTTCTGGGGTGCAGAGAGCAGGTGGTGCCACGCGGGTGCCGCGTACGTGAGGCGGGACCGTACGTACGTCTTGTAGAGGGCGATGCGCATCCTCAGGGGGATCAGCGGGGACGCGTAGCGGGGTCGATTGTGACCCCTAGGTATTTCGCCGTCTTACCCCATGGAATTTCGGCGTCACCGATCTTCAGAGGAGCCGGAAAACCTGTTCTCGTAGTGACGGCGAGCGCCTGGGACTTACGTGTATTCACGGATAGTCTCCATTTGCTCAGCCAGTCCGGGAGAAGGTCCAGCGTCCTCTGAAGTTTCCTGACTGCATGGTCCCTGTTGAGCGAGCTGGCGATGAACGCTGTATCGTCAGCGTACAGCGCCGCAATGGTGCCGGGATGCGTGGGTATGTCGCTGGCGTATAGGTTGTACAGCCCTGGGGAAAGTACACTACCTTGGGGTACGCCAGCGGTGATGGGGTGCTCGGCGGAGAAGACTCCGTCCACGCGCACCTTGAAGGATCTGCCGGAGAGGAAGGAGGCCACAAGCCTTACCGTCGGGGGAGGTACGTTGGCTCGAATGATCTTGCAGAGCAGGCCCTCATGCCAGACACTATCGAACGCCTTTTCCATGTCCAGGAAAACGGCGACCGAAGCTTCCTTCTTATTTGCCGCAACGGAGAGGTGGTGGATCACGCGTACCAGCTGGAGGGTGGTACTCAGCTGGGACCTGAAACCAAATTGTTCCTCACGAGGAGGGAGGTGTGGAGCAAGGTGTTTGAGGAAAAGGGTTTCAAAGACCTTGGATAGGGTTGGTAGCAGGGTTATAGGCCGGTAGCCCTCGGCCGTCCGAAGGTTCTTGTGGGGTTTGGGGATGGTGATGATGAGTCCCATCTTCCAGGAGGATGGAAAGTGGCCGGTCCTGACAATGCCGTTATACAGGCGAGTGAGGGCGGCCACCGTCCGGAAGGGAAGGTGTCGGAGAGCGGAATTGGGGATGCCGTCTACACCGGGGGCCTTCCTCGGTTTGAGGCGAGCTAGGGTCCTTTGGACCGTCCTCGGTGAGAAGGAGAAGTTTGGGGGGGAGGAGGGGGAGAGTAGGAAAACCTTTACCTCCTCGGAGACCATTTGGGCGTGTTCCGTTGCGGTCGTGGGCAGCGGCGAGAATTGGCGTTCTAAGTGCTCGGCATGAATACCTGCTCTGTCCTCCGCACGGTACCGGGGGTTGCCGTCCGGGTGGAGCAGGGGATGAACGGAGGCAGTGGCTCCGGTAAGGGCGCGGCAGAAGCGGTGAAGGGAGGGCCAGTCCTCTCCGGCCTCCTCTATGCGTCGGGTCCACTCCGCGGCGTGTAGGTCCTCGAGCGCGACTCTTACCTTGGCAGTAAGGCGGTTGAGCTCTGCCTTCTGCGTGGGGCAGCGCGTGCGTTGCCATCTCCGGCGTAGGCGCCGCTTCTCCGCCAGGAGGTCGGCGATGTGGCGAGGGAGTGAGGGCCGCTTGTATTGGCGGCGGGTGGGCGGCTGGGTAGCCGCGTTCATTGCAGCTGTAATCGCCTCGGTGATCTGCAGCGTCATGGACTCGACGGTATCTGCAGAGTCAACCGGGAAATTGGGTGTGGACTCGTGCAGCTGCAATGAGAAGGCGTCCCAGTCGCGGACTGGGTAGGGGGGGAGGGGGGGGGACGCTAGCCGGAACGGCGCGTATGATGGCTAGGACCGGGAGGTGGTCGGAGCCGTGGGCCACATCGAGGACCTCCTGGTGGAGGTCACCGGGGAGTTGGTGGGTAATAGCCACGTCGAGGACATCAGGAGAGAAGCGGGGATTCTCGGGGTAGTGGGTGGGGGAGTAAGTGCCCACCACCGAATATCCGACTCGTACGGAGTCGGCATGCAGGCGGTTGCCGTCCGAGTTAGGGGTGCGAGAGCCCCATCCGGGGTGCTTGCAGTTCAGATCTCCGGCAATCACAGTCGGCTCCTCTGATAGGAGCCTATGGATGTCGGAGATATCTAAACGCGACCCCGGAGGTTTGTAGCACGCATATAAATGGGTGCGGCGCGAGCCGAGGAGCACTTCCACTCCAAGAGCGTATAGCGAAGAGACTGGGGGAGGGGGGAGGAGTTGGTGCAGAATTTTCCTGCCGACCAGAACGGCGAGGCCTCTGCACACTCGCTCACCCCCTGGAAAATCCTGGCGGTAAGTGTAATAGCCGGGAGCACTGAAACGGTCCTGAGGGGACAGGAGGGTTTCGCTAAGCAAGGCGACATCCACCTCGTACTCCCGAAGGAGGTGGCGAATCGAGGTCACCTTGCCGCGGACCCCCCGGACGTTCCAGTGAACGACCTTTAGGTGGACTGGGGCGTGGTTAGCCATTGGGAAATGAGGGAGGCAAAGAGGGTGGCCCCCTCGGGGAGGGCCTTCAAGAGGGTCTGGAGGATTTCCTCCCCGGCCAGGATTCTATTGAAGACATCCATGGCCAGGGAGAACAGAGCTTGTAGAAGCTGGGCCGTGGTCCTGGGGGACTCTCGGCGGCGAGAAGAGGGGGGGGGCACGAGGGGGAAAAATGGCGGTAGTGATCGCCGGGTTTGCGGGCTCGGTGGAGAGCTCGGTCACCTCTGGTTTGGTGACCGGCGGGACAGTGCGTTTGATGCGCGCAGGGCGCGGGGGGCGCGGGGTGCGCTGCGGTAGAGGGGGGGCCGATAGAGTGGCATCATCAGCCGAGGGGGCTGCTACAACAGGGGGGAGGGGGAGGGCGAGGGGCTCTAACTCGGAGTCCGTGGCGGCATTGGAAGTCGCAACGGATTTGGCCCTTTTTTTGGTCCTGGTCCTCGTCCTGGTCCGCTTCCGCTGCTTCGGGGCAGCTGGGGGGGGTGCGGCGGAGCGGGGGGTGGGGTCATTTGCCTCCGCCATAAGGGATGTGGCGGTGGACGGCGGCGGGGCAACCTCTCTCTCCTGGATATTGGGGGCATCACTTACCCGGTTTGTGCGGATTGTGCGGGCTAAGGGGCCCGCGCGGCGGTTGTTGGTTTCCCGGCGGAAGACCGGGCAGTTCCGACTGTTGGCGGGGTGGGGCCCCTTGCAGTTAATGCAAGTGGGCGGATCCGTTAGTGGCCGGGGGCAGTCGGCGGCGGCGTGCTCCTCGCCGCATCTGACGCACGCCGGTTTGCGGTGGCAGTTCCGGCTGGAGTGCCTGAACTGCTGGCAGCGGTGGCATTGGGCAGGGCCACTCTTCCCACGCCAGGCCTCCACCTTAATATTAGGCATATTCAAAATCTCAGTTACCCGGTAAATGCCTGGTACCAGGTTCGGGGTGCGCTTCAGTAGAACAAAGTAGGCGCACCCGGGTCGGTCCTTCCGGGCGAGGATTCGGGATACATGATCCACCTCGAACCCTTTGGCGGCGAGATCAGCGGCTATCCTATCCGTGGGTGTATTGACCGGTAGGCCATGGATGCCTACCTTTAAACCGCGGTCCTGGGGCAGCGCGTACGAGTACCAACTGACCTGGTTGGACTCGCTCAGGTCAGCTAGGTACCTTTGTACGCACCGGTACTCCGTTTCTCCCTCTGGGGAGAATTTTACCCCCTGGCCGTACGTCTTCGCATTCGGGGGGTGCCCCAGGAGGGCCCTGAGGCGGCTAAAGTGGTCGATCCAGTCATCGAGCTTCTCGACGATGATTGGAGGGCACCGGGGAGGTGCTTTCGGCGGCGGAGAAGATGCCTTCGCTGTGGGGCCGACGGAGGTTACCGGATTCACTACTTCCATCGGCGAGGGGGCCCTCGAGGTAGAGGCCACTGGGGATCCGGATGGCACGGGGGCGGTGGTCGCTGCGGCGTAGGTTGCCGGGCGATCGGCGCGCTTGGCAGGCGGCGAGACGTCTGAAGACGCCTCTTGGCGCTGCCGCTTTGTTACCTGCACGGGAGGAGCAGGGGGCGGGGGCATGATGCTCGACGAAGGGGCCGGTACCGGGGCCTTCGGAGCAGGAGCACTTACCCCTCTGCGGTCTTCTTCCGGCGGGGAGGCCGGCGAGGCGGCGAGGGCGGGCTGTAGGCTCGCTGCGGGTGGTGTATGCGGAGGGCGCGGGGCGCTCACCTCCGTAGTGCGGCGCAAGGGGCGCGGCGGAGAGGCCGGACCCTTATCGGCTGAGCGGGTCGGGGGCCCAGACTCGCGGCGGGTCGCCGTCGGAAGGCATTGGGGCGGGGGGGTGTCAGCACACCCCCGCGAGAATGCCGAGGACGGCCCGGGGCGAGCGGTATCCGTTCCGCTCAAGCTGGGCTCGGCGGCGGAGTGGTATGCGCGCTCGGACGTGCGCGAGCTGGACCTCGAGGAGGGTCCGCTGCGCGACGCGACAGAGCTGGCGCGGGAATGGCTGGGGCGGTCGCGGCTATGTGGCCGCGAGCCACGGTCGGCCATGGTGACGGGGCACTATGTTAGCGTCCACCGTAATTTAAGGACATGTTCATAATGTCACTATACGATACACGGCACGATAGGGAACTGAACTAAACACGATAAAACTAAACACGAAAACACGTATTCAGTGTCAAAGTAGTCACTATAAGTGTACTTACTTGCACGATTCACTGGAGGGCTGGCTCTCCGTGACCCGACGTTGGAAACAAGTTCCCAACGGGAGGCCAAGGGCAGTGCAACCCCTCGGCAAGGCGGCAATCCGCTCGTTATTCTAACGAATGACGAGTGGATTGACGATCGCGAGTGGGGTATAACGGCACTGCACTAGGGGCAGGTCGGCACGAGCGTGGAGTGAGAGGGACACTCGACACGTTTTGAGCGAGACGGCACTACCGCGGAGTGAGCGAATCACTACGACGCGGATAGAACGAGACGGCACGAAAACGCGGAGTGAACGAGAACGCACTAACACACACGAGAGACAGGACGATCCTAAAGGAAAGTCGTGTTAGTTACACTATTTATAACTCAAGAACAGCAGAACCGATTTGCCTGAAAATTGGTGGAGAGGTGGGAGGTGGATGGGAGGGACTTTTTATCCCGTTCCCGTGGGACGTGTCACGTGACATAAAACGTGGTATAATAGACGTGGTATAAACGCAACTGACATGGAATAAAAAAACGCAAGTGACAGCTAAACGTAATGTTATCTACGGTTATGTATGGTTGAAATTTTGACAATTAGAAATTTTGAAGTTGACCTGTGTTTGTTTCAAGTTTTCATTTTCAGGAAGAAGAAGACTTTCTATTAACTTATTGTGCTGATATTATCATTAACAATGCCGCGACCAAGACGATCGAATAGACAGACAGACATACAGACAGACGGACGGACAGAGTGAGACTGTAAGGGTTCCTTAAGTATTACGGAACCCTAAAAATGGATTGCAATTCCAAAGTCTCGCTACAACTCAAGAAGGGATGGAAAGATTTGGAAAAATTTTGGTCTTGAAATAATTGTGGAAGTTCAGGAAAGGTTTAAACCTGAAAAATATTGAAGGTGAAAAATATTCGAAAAATTACGGAGAAAATACTGTAGATGTAGGTGTAGGTTGTAGGTGTAGATTGTAGGTGTATGTATAGTTATTTCTTTATTAGAGTTCATAGGTCAGAGACAGGATAACGTGTGTCGGGACAGCTAGTATATATATGAAAGAAAGTCGTGTTAATTACACTATTTCAATCATCGATTACAGATCCATTAAAGATATTGACATGAGTGACCTTGATGATTAACGGCTCGTTTCAATAAGCTATCTATCTATAACTATTTGTTAAAAACGTCGTCATTCAATAATTTGAAGGTTTTTTGCGATACAAATTTGACGTTTCTAACAAATACTTATTGGTAGATAGTTGTGACCGTTATTGAAACGGGCCATTAATTAATTCTACTGACTGGCATTCTATAATGTATATGACATATAAAAATGACATGACACAACACTTTAGCGAAAGCGTCCTAACAATATTTGACTTGTTAGCTCCGGTTAAGACATTTACAATTAAAGAACGGCAGTACCCGTGGATAACCTTCAACATGAAACTTATGATGAAACTAAGTGACGACGCTTATAATAAAAAATATCGCGCTCATAAACTATTACAAAGATCTTAAGAATGAGGTATCTCGTGCCATAAATAGAGGAAAAGCAGCCTATTTTGATACTTACATTAATTCAAATATTGATACGCCAAAACCGATGTGGAAACACCTAAAGAATAATATAAATATAAATAATAACAAATCGGACTTTATATTACCAGAACATCTTTGTGACCCATCCCTCCTTAACAACATTTTTCTTAACGTCCCTGGCAACAACAAAGTGCCGCAATCTGCATTCACTTACTTTGAGACCAACACTTTCGGCACTTCCACGATTAGCTTCTCTACCCTAAACGAAAGTGAGGTGTTAAAAATTCTAAAATCACTACAATCCAACGCTTTAGGTAGGTATTGATGGTATATTACTACTGGTAATATATAAACAGCCTCCGTGGTCTAGTGGTTTAGAGCTTGGCTCTCGACTCGGAGGTCGTGGGTTCGATTCCCGCATTGGAACAGCAAAAAATCTTGTTTCCAAGTTTGGTTAGGACAATGCAGGCTGATCACCTGATTGTCTGACAAGAAAGATGATCCATGCGTCGGATGGGCATGTAAAAAGTCGGACCTGCGCCTGATATCTCACCAGTCGTGTCGGTTATTCGTCCCACTGGGTTACGAGAGTAAAAGGAAGAGAGAGTGCTCTTGTGTACTGCGCACACACTTGGGCACTATAAAATAACTCCTGCGTAGCTGGCCTGGTTTCAATTAAACCGGCCACCGTCACTGAAATCAGTGTGGGGAGCTATTACTACTGGTCAGTCGTTCTAATATATGTCTTAGGACTATACTCAAGTAATAAATACATCGCTCATAACTAATACTTTTCCCCAAATGTGGCACCGTGCAATAGTAAAACCGATACCTAAAATAGACAATGTGACAGAATTTAAAGACCTTCGACCGTTTAAGAGTTTAAAGTATAAGATAAAATTGTATTAAGTGTCATTAGCACACGATTTTTGTAGAAAATATTTTATTCTCTGGAAAATATTATAATAGGTATATAAAATTCAAAAAAATATTTAGGGTTGTGAAATGTAATTCATTAATTAAATAAATGCATCGTGAAATATTATAACTTTAGCAAATAAATGACACGGAAATATATTTTGCGATATTAGTGCGACGCTGAAATATAGCGTCGTGGTACAGCACAATGAAATAATTCCGCACTAGCATTAGGCACGAATCCAAATTTTAACAGGTTTTATTATTTATTTTTGCACATAAAATGTGTAGGGCTTCACGAGAACGAGCCCGTTTCATTAAATATTTACTACATATAGAGTACGAATAATATATTAAGGATCCGTTTCACAAAGTCGAGGTGGAGTCGAACGATCGTAAAGTCTCATCAAATCATCATCATTGCCACTCGAATCACGACATAAAAATTACTACGCTGCGATAATTTTTTCGACGAATATAGCTTGTATATAAATTGTTTTCATAAATTAGTTCATCTTGTATACGTAGTTCTTATCTTGCGAGTAGTTCGTAGTACGTAGTTCAGCGAGCTCGCGTCTTACGCGAGACTTTTAACTTCCCTTTGAGTTGAAAGTGTTCCCAGTGCGAACATTACGAGCAGGCGAAGCACGCATACTCGTCGCCTGACTTACCTACAGATCTGTCTTCAGTCTTCATTCCGTGAAAAGTAAATAAGGCACCGTTCACACTTGTAAAGGTAATCGTCTAGTCTACATAAAGTCGGCTATAGCTGTTGGATCAGTGTAGGCCAATGCGAACTATCGGCAAAGAGGAACAAGGTAAGTGCCAATGTCCACACATTTGATTTGTGCACAGAAAACGACACCGGTTCGAAGTGAGGCAAGTGATTACGAGTGACGGCGAGCGAAGACAAGTTGCGGCAAATGAGTTCTACACAATATGTTAGCGCTGGGCTTCACTCGGCCAACTAGGCGAGCGACATCGAGCGATGACAAGGCAAGGCAAATCTACACGTTGGCGCTGGCCATCACTCGGCAACGCTGGGCCAACATGTATAGCCGCTATAACATATTACATTTTAAATCAATAATAAACAACTAACCATGATTGTGAACAAGCAGTGTTAATTTATTTTAATGGCATTCGTATGTGCGGATAAAATTTTAATTTATACAACAACTCGACATAAACGGATTGTGTTTGTAAAATGGAAATCATTAATAAATTTTTGTCTTGTGCGAATATAAATTAATCGTACGTTGGCTTAGAGGTTGTTTACGTAAACAGGTGTAAAATGGATCGTTATGCGGTCGAATTACCATAATGTTTGTCGAAATATTCGCTTCGCAAAACCGAATAGGTAATGAGGCAGGTACTAGGGATGCAGCCTGTATATTATACGCTCCAATCTAGCCAGTGAAGAATATGAATATATCTTACTTAAGTTATATATATGCATATCATGTGTAAGATTTATACATTACAATATTGAATTGGTCACAGAGTAGGTATAATAATTTTGATAACTTAAAAAGTTACTATAAAAATTATTAAAGTGTTAAAAAAATATGTTTATTTAAAACTAGCCCTAAAAATAACGAAAAAAGTAGCCTAAGCTATCTGTCAGTGAAAGTCGTGTGAAAATCGGCCAAGCCGTTTCAGAGATAAGTCGGAAAAAACAGACAGACAAACATTTAAAAAGGATTTTTTATTGCAAGTACCGGATATACTTTTATATCATGCATTGATTGAAAATTACAACCAGACACTTCAATTTTATTTATTTCTATATTTTTTATATTTGTATATAGATAGCACGATACATTCAGATAGGCGTGCTTATTATTTTTCAGCGACGAGAAATGCCGAGCACTCCGGGAGAATAGCAGGCACCTCGCACCTGAAAGCTCGCTTAATATATTATACGTATATTCCGAGTATAATAATCCTAAACTTTTATAATACCATTTCAAAACTCAGAATGTTGCTTCATAATAGGTTAAGCTGCTTTTCATAGGACGCATAAACATTGCGAATGGCCGATAAAGTTGATCTGAGCGGAAAACGATGTCATTTTAAACTGCTATGGTAATGATGGCGGGACTATAACGGTAATGATGCTTTCAGAATATTTTGTGTGTCAGGTATTCTACGAGGATGATGCGGCAAGTACCGCTGGATAGGACTTAAAAATTGAGCGTTGAGTCATTGTTCTCAAGGGTCAATTGGGGAGACGACTACATGTAAAATATTTAGTTTAATTTATATAATTAGCAATATTATGGTATTACTACTTAACTAACTTAAAAAATATAATATTTTATGTGTAGTTTAGTAATTAGATACATCTAAAAATACAAAAAAGAATATTTTTTTTTACTAATTTAGTAAAAAAACCTACATAATTAGTTTACTTATATCATATACAAAAACATTCATTATGGTAAGTATGAACTTCGACTCACTAATTTCGGAGATATTTACAAATATGTTTCTGTGGCCTCATATTTCACATACTTTTACCTAATAATGACGTCACAGTTAGGTACGACTTTTATATGGCAGGTTTTCACGAGACTTTTGCTATCGAAAAAAAAATCGAAAATGAAATAAATCGCTGTACATATGAAAGTATTGATAACTTTAGTATAATGTTTCTTCTCAGAAGTTACTCATATAATAAGAAAACTATCCATTAATGTAGTTAAAAAAACAGTCGTCTAGCGGCTAGCCTTTTGGTAGCCTTACAAAATGGCAGTTGGCCATACAATGTCTGCACACGCATTAGTCTGTGCGTAGTATAATGAAGACAAACTACACAGCAGTCCTGCATCAGAACTTGTATTGGCCGCGCTCCAGCCGGCTCTCGCTTCAATCGACTGCTAACATTTATATCCCTTAATTTACATCGTAATGTAAACCTTACACGACGCAGTCTGTGCTTCCACGAGCTACCACGAGTAAATCTAGATTCTAGTCTGTGATTTGTTTGTGACGTGATTTCTTTAGGTTTTCGATCGATTTTTGATTGGAGATAGTGGTCTATTTTATACTAAGTATCTGTTTCCCGCGGCTCCGCCCGCGTAAATATTCTATCGAGTATCCCGCGGGAATACTGTACTTTTCCGGGATAAAAAGTAGCCTATTTAAATCCAGAGCATAAACTACTACCATACCAAGTTTCCTCAAAATCCGTTCAGTAGTTTTTGTTTATTTAATTACGCATTTGTTTTATATTACGTATTTGAAAAGGGTTCGATAGTTTTCGATATTGCAGAGGTATGGTATCCATTTCGAAATGGTACCCCAACTTAAGTTATATCCCGAGAGCTACTAGTAATTTTAGAGCAGGCATTGAGGCAACCTGGCCACTTGTCCTATACCTCTCCTATTATAAATAAATATAGTGATGTTTTTTCAGACAGTTAGTTACAGCCCATATGATTTATTAGTAGATTAGTAACAATTTTTCCTTAGCTTCTATGCATAGACTAATCAGTGGTCTCGCTGGGCGCTCTAGCAGACCGAGCAGACGTGCTTGTCAAATACTGCAATAAATACTCAGCTGAGGTCGGCTTACTCGAGCCAGTCATATTGAAAGCGTTATCACAGGTGTACATCCCGAATATTTTATTTAATTTTAGTTAAAATCGGAAAAAAATGCCAAGTTGCGTAGTAAAAATATGTAAAAATAATTGGACCAGGAATAAGAAGGACACTGGGATCACATATCATCAGTAGGTAAGTATCGTATAATTTCGAAATTTCAACATTAAATTACATAAACTTAAAACGCCATTCAGTGTTGCCGCGTATGCAAGAATCAAGTTCCAATATTTTTATGATGTGAATTTATTGTCATTATATATTTTGAAATTTATTGTTATTATAAATGTAATAAAATACAATGACAATAAATTATATCCTATTTCATTTATCTTACCTAGTTATTATGATTCTACCCATGGATCTAAATAACTATTCGCAAGAAGCAGAGGTCAAAAAATATGAAAAAATAAAAATAAAAACGTTACAGTTAAATATATTATGTGTAATATTATCGTACTAGCTGCCTCGACACACGTTAAGAGTAACGTTTATTTATTAGTCAAGACAGAAGTCTTGACTAATAAATAAATAAAAATGAGGCCTATTCATACCTAACATTTTTCTGAAGAAGAAGGGCATTAGAATAATAAAATATTGATATTATATGTGCATATGCTTTTAATTAATTTTTAATCCTACTATCCTACTACTATAATTATAAATGTGAAAGTTAAAAGTACAGTGTTCAGGCTCCGCCCGCGTAAATACAATATCACACAGGAAAATATATAGGATATACACAGGATAATATATAAATGCTAGTTTTAAACTATTTTCTTAGCTACATTTATAACGAATAACTTAACTAATACACCACAGCATAAGATATTTTTCCCATTAAATCGGGAACACGTTGAGTAGCTAGCTAGCATCACAATTTTTCACGCACACTAGAATTTGTCACATGTAAGTCAATTGCCACTATACACACTATAATAATGAGTTGCCACATTTACGAAGCTGTTTTTATTAGGGAGTGCGTCATCTAGTCGAGCGAGCGAGACCAATCATATATCTTTTCTTCTATGTTAGTGGATTAGTAATTATTTAAAATACTATAATAATAATAGCTAATATATATAAACAGTATAAACAGAGGTAATGCCAATCTTTTAACACGTGTAGTCTGTACTACACGTCTGTAAAGATTGACAGTACGCCTTAAATAAGATAACTTAAACGTCTCAGCTACAACGTGTGAATCTGCGGACCAATTGCATCGGACAGCCAACGCACTGCGTTCCCGCTCCATGTCTAGGTCATCTCTAAGATTATCGGTGACCCAGTGACCTAGTTAAAGTGGCTAACTCTTATAAGTAAAGAGTTACATAATTTAATAGACACGGTCGTGTTATAACATTTCGTACCTGACTTAAAAACCATAAACTCACTTCTCGTAGCATTGTACCTAAGTCCATGGGCGTCCGCATACCGTTCACAAATCCCTAATAGTTTTCTCAGCGCTCCTATTGAGTGGCTCAGCAGCACCATGTCATCTGCGTAGCTTATGTTGTTTACGCAGGTATTACCTTTATGGCACCCGACACCTGTGGCACTGAGGTTCTCAATAAGTGCGTTTACATACAAGTTGAATAGACGAGGTGAGGTAATCCCCCCTCACTTTCCCCGGGCTCACCCCGCACTTTAACCCATAGGGTTGCGAACACACACCCATCGGACACAATTTAATTGATTACCATACCAATATTTAAAAATAGTCATCCGTTAGGCTGGTTTCATATTTTCATTTCTGCTATAGTATATTATTATATATGATACCATGTCGAATGATTTTGACAAGTCTAGAGTAAGATTTCAAATTGCCTCAAATAAAGTTTTGGAAAAAAATACATTTCATTTTTTTTTGTAGGACTTAGGCCCGATACTGACCAAGCAGGTCTGCGGTTCGTTTAGGGGTATATTAGGAGAGGTAGTAGTAGTAGAGAGTATAGTAGGATAATTTGCCAGATTGCCTCAAATACCTGGTCTAGGTGCTAGTAACTTTTGGTTTATGAACAAAGTTTGTTTCGACGCGTTTAAAAAGCAATTTAAACTTTTCAATTTTGTGGAAGTATTTGGTGACCTGTAAATTGATCATACGATATTTGTTTTCGTTGATTTTGTCTACAGTTTTAGTTTTTTATTCAACATCATGCTACATTTATCATAATGTCATTTTGTTGTAGTTTTTCCTCGAGAAAGCGTATTAACTACATACAATTATATTAAAAAAAAACTGCTAAATTAGCAGAAAGACCACTTTTTTATACAATTTCTATTATAGTTAAGTTATTAGTATTGTGTGTTCTTTTATGTGTGTGTACAAATAAAGAGTTTTCTATCTATTCTATATAATAGGTATTTTACCTATGAAATTGCCGTTCTGCAGTAATGGTCATTTCATATCAAAATAATTTTTGTTTGGCTAAGAATTCTAATTTCAAATTAATTTTATTTTTAAAACATGGAATTCTTTTTCCAAAAGTTGTCATTTGTTTATTGATTAGTGTTACATTTTCATCGCATTTCAATCTTTTTCGTCATCATGGATACGTTAAAAATTCGAGTAATTATGGAATATGAGTACCGTCGTGGCAGCAACGTGACGTTTACGGAGCTAACACTACAAACCAACGCACCACCTGTTATTGGTTTGCTCCCTTCCGTTCTGGAAATTTCGACCTGAAAAATGAACCTCGCAGTCATCCGAAGACTTTGGTCAACAATGACGAATTAAAGACGATTGTGGAAGCTGATGATACACAATCTACGGCTGAATTAGCAGCAGCTTTCGACGTTAGCGTCAAAACAATATTGGTCCATTTGCGTCAAATTGGCAAGGTAAAAAAGCTTGACAAATGGGTGCCCCACGAACTCAATGATCGCCAGCGCGAAGTACGCGTCGAGACTTGCCTTGCACTGCTCAGCAGACACACAAATGAAGGAATTTTGAACCGCATTGTTACCAACGATGAAAAATGGATTCTGTTTGATAACCGCAAGCGCTAAGCAAGTTGGTTGGATCCTGGTTCAGCACCTAAATAATGCCCTAAACGAAAACTTACCCCTAGAAAAGTGATGGTCACTGTTTGGTGGTCTAGCGCCGGTGTGATTCATCACAGCTTCTTACCAAACGGGGTGAGCATTACTGCAGATGTGTACTGTGAAGAACTGAACACAATGATGGAGAAGCTGGCACATCTCCAACCAGCATTGGTCAATCGCTCGTCTCCGCTGCTCCTGCACGACAACGCGCGACCTCATACTGCACAGCAGACGGTCTCCAAGTTGCAAAAACTGGGGTTGGAAGCTCTCCGTCATCCGCCCTACTCACCAGACCTTGCGCCTACAGACTACTACTTTTTCCTGAATTTGGATAACTTCTTGGCGGGAAAAAAAATTCAATACCCGAGAGGCAGTACAAAATGCCTTTGAAGAATTTGTTGCCTCCCGTCCAGCTGATTTCTTTAAGAAGGGCATCAATAAACTGTCACTGCGTTGGCAAAGATGCATTGATTGCATGGGTGATTACTTCGATTAATACAAATAAAAAATACATGAAAAAAAATAGTTTAAATTTTTTCATACAAAACGGCAATTTCATAGGTAAAGACCTAATATTTACAGAGAAGCTATTACTGAATGTAACACTCTTAAGACAATGGATTAAGTAAGTAATTGCTTTAAAAGGGGAGAAAGCTGTCACCTGCTGGATAGGCGGTAAAACAATCAATTGTTAGACGCAAAGCCGAGATTTGCATAACACGGTCGGATCATCGGTCGTGATTGTTTCGTAGCCGGCGCTCGCGTAATTTGTAGGGATTTCGAGGGACAAATGGTGAACGTTGCTAGAAATTACGCACATTTCACGTTGAAATTTATTTGTATGACAAGCTACATTTACATAATTCGAAATGGAAAAATTATGTACACTAAGCGTCAGTTCACACAGAGACGCGACGCGGCGCCACCCTTGCAATGTGTGTATCTTTTTGTGTAGTGAATAAATTTCAATTTTGAATAGCTAATCTTAAAACTGAATGTTGAATTTGGTAACTATAACGTCTGACTTGGACATTTTAATGGTTAAGTGTCAGATAGCTTGTTTATTAAATAGGTGTCGTAGGCACGTAAAGTACACTCGTAGTAGATATTTGCCTACTAAGATAAAAATAAATTAATGTTATTATTATATATCCTAATTCAAGTTTCAACAGGTCGTCTGTCGGATTTCTCAGAAATGTCCAACCTACGTTTACGACACGAGTTTAGATGAAATGGTGTAAATCGGGACTTTTACATAAAATACTAGGTATGATAACGAATATCTTAGAATGGTACTGTTGAAATATATCTGCTGATTTACAACGGTAACGAGCCAGTATACAAGTAGCCGCAGACGTAGTTTCGCTATACGCCGCAAGTTGGAAAAATATGCGTTTATATTATCCAAGGAATTTCATTATAGCGGGCGTTGTTGACTTTCGAATAAAGAGGGGTTTTATTGCCCCGCTCCTAAGCCGTCGATATTGCACGGCGATGGCGATGGGATTACTCGCACACTTTCAATACAGTTTCATTATCTAATGCCGTTCAACACGATCTAAGCCTACTACTAATATAAACCTGAAACATTGTGATTTGAAAGGTGTTTGGTTCTCTTTCACGCAAAAACTATTTAATAGATTTTGATGAATTTTAGTATGATAGTAGATGAGGCTCTGGATTAAAACAAATGCTACTAAAAAGGACCGTGTATCTGTGGGATAGCTAGTAAATAATAATATTATTGAGTAAACAAATAGGTACCTAGATGGTAAATTCGAGCACAATTTCAAACCATTTCTTATTTGGTTGGCAATAAATCTGCAGTGGTGAAAATTGGTTTTACAATTAGCTGATGTTGCCCGCGGCATCGGAGGTGCAAAAGAAGATCCCGCGGAAATCGTAAATACCGCGATAAAAAGTAGCCTATGTCGTTCCCCATGGTTTTTTTAAATGAAATGAACCAGGAAACGAGCAGTCGGATCGCCTGATGGTAAGCGATTACCGCCGCCCACGGACACTCGCAACACCAGAGGAGTTACACTTGTAACTCCTCTGGTGTTGCGACTTGCGTTCCCAATCCTTAAAATCCCCAACCCCCCTTGGGCCTCCGGTAACCTCACTCAATCGGCGAAACACACCGCAAGCGTAATTTCACGCATACTTCGGTTTTCTGTGAGGCCGTGGTATTTACCCGGTCGAGGCGGCTCATCTATGCCGAAGCGTGGCTCTCCCACAGTTACAATAATAATACTCATAAAAAATGCAGTTTGGTTTAGTAAACACATTTTTTAAATAGTTATATTTGTAGAGGTAATATTTGCTAAATGTATAGAAAAGTACATATTATGAAATCTTTGGTCCCAGGCACTAAACGAAACCCAGACAGAAAATGTTTAAATTATGAATTCGATAAGCGCTGAATGAGCCTTACATAAATAGCACCACAATCATTTATTACAAAGTATATGTTAATTATGATATTAAAATATAAAACTTGGAGAAAAATCAATCTCCAGAAGGAAGAGGGGTGAAAATGAGAAATGCAAATAAGTTGTTCGCTCTTCCCCTTCAAGCGCTTGACGAATGTTATTACGCTGTGATTGCGAAATAAAAACGATATCAAAAGAATTCTGCTGATTAAAGATAAACGTTATAAGTTGTGTGCCACTCCACACGAGGCCGAGGTCTGTTCAATATCCGGATTCCGGACCGTTCCTGAACGTCATGTAACGAGCGGAAATCGAATCTCACCGGATAGAGATGAAATCTGCAAAAATCACTGCTATAATAAAGTATTCGTGACGTGTCTAGAAACCTTACCTGAATGTCGGAGGACTTGTGATCTTTTCATGAAAGCTTTCCTTAAGGTTTTCGGTGAAAAAATATGACCAAATCAGGAGCGAAATCTATTTCCTTGCGCACGTAATATAATTCATATTTTTTAAATATCTATGGACGCTTCACACTACGCCAATCTGGCCCCGTGGTAAGTATCCGAATAACTTGTGTTACGGGGACCATATCGAGTAGTATATGTTATTCTTTTATACTATACATATTATATTTATTATTTTTATAATATTATAAACATATTTTATACACATTCATGACCTAGAAACCTTTAAAACTTTTTATTCCTTTGGTAGGATTTGAACCCAAGACCTCCGGCTTGAGCGCCGACGCGCTAACCACTCAGTGGGTAGTGTAGTTAGTGTAGTCATAATATTATATTAACATCTCAATCATAACATTATTACCACTACTAAACAAGAATATGCCAGCTTTTTTCTCTGCGTATGACTTGACGTTACCTAGCAATTGTCTTTTCAGGAATTTCACGGGAATTTCGGTTAGTAGCCAAATGGTTTCAGCCTCAATTCTCGAATTGTTCCGATCAGTTTCGATTGGGAATTGAGAGCTTGTGGCTTAAAAGTTCAGAACTATGATTAGGTCTGTAGTCATTGGATCGGTTTTTCGATTTTTCGGTTTTTCATTCAAGTTTTTCGATGAAAACAAAGTTTTATTTATACTAGAGGTCGCCCTGCTGTCGAAATTTGTAATATTCCATAATATTTCACATCATTTTTAAATTTGAACTTTACAAGGGTTCTTTTGCCTCTCAGATAAATTAATATAAATGTTGTAACAGATTGCCTTGATTGATCAACGTGAAACAAAATTGTATAATACATCAAACTATTGTCAAACGAACGGTTCTGTTTTATTGGTATGAGGCAGTGTGTGTTGTTATTTTAATAAATTTTTTGTATTTCTCTAAGAATTATTGAAAAAAATATTAGCTTTCTGCACACCTTCCTCCACATAAACTTTAATTTACAGGCCGAATTTCTCACTTCTCCGAACTGTACTGACAGTTTTTGCTGAATATAGTAATGTAAATAGTAAAGTAAATTGAGCAATATATTAATTTTGCAGAAAACCTCGTCATCAAAAATCTCTAAGAAGTGATCCCACAAGGAGAACAAGCCTTAACAATTTTCACGTGTACTACTAATTTCCTTGTTGGTACTACAAATTGTAATCCCAAATTAGATATTCCATACATTGTGTGCATCTTGTGCCGTGTCACGTGTGCAGTGTACTAATTTGAGGCAGATTATACTAATTCGGCAAGTCGGCGCGATGGGACCGGCGTGATTATCGCATTATGCACAGTCGCCGTCGAGCTCATTTGACGTCGTTTCCTCGCCAACAGCTTAATAGTCGTGTTATTTAGGTTATACGATAGGCTAAGGTTACCAAATTAATAATAATAATATTTTCTTTATATCCGAACCATAACATATTACAATATATCCAAAACATAATTATGTTTACGAATTTTGATGAAATTAATTAATTTCATCAAAATTCGGAAATTTGTTTTTGCTCTTTCAAGTCACAAACATTCTTAATCCATCCATTCATCCACAAACTTTCGCATTATAGTAAGTAGGCCTGTTTCACAATCTTCTAATAAGTGTCGGATAGGTTATTCGGAAGTTTTGTTGCTTACTTTACCTATATCGAGCGACAGAGGCAGAACATGCAAATAAGCTATCTGACACATATCAGTACCCAGATCGTGAAACAGGCCCCAGTAGACAGTAGTAGATTAATATGAATATCAACTATCAAGATATTATTATGATTATCATTATTTAAGCTACATAATTTGTTTGTGATAATTCATAAAAAAAAATGAATTATGTGACATTTTGTAAAGCAACTCATTGCCTGAATATGAGATAGGTCGCAGTATTTTATTTTTTTATTTTATTGACTCGCCAACACAACAGCATTTGGTACATTGTTGAAATTCAATTCAATATATTACTTATTGGTAAAATAATAAAATTATAATCATCATATCTTCGACAGGACAGGGCTAAAAAAATAGTCAATTTATTTTATTTACTGCTAATTTATTATGATGCTTAAAAGAACTAAGTCTGTCGGAAAAATACAAATATAGTATGTATTTAATATAGTAATCATAATAATATCTTGAGATGCAATTCAACGTGGTCGTCGCCATAACTTCAATTTCGTATTCTTGGCATCCTCAGAATTAAAATAAGAAGTAAAAGAGCTTGAAAATTGGGAAAAAAATTATGTTAAAAATACCTTCAGGGGAAATGTATTTCCCTCGGGTTTTGAAGAGTAATGTCTATAAAATTTTAAAACAAATTTTATTAAATGAAATTTATCCTCTTTAATGTTGTGTCTTTAATACATGTTATATATTTATTTTAATTTTCCAGCTTTTATTCTATCTAAGGCTAAGAACTCACGAAGTGGTTTTCACCCGCGCCCGCTGCATTCTACATCTTCTATATTCATTCTTCTGCATTCTACAGATGTATGTAAAAAATTTAAGCACATCTCACGACGCGTTTTACGCCCGCAGTGTGCGCGGTTGTTTGCGGATCCCACTGCAGTGTGCGTAGTCGTTTGCGGAGCAACCAGTAGATTCGCGCGGGTTCTACTGCGGCGGCGGGTTGCGCCCGCGCGCTCTGCGTTCGGTTGGCGGGCGAAACTCAGAAATTCTATTGTAAATAACTATTTGCCTTTTTGCAACCGGGCGTCCTGCGATCTTCGTCCGCCACGATTGCGGGCGATAATCTTCACCGCGACGGCTGCGTTACCGCGCAAATAACTGGCCTCGTGAATTTAGAAATAAAACCGCAGTTCGGAGTTCCCCGACCGCGGCGGGCATGGGTAAAAACAGCTTCGTGAGTTCTTAGCCTTAGGTACCTTGTTCACAAAATTTTACCTCACTATTAACGACTTCTCTTAAAAGCCAAGTTAAAGGGCTTCACATAATTGAAAAGTATTTAGCATTTCCAATATCGCTGAGAAATTATAAAGAATTTTTCCACTGGCGTAGAATATTGTAAGCAATAGATATTAAATTCGCAAAAGAAAGTTAAGTTCCTTAAAAGGGCAGCCGCTTCAGTGATCTTAGGAACTTTTATTTGGACAAAATGTTATCATTTTATGAGCAATACATTATGTAATATCTGCTTTTATATAAGATTTTCATTTAAAACTTCAGCTATGGTAAAAATACTGGGTATTTTTACTTTTAGCACGGAAGGCCAGTGGTTGCATTTTTGCGATACAAATGGTTGCATTAAAGGCTTTACCTGTTTTCGCTGACGTAATTATATAACGTCAATTTAACTTTTGACAATCTGTTTTCCGTGAAATGTTCCGCGCGTAAGGTACAATACTCAAAGTTGAATTCACATTACCTATTGTTTAATGAAATAGAGCCAAAAGTAATATTCATTCTACGCATAAGATAAACAAATATCAAAATTTTTATTGATTTATTTAGTCACCATAAATATCGATATTCAATTCAGTTGGTTTCAAGAACTCTCGCTCCTTGCCAAGATACCGCGAGTGACGAATACCAAAAGATGGTGCTGGCGCCGACCGCTTTGGGTACATGAACTGTAAACAAAATATGCATAAAATCTATTTGTGAAGATTTGGATAATGCCCAGACATCGCATTACTACACTAAGCACTTGCCAAGCACACATAAAATATGACTTAAGACTATAAGGGTTAGTTCATACCGAAACATGGCGCTGCATTTTTAAGATAGCTATTCAAAACTTTATTCACTACACAAAAAGATACACGTTTCATATTATGATATCAGTCATACACTGCATATGCGCGGTGAGGCGCAGTGCAACTTGACATTCGAAGTCTTAAAGTAGCCTTCTGATGCACGCGACGCGAGACGCAAGACCGCGACCCGAGACCGAAATAGGGTAGCGGAGCCAGTGTTTGGTATTCATTTATAAGGAGCACTAAATAATCCCCGCAACCCACGTTGCGCGACCGGTGAGCGTTACCAGCGAACCTGATTCGCTGGTTTGCTGGTCTAGGTCGCGGGTCGCGGTCAATACCTTGTACCTTGTAACCTAAATGCAGCACTGTGTCACGGGTCGTTTCGTTTCGATATGCGTTGTCCCTAATTTGTAGAAATCCGTCTAATTTTCAAAAGATTTCTTATTATTCGGTACTGTAGCGATATAATTAAACAAGGCCTTTACGAACACCCATTAATAATTATCTCCCGAGTCCCGGAGGACTTTGTGCGCAGTACGGCAAATGCGTGGACCAATTAATTAAATTACCTTTTTCTCACAATAAGCATTGGGCGACGGAAGTTTCGGTTGTTTTAAATCTTTAATAACGCCTCCGAACGAGAACGCCGGCGTCGTTCTTTGTACGTAATTAAATTTTGGATTGTAATCACCAGTACACGCTGAACACTCTTTGATGTCCCGTCCTGAACCGCAAAAAGAGTAAGCCGGGGCTTTCCTAGAAGTAATCAGCATACTATAGACCGACAAAATTGAAAATTAGGCACGCAATCAAATTATGTCATATTAGGTACATTGCTAGTAAAATAATCACGCAAGTCACTGCAGCAAATTCAGTATCAAATGTGTAGCCTATTTGATAATTTCTCTTCTACAAATAATCTTATATACAATATTATCTATTCTACTATTTTTTTTTCTATAATAACATTGTAATGAAATGAAATTATACTTTATTATCTATGCACAATCAGCTGTTACACAAACATATTAAATATATTAATAATATTATACAGACGATAGTACACAAAAACGGCCTTATTACTAAACAGTAATTTCTTCCATACAACCTTTGAAACGTCAGATCAAATTGCTGGAGAAGGGTATTATGCTCAAAATATACACATTATAAAGATAAAATATATATTATGATAAAATAAACATAATGTTATAAAGAGGAAAAGTCTATTAATTGTTTGTTTGCATTGATTAGGCTCCAAAACTACTCCACTTGACCGATTTTGATGAAATATGGCACAGATATAGAGTAGACCAATAGGCTACTTTTTATAACGGTAAAATGTACGGTTACGGCGAGATTTCTCTATGCGCGCACGATGTCGCGGGGAACATCTAGTATAATAACAATGTTGTCTTAGAACAAGATAGCGTTTAACTATTTAAAAGCTAACTTATTTTTATACAAAGTTATTGACAGACACACGCAGAAGACATAATTTAAGCGGGCTTTAGATCAATACCATCGTCGACGGATTGACCATCAGCCATTTGTGTCTGTCAGTACGGACCGCCTTCCTGCTTCACTGCGGTTTGCTCATTACCGGCTTAATACGTCCATTAACAAGCTCCGCTGATCGCCTAATTGTAAGTGAATCGGGTCAGTGTTAGGTATAGGAATTTATTTAGTTTTGGTTAAAAAGAAATTGATGAATAAAATCATCATGATCATTAATATATGTTAATACGTGAAACAATGCTTAGAAATACATAAAATAATAAAAATAAAGTTACACACACTACCTCACTCACACTACCGTGCGTTTGTATGATAACAGTAGGTGTTGTTTTGACGCAATTGTCAGTCTTTCTTTCATATTCCATAGACAATAATTACAATATATTTTTATTGCGTATTTAGCTAAGACATAAGTCCAACGCGAAAGGTGCAATGTGTAAGGTCGACGCGCGTGTCGAGGTACTAGGCCCCCATACTTTCCAGAAGCTACGCGCGTATTTTTTTACTAACGCGCGTATCGTACTAGATCCTTCTTTCCCCAGGTCGTTCGTTCCACGGTCCGGTAAACACGGCGCGTGAGGGAGTGGACTCAAACACGTTTCTCGGCCCCCGGGTCTTCCCTTAAAACCAATGACTCATGCGCCCAGTATTCGTACTGGGCGCGTCATCTCCACCCCAAATAGAGGGGCTATGCCTCTGGGTTTGGTTTCCGCCGTAAGGCCCTTTTCAGGGGCCCGGCGTCGAGCGAGAAGAGTCTCCTTCTCATACAATTGGTCGTACTAGATTGCCATATTGAACCGCTTTGGTTGATTCAGGCGCGGATCCAGCTCTCAAAGGAGGATGTGGCCCGAAAATTTTGATTTTATTATTTCCTTCATAACATATTAATTAGAATAAAAAAGAAAAATTATTGTATTATTTCTTTTATATGTTAATTAAAAGAGAGCGCGCGGAGTAAGCGAGAAAGTTTTTCGCTTATTTAGCAATTATACATTAATTTTATGCTGTGTAAAAAAATAAGCATTCTACATACCTTTAGCTAATTTGCTAAAGGTATGAAGAATGCTTATTTTTTCATCATCAACTCATACATCAACTCAGATTATAAATTAATTTAATAAAAAATATATATTAATATTAGTACAAAATAATACACAAACTATAGATTACATCGAAAGGAGTAATACCTATCAGCTGAAACAAAGTAATATTTTTTCTTAAATCTTTTGCTTAATAAAAGGGCCGAAAATTAACAAACAGATAACAAATTTTGCGCCCTCTTCAATCTACCTGACTAAAGGTCCGCTTTACACTAAATCCACTACTGTAAATATGTATGTTAACGCTGATATAAAAATGACCAGCAAGAAAGAAGCGCCAGATAAGACTCAGAAGGCTAACAATTCCAATACAACTACCTACTGAGCCTATTTAGATTATAAATTTATAGAAGAAGAATTGAAAGTTTGCAGTCACAATGCTTTAAGGGTTGTGAGCATGCCCATACTAGACGTTTAGGTGCTCCGCTCCTGACTCAAATACGCGCGGCAATCCGCATGCATAACGCCGCGACCTCGACTCGCGAGGGATACGGAGCAAAAGAAATATGTTTCTCTCGCTCCGATTGCATAATTCAGAGTGAAACAGAAGTATTCAGTTCATTCGTTAAACAACATTCAGATCGTTTGGCACTTTTGGCAACTGGTATTTTGGCATTTTTACAGTACTGAAATTTTACTTTACAATGTGTTCAGAAATTTTATACTGCCAATGTTTTGAAAAACCAATTTTTTCAGAAGACATTATATATGAAAACCTTCAAACACTTATTTAATATCGATTTGAAATATTTAAAAATGTCACCTGTATTTTGGAGTGCAATGAAAGCGTAGTAAGATCGTGTTGCCAAGCTTAAAAAATATTTATCACTAAAATAAATAGTATGGTTCCTGTGGGTTTTTTTGCGCGTACGAAGTTTCGCAAATATAAGTATTATAGCAAATATACCAAAGTATTTAATCAATTAGTTTAAAAGACGTTAGAATAACGGTTTATATAAAAAGTTTCGTGACCTGTAAATGAAATTAACCTACACATCAATTAATGCAAATGACAACTGATGACAAATTATAAGTCATAGATTCGAAGCAATTTTTTAATTTTTTAACCGTACTCTTCAAAAACAAAAATGTTAGAGACCTTCCTTAAAGCCTGTAGAAAAATAACAAATAAAAACCAGAGACCATATAATTATAAAATAAATGACAAACAAAGTCACCCTAATTGCGCTGTATATATATATATATATATATATTGTATATTCTGTTTAAAAAAAATAAGGCATATTAAATATGGAGGGCTGGCATACAAGAAACGTTATTTTATGGCCTTATTTGCTCGATATTAGTACCTTCTAAATATAGTTGTATAGACACCTAATAAGGCTGGGATAAGAGTTGAAAATCGAACACATGAGTGTCGAGTCAAATGTCAATGTCATATATGACAGCTCGACACTCGAAACATCCGTTTTCAACTCCGTTGTATTAGCACAGAGTTCTATTTTCGATATTTAGAATTTTCTACGGCCTCCAGAATCCAGAAATTCCGGAGTATATAGTCCCAGACTAATAGTACGGTACGGTACCCTTCGTGCACTAGTCCGACTAGCACTTGGCCGGCATTTTCCTACAAAAGGAAGATAAAAACTACTATTTTTGTGTGTATTCTAAAGTCTTACACTACTATTTTATACCAATGAGTGATAGGTACTATAGGACACAATAAAAATTAGTATGCTGTAATTATACATTTTATGGTCTATTTACTTGAAAAACTATTTTTTTTTATATAAAAATAATTATTACTTGTCGACAAGCAGGTTAATTGCATATTTAAATAAAACAAGCACATAAAACCCCCTAAAAAACTTTTTCTCCCTAAATTTAGGGAAAAAGTCCCAAGTTGGTATCACAGATAGACCGCCCGACATTTTGTTTTGATAAGATAAGAATTTCTACGCGCGTTAGTTTACGCACGTATCTTTCCTTTCTGGACAAGGTCTTAAAGGCTGAAACCTAAAAAAGTTAAAAATTAAAATATGTAATATGGTCTAATTTCGACCACAGGACGACCTCTAGTATAAATAAAAGCAGAGAATTTTACTTTCTGCTTGCTTTTCTGCTTGACCTGGCTACATTCTATTTACGTGTAAGATAGGTAGTAAGAAAGCTTCACAATGACTTCAATCGTTTATGTTATGCCGAATAGCTATTCTGTATTTCCTTATTGAACTAAACTTACGTTTAAGTGCAAAATTTCCACGTCGCGTCGTCTATCTAAGGGTAGCCATACACCTTTTCTTATTCTACTTCCTATCGTCCAATCAGCATAATGCATGGAACTGCATGCTTGATCTAATCAGAAGTTCGTCCATACACGACATCACCATTGTCGTGCTAATGCATGCCCATACGATAAGTCATAACTGATCTACGGCCGCTTTCAATAACATATCTAAGATTAAAGAAAAATAGCAATCCCATTAAACAGTAAACTATTGTTTATCTTTAACTTGCCTTTCATAATCATAGATAGGACATATTTATTCTTATCCAACAAAGGATAGCATGAAGCATCCTTCTCTCTCGCCTATCCAAGCCTCTTGAAAAGTTTGATTCGTTGCTAAGCTACATAACAATTCATGTTTTAAACAATTATATATTTATTTACAATTAATGTATTTATTAGTTAAAATCGTAAATATTGTATTTAAAATTAATAATCAAAACTCGGGATGATTTTTTTAGTACAGATATCGTGTTTTTTTTATCAAATTCAATAGTGAAACATAAGAGTTTAACGCTAGGAGTCACGTGATAAGGGACGTGAAATTTAAATTGAAATCAAAGAATCTAAGATAATGTAACTGTGCCACCTCTTATTACGTAGTATACGCAATAAGAGGTGGCACACCGAATAAAAAAAAGTGTTTGAAATTAAAAATAATACCTTAGTATTTTTAGGTATTATCATCAAAAGTGCAATAGATATAATAGAAAGCCTAAAATAAAAAAAAAATACAAGAAAACTGTAATAGGTTGTTATTATCGATTTATTATTTTAAGACCAATTTGGGTTAAAAAGGTGAATAAAACAACAAAACAACTATAATTCAATCATTTTTATTGCATTTTAAAGAAAATAAAATACAACGGGCTACGATCCTACGAGCGTTTTTTGTGGTCCCTACAGAAAAAACTTCACTTTAAATAGAACTCTGCGTTAATGCAATACAGCTGAAAATCGTGTACAGCTATCAAATCTGACAATTGACACTTGACACTTCGATACGGCTATAAGGCATAAAAATGCTGGAAATATTTTGTCGCGCGATCACAGCGCCGCGTCTAGAGGACTTCTTTCATGAAAAGGATCTATTTACCTTTTAGAAGTTACAACCAAATGTGGTTGTATTAATACAAGTAACTGATTCACAGCACTTTTATTCAGCCTAAATCTGTACAAAAATTCATAATCATTTAATTTCGACATATAATTGACACGTAGTTTATATTCCTTTTGTATGATATTATTTGTATCACTATCTTCATTGTTAATCTATGATAATTTGAATTAATTCAATATTACTATCATCACTACTACACATTCCATTATGTATGTATTTAGAAAATAAAATCAAAATTAAAGTAATGCTCGAATTTTCCGTTTTTTTTTAATATAAGGTAATTTACCATTGCCAGGGTCAAGTTAAAAAGGCGGGAAAAATAATTTATTAAGGGCCTCTTTCACCACCTTCGAGTAAAGTGTCGAGTAGACTACTTACCAGTTAAAGTCACCCATAACTACATGTGTCAGTTTCACGACCCTCGAGTAGCACTAATCATATGATTAAACTGTCAAGTAACTTACTTGCCACTTCATCTGCCAATTAGCGAGTTTACTTGACGGTTAAATTTGTTTATCTCTTGTCAAAAATGGATTTCTTTGATTTAATTGATCACCAATTAGATGAATTGGACTATAATATGTTGCAACGAACATCGAGACCTCGTGTCTTTAAATCCCGTGTTGATTATTTCATGGACTTAGATGAAACAGATTTTTTGGCTAGATTTCGTCTATCGAAGTGTACAGCGAACCAAGTGCATAACTTAATAAAATATAAAATAATGCCTAAAACGCAAAGGTCAAAATAATATTTTTATCATTAAATAATCAATAATGAGTAATAACACAGTATCTAGTACCTATTTAGTTTTTTGTACAAATAAAGAATTTTCTATTCTAGTACCTAGGTACTATTAATCCTTTCTCCATTTTTCCTTATAAACTTAATACAACAAACGACTCAAACAACTATTATAACAAGCAACAACACACAGAAGAAAGGTATACTTCTTCTTCTTCACCGCCAATGACAAGTGACAACGACAGACGATTGAAGTTGACGTCATTTTGAACGAATGTAATGTACGATTTGTTATGTCATTCACTTAACGGGCAAGTAGTTAATCAGAGCTTCATTTTTGCTTGTGAAATTGACAAAAGATACTTGTAAGTTTTACTTGCCAATTAACGTTATTTGACAAGTAACTACTCAACACTTTACTTGGAGATGGTGAAAGAGGCCCTTAAGCTAATAATAATAGCTATAAGCTAATAATTTAAAGCTTTCAACAGCGTTTTTCAAAATCGACAAGTACAAAGTCTAGTCAAGTCCAAATAAATTATCAATGCAGTCAATGACTCAAGTTAGTCGAATCAGTAAAGTGGTAGACGCTTTACTAAATCATCCTAGGGAGTTTTGAAGGGAACACAAAATAACATGCTTTTTGAAGTGGTACACTTGCCCACACGTTTATGAATATTTTATAGTTAATATTGTACTAATATTGTACATTAAAAACCGGAATTACACAAAAATATGGAGGACATACAAAAACAACAACGTCACACATTGATATCCTCGGCAAAACTAGGTTCTCCGTTTTGTTAACGGCCGACATTGACGTTATTAAAGTAAGCTCCGCCTATCGGAGAGTAAGTTGAAACTTTAATTGAAATGCAGTTAGCTAAGATTTATATGAGCATCCCTATCTCTAGTAGGCTATCCGTCCTCCCGCCGATAGATGCGCCGCTTTGTTAGGAAATTCCATCTGTCAGTAGATTATTGAAACGCGAATAAAGACAAAAGCAAAGATTTGACTATCTTTAGTGGCAAGGATTACGGATAGATAGGTTATTGAGAATGGCCGTAGAATCGTCAGCGTCATACCGATTGAACAATAGGAAGTATATGGTTATCCTTAGATGCACAGAGTTTTCAGTAGTGGGGATAGTTAATGGCCTATTTTAAAAGAAAATATAAAGGTTACTTTATCGGTTTCTCCGGTAGATACATATTCGGCGCCGGGATCCACATGGATTTGGACTGGCAAGCCGGTTTGACCTGCGGCCGTATGCTGTAAGCCGGTGCGCGCTTCGCTTGTGTCTCTCTGCGTGGGGCATATGCTGCTGGGCCTGGCGTCTGGAGCCTGCCTTTTGGAACGTCTATACGCGGCGACATGAGGCCATTTATTATTTTATCTGGACCTAAAACAGATGATTTGTACATTGCACATTTGAACTGACCGCATTAGATATTATTTAATAAAATAAAAAAAAAGTTTAAGTACATAATCCTTCATTTTTTCAAGTAGTAAGCGAGGTGATTATGATAAGTTTAGCTAAGAACGATCTCGAAAACTTTTTGTTTCAACTAAAGACAACCGTATCACAATCCTTAAGAACTACGTTACCATAGACAGACAGATATACCCACGCAGACATTAGACACAGTCGTGTAATAGGGTTAAAAATAGACTATAGGATGCATGAATTGGCATATTAAAGGGGTTGACAATGTGGTATATTCAGTAAATACAGATTACCTTTCCGATTCAATCGATACAAGTCCAACGGGGGCGCGTTGTTAGCTAACACGAGCTTATTATCGTCCGTGGTGAACCGGTGACCGAACGAAAACGCTGGCGCTCGCTTAATGTTTGAATAGCCTTTATCACCTGAAATTAGCATACAGAATGTTGCTTGAATTAGCTTCCACAAGTCATAGACGACCAGTTTCGCCGGGAAAAGGGAAGAAAAGAGCTCATAAATTTCCTCAAGGTTCCGTAAATCCCTAAATGCCATGGGTTTTGAATTCATTATCCCAATAGGAATTGGGTAACACGTATGCTCCTTTGACCTTTCCTCTCATGGATAAGATTTTGTCAAATTTAGGGTAACACTAAAATAAGTATTTACTTTTTTAAATTGACTTCGATTCTTTGTACAAATTGATAAAATAGGATACCTATGTTTCTAATGATAAGAGAAAAATAAATTGTTAATATTATGTAGGTGGCTAGATGCCCTTATATTAACAATTTCTAACTGTTCCTTTTACAATTTTTAATAGGCATCAAAAGCCTTATCTTGTAGACTGTAGAATAATGTAGCTAGTCGAGGTCTCTAATATCCACATTTCCAACATTTAATATCACAATGGATGTTAACAAAACACAACCGTTCAACAGGGAAACTCTCCTATCTGTTCCTGATATTTTACTATTTAATAAGCTTGCACTTAGGTTGAAAGTTCATTTGCGTTTTGAAATTCGTTGGAGCTTGAACGATAATAACTCATATAAGTACTCATTTATTTCAAGAGATTACAAAGTTATTACATAGCTAAATTAATTGAAGTAAAATGAATGAAAAAAGAATTTACAAAATGCTGAGCTCCCTACGCGAGTTAATAGCGTAACCATACAATATCTGCAGTCTATGAAAAATTTCCAGTGTAAGTACCAAACAGTTTTTTCGAGTTCCTTTAACCTCATATACTAATGACAACAGTTCCATACAAAATATCTGCGGGGTCTCGTAATGATGCGGTCCGGGGGTGCCGTCGCCTGATACGCTGCGCCGCTGCGTAGGTTGCGTAGCTTGTGGGGTTTGCCTCACGAACTTCGCCTTGCACTCCCAGCTCCAAGGCATGATAGGCTAATTAAATTTGCTTGTGCACTATAAAATGTAGATAATATTATGTTGATTAAAAATAAATTAAATGTATTGAACAAAGTATAGATACATAAAAAAAAGAAATCTGACATGTGACATTTGACTTGATTTTTCGATTCGAAAGGTTTTGTTTTTAATAAAATTGTGTTAATGCATTAGTAATCACTTTAATTATTTTCGTAAGCATAAAATAGCCCAGTAAATAATATAAAATGTGATCCATGCTACGTTACATATTGGTTTTCCTATACGAGGAATACGTAAGAATAAGAAATCAAGCAAATAAGAAGGTACCACGTATTACGTTGCGGGGAACCGGAAATTGAGCGCGACCGGATATCGTCGCACGGGAATGCTCATGGAGGAATGACTTCCGGTCCGCGCCGGCCTTCTTATAACTCGGTTCTTTGTTTAACACAATAAGCGATTTGTATTGTTCGATGTAATGTAGGTAATTGTATTTTAATAAAAGAAAACTTGTGGATATTTCTGGTCTATTTAATTTATTGGTTTTTATTTTTTTAAATGATTTAGTAAGTAAATCATTTAAAAAATTAACGACCTCTGTGACTCAGTGGTTGAGCGTGTTGGTGCTCAAGCCGGGAGTCGCGGGTTCGAATCCCGCCGAAGGAACAAAAAGTTTTTCTGTGTTCCTGGGTCATGGATGTGTAAGTATTAAATATGTGTATAATATAATCAAAATCTTAAATATATGTATGGTATAAAAAGTATTAAATATATTTCCGTTGTCTTGTACGCGTAACACAAGTTATTTGAGAACTTACCACGGGACCAGATTGACGTGGTGTGAAGCGTCCATAGTTATTATTATTATTATAAATGGCTTTAGAAGACGGTCATACGTGGAAGGTGTATTTGCGTATTTATTCAGCCTTATTTACAACAAATTACTAATTAAAATAACTTGGAGAACTTAAGTGGGAAAAACAAAAGTGGTAGCGTCATCTGGGAGCGTCGAACGCCACTATGAATGGCATCTCATAATATCGATAAAGCAGTATTCGATGGCCCTCGAGGCTAAAAAGGTTAGGGAAATGTATCTTTTACAATTTAGTTAGTAGTAAATTTCTTCATTGCTGGAGTGAGGAGTCACGTAAATGTTTAAACAACTGTGAAAGTTACCTTTGACCCTCGTCACTTAAATTAGTTGGAGCGTCTTTGACCAATAACTTAACATATGTAATGAATACAAACTTTCTAAGTCTTGTTCTTTTATTATTGAACATTGAAACTTTCTTTCTGTTGTAGGTGTTTACGTGCATTTGAACGGTATTTAACCAGTTCGTTCTGAAAGCAAACTGAATACAAAAATTATTTGTGTTTATGAATTAATTCAGAACAAAACAATAAAATACGCCAACGCCCAACATACATTCGTATTAAAGGGTATTTGCAGTTCTCGAACCAACATTGAGGTCTTCCTTTTAGCGCGAGTAAATTGTGAGTTCGGTGCTAAGGTTCGGTGTGGTTTTCCATCAGCATTGTGTGTAGACAACAGTTTGGCAAGCGCTTGAACATTACAGCGTCAAAACTTTGCACGTACTTGTTTTGTAACTTTACCCCACTTGCATGAAACTTAGTAGCGTTTCAAAATATCAACAATTTCAACTGTCACATCTTTAATACTTAAATATCTTAATCATCTATATATTGATCTGTGAAGCAAAAACTTTGAGCACAGTTTTACAAGAGTTGTGCGAACGGAGGTATATGAAATTTGGTACAGTTTGGTACAGTGGTTTTATAAAGGAGGATGTTCAGAAAGATTTTTTTTTTAAATGCTTCGAGATACATAAAATTAAGTTAGACACACTACCTCACTCACACTACCATACGTTTGTATAATAGGAGTAGGTGTTCTTACTTTCACATTCCCGAGTCAACATTTACATATTATATTTATTGCATATCTTATAGGCGAAAGATCCCTCAAAAGTTGAAACTTAAAAATAAAATATGAATTACGGTCGAATTTCGACCACTAGCCAACCTATAGTTTTCATTATTTACCAGAGAATATACTTAGTTTAATTTTAATGATAATATTCGTAACACATCAATAAGCTTTCATTTATGCTAGAAATATCGAGAAATAGGTTTATTTTTAAATAATTAAGACTTGAAACTAAGATTTAAAATTTTCAGTAGGTACTGAGCTGGACGCAAAATAATACTACATAAATAGTAAAATAGTAAAAAAAAATATCCATGGTATCTTGCTTAGTATATTGTCGTCTTAGGCTGGCTAACAGCCTCCGTGGTCTAGTGGTTTAGAGCTTGGCTCTCGACTCGGAGGTCGTGGGTTCGATTCCCGCATTGGAACAACAAAAAATCTTGTTTCCAAGTTCGGTTAGGACAATGCAGGCTGATCACCTGATTGTCTGACAAGAAAGATGATCCATGCGTCGGATGGGCATGTAAAAAGTCGGACCTGCGCCTGATATCTCACCAGTCGTGTCGGTTATTCGTCCCACTGGGTTACTAGAGTAAAGGAGGAGAGAGTGCTCTTGTGTACTGCGCACACACTTGGGCACTATAAAATAACTCCTGCGTAGCTGGCCTGGTTTCAATTAAACCGGCCACCGTCACTGAAATCAGTGTGGGGAGCTATTATTAGGCTGGCTAAAAATGCACAAATTACGTCAATTACGGTAATCATCATCACCAACACCATCGTCACACCATAATACATCATCACATTATGATGATATAATAGGTACTTCTCATAGTATTTTACACGACATTGAAACGGATATCTTTGAACATTAGTCATTACTTTGCCGTATGTAAATCTATTTGCAAAATTGTTTTGTTGTTTTAAAGGTTATAATTCGCAATTTGCCCATTAGTCACCAAAGTGGTGACCTGAGCATATGCCATCATACCACTTACAGTAATCATCATGTTCACATGAAACACCAACATATTATTATGATGACATGGTACTCACTACTCATCAGAGTTTTGCGCACCGATATCAATGTGTTCATAATAATATAGATAATAAATTTGATTAAAACGAGAAAAAATATTATTTTAAACAAAAAATTAAAACCTACTTCCAAAGTAAAAATGCATAAAAAAGTATGAAAAAAAAAGCCGTGTGGTGTCGTGGGACACCGGATATGAACGAAGTTCCTTATTATAAGAATATTAATTTTAATTTCTATTCGAGGTATAAAGAAAATAATAAAGACTATACATAAAAATCTTACGTTACGGACGTTTTTTCCCGGCTAGGGTACCCCTTCGCATCGCCCCATAAGGAATTTCGTACCAATAAAAGTTATTTTCTAAATAAATTCGTCAATAATTTTTACTATTTATTATCTACTCAATCTTCTTAATTTTGAAGTCGGTACCAGCAAATTTGAACGTGAGTTCTATAAAATATTATAGGATATTGTTTGGGCTGGTACCGACTTCAAAATTAAGTAGAGAAATAGTTAAAATTTTAGCCGAATTTAAAAGGAGAATTATTAAGAAAATAAGTTTTATTTCATACTTTTTTTATAGAACTCACGTTTAAATTTGCTGGTACCGACTTCAAAATTAAGAAGATTGAGTAGAGAATTAATAGTTAACATTTTAGCAGAATTTGAATGGGAAATTAATAGGTCATTACATATGAAATTGGCGTTTTGTAAAGGAGGAACTTATAGTCGATTTTTTTTAACATTATAAATTTATTTAATTAAAGTATATCTATGCACCATTGATATCTATGCACTTTTGCCATATCATAGGTATTTCATTGATTCCTTTACTAAAAAAACCATTCGGACAGGAATCAATAAAATCTTTGAAGGCGCTTTGGATTGCCCAACGGAGTTGAATTTTTTCCCTTGCAAGAAGTTATCCAAATTTCGAAAAAAAAAAATGGTAATCTGTTGGAGCAAGGTCCGGGGAGTACGATGGATGTCTTAAACATTCCAATTGAAGCTCCTATAATTTGGTAGCCGTCTGTTGTTCAGTCTAGCGTTGTCTAGAAGCAGAAGTGGCCTAGAGCGAATGACCAACCTCGGTTGTTTAGCAGCTAGCTTTTCCATCATCATTTGCAGTTGCTGGAAATAGACATCTGCCGTAACGTCTATCCAGATTTAAGAAAGCTGAATGACACCGGCACTAGTCCACCAAACACTCACAAGTAACTCTTTTTGAGTAAGTTTTCGCTTGGGGCAGGCTTTGGCTGGTTCGCCAGGGTTCAGCCATTGCGATGAGCGTTTCCGATTATCGTACAGGACCCACTTTTCATCACAGGTTTAAAATCCCTTCATTATTGTGCCGGTCGAGTAATGTAACGCAGCAGTCGACGCGCGTTTGTCGGTTTGCTGAACTCAATTCATGAGGAACCCACCTTTCAAGCTTTTTCACCTTCCCAATTTACTTTAAGTGGATTAAAACAATTTTATCACTAACACCGCAGCCTGCAGATAATTTGGACGTGGTTTGCGATGGATCCGCTTCCACGATAGCCTTCAATTCTTCATTATAAACTTTGGTCTCAGGGCGTCCACGGGGCTTGTTCTGCAGGTCGAAATTTCCAGAACGTAAATGTTGGAACCAAAAACGCCCTGTGTTTTCTTTTGAGACACCGCCGCCTTACACATCATTAATCCTTCGAGCCGTTTCCTCAGCACTGGTGCCACGGTGGATCTCGTATTCGAAATTAATACGATATTTCAAGTTTTCCATTTTGTGTTCAACAGAGTGACGCAAAGAAAAAACCAAGAGAGGAAAAAACAAATGAATTACGGTTTTCGAAACACAAGTGCATGAGTAAATAGTGGTAAAAATTCCTAACCAAAGAAGATATATTTGAGATCAATTTGGCCAGTACGACAAAACACCAATTTCATATGTAAGGACCTAATATTTAGAAAATAAAATTTGGCTTTTGCCCGCAGCTTCGCCTGCGTGGGAGAGTGCACGTGGAAAAAAACTTCTATAGCAAATATACCTGCAAAATAGTAAAATACAGAGTAAAATATATATCTCCTAGATAAGGGTTAATATTGTATCCGTCTAAATAGTCGTCGTCGTCTTTTCGTCTAATACCACATTATATTTTGTGATTTTTTTAAACTTAGAATGGGTATTTTAATCTATCTTTAAAATAGACAATATTATATGCTGTGGCGAACTTTTTTGTAGACCTTTAGAAGAGAAACAATCCCACCATACATTGTGTTGTTATAAATTATATCCAACGGATTAGCTTAGGCAGCATTTTCGATAAAAGCTCCAGACGGCTTGATTTTTTTCGACACCTTCAACAATTATCGTCATAAATCAAACTAATTCCACAAAACCTTAACTAATCATTATCGACCTAAACCTTCATAAGGAACTAGTCTGTCGGTAAATGTAAGCTGCATGAAAATCCTTTCAGTAGTTTTTGAGATTATCGCGAACATACAGACAGACAGACTCAGCGGGGTACTTAAATTTATAATAAATTATAGTAAAATGTGGAATGTGTGCATACCAACTTTCATTCAGATCGGTTCAACTTTAGCCGTGAAAGACAGGCAAAAATATATACACTAATACATTATCTCTCGGGAACACTGTATCTCTTTGGGATAGAAAGTAGACTACGCGTTTGTCCAAAACATAAACCACTACCTTACCAACTTTCATTGAAATCAGTTCAACCCGTTAGCCTTCACGGCAGTCAAAAATATACACAATAATAAATTATCCCTCGGGAACACTGTATCTTTGTGGGATAAAATGAAGCCTAAGTATTTGTTCCAAGCTTAAATAACTACCATACCAATTTTCTTTCAAATTAGTTTACCCTTTAGGGGTGAAGGACAATCAAAATACACACAATAATACATTATCCTACGGGAACACTGTACTTTTTCGGGATTAAAAATATCCTGTGTCCTTTACCAGGACTCAAAGTATGTCTATACTAAATTTCATTAAAATCAGTTTAGCGGTTAAAGCGTGAAGAGGTAACAGACAGACAGACAGACAGACACACTTTCGCATTTATAATATTATAGTATATAGTATAGACTAGTATAGATATTAGTATAGATGAGTAGGAACAAAGATTAATTTTAAAACAAAAAAATAACTCACAAGTTTTGAATTCAGTATTTAATAGAAAGAGCGATGTGTGTTAATATTATATATCTAACTCTATTATTGTAAAGAGGAATGATTTGTTCGTTTGTTTGTTTCTTATCGGCTCCGAAACTACTAGACTGATTTTAATGAAACTTGGCACATATGAGGAATAGACCACGGAGAAGGACATAAGGCTCTTATTTATTGCGGTAAAATGTACAGTTTCTGCGTGAATTTATTTCTGCAGGCACTAATTCACGAGTAATATCTAGTAATGTTATATAAGGTGTTTACGTAACAAGGTAAATGGATGCGAGTCTAGCACGGGTGCATTTGGGCGGGCGGCCAAAAATCTAAAGCAGAAGTTAATTATTATCATAATGCAGGCGATTAAAACGAGGTCGACAGTATTTTGATTCCGGTGTCTTCAGTTATTTATCCGCTGCGGAAATAAATCATCATCGTTACCGACTACCGTGCTCACAGGGCGCGTGTTCTCAATAATCACCTAACTTAACTGTAGTCCGCCATTGCATACTATTAGGAAAAGATACATTGAGATGTATGGCATTTATAACTTACTAGCTGTTGCCCGCGTTGCGTAATTACGGTATCATACGGGAACACTGTACTTTTTCGGGATAAAAAGTCGCCTATGTCTTAATCCAGAGCTTAAACTACTACCATGGGATATTTCATTGAAATCCGTTCAGTAGTTTTTGAGTGAAAGAGTTACAAACATACATCCTCACAAACTTTCACATTGATAATAGTGGTAGGATTTAATAATAATAAAATGCTAATATCACGGTACTAACTCAACTGTCAATATGAATTTCCTCTCCGATTCGTGGTTCATAAAATTTTAAGTAGACGTAAAGAAATTGGTCGGTAATACAACAATCATACGGAATCTAGGAGGAAAGATGGTTAAATATTTATGTAGCGGAGTTTTATTCAATTATATCGGCCGGCCTCACAATTCCGCGTTATTTATTCATGTAGTAATGGAAAATTAAAAAGCAGGCAATACGGGCCGGTCGCGTTGCATACATTATTCAGCTGTACCTACTGCCGAGACACATAAATCGTAGGCCTTTTATAAATTCCATTATGAATACTCCGTTTATATTTTGGTAGGTATGTATTTTTAGGGTTCCGTGGTAACTACAAGGAACCCCTATAGTTTCGCTCTGTCCGTCCATTCATCCGTCCGTCCCTCCGTCCACTACCTTGATAATTTCTGACTGTAGCCATGGCAGTACTAGAAATCAGATACATACTAATCCCATAAATAGTGGTTAAGACTTGCCACTTCTACCAAATCCTAATATATGATCTGGATACATTTAAGTTTGGACACGTATTCTCTGAGGGCGCTAAATCAAAGATATTAAAAGAGAATCCCTTATCATATAATTAATTACGTGCCTGGCTTGCGCCGGCTCTTGTTCTGTATTGTTTTGCTCAATTTTTGCTTCGTTTTGATAAGTTATACAAGAACAATATTAGATTAGGTTATGTTTAATCTATACAAATAAATTAAATTGACGTGTCTGTTTGTAATTTCAAATTAACAGTTTTGCGCTAAGTGATTGTGTTGTGTATATACGGTACCTACTTCAGTTTTTTATTAATTTTGTCTGTCTGTCCGTCTGTTTGTCTATCTGTTTGTCCCGGCTAATCTCTGTAACGGTTGGACCAAATTTGACCGGACTTTCACTAGCAGATATGATTTTATAAGGAGTAATAACTTAGGCTATTTTTATAACGCTTTTATTAGTTTCACCTGTATGTTTGCTTGCTTGTTTGTAACCGACTCCTTTGGACTCGATTTTGTCCTACTTTGAACGATCAGATTAAATTAAAACTTTGCACACCTGTCAAAGACCGATGACAATGCAATAATTCGATTTAATTTAATTTTAAAATTAAAAAAAAAATATTTTAAAAATTAAAATTATAAATTATTATCATAAATAATCATGCGTGCAGTTCCAGGCTTACTCTTTGGCAAATCGTACTAAAAAGCAAAAAATCAATTATAGTTTAAAAAAACTAAAAAAAAACACGCTTTTATAGAAAATCTAACTGAAAAATAAAAAATAAAATTTAATAAATTTGGATTAAGAATAGTGTAAATGAAAAATAGATGTTTATTATTGTAAAAAAGCGTGGGGTGCATAGTGTCAATAGTTATAAACATTTTATTGGCAGATATTTATTTATTTATTTATTGAAACTTAATGCACAAACATGTACAAAGGCGGACTTAATGCCTTATGGTATTATCTACCAGTCAACCTTTGGGCGTTACAGGAGCAAAATTATATAGGTGCCGATAAAGTGAAAAAAAAATGCTGAGAAGAAGAAATCAAAAAATCCTACATGAAATAGGGATACAATCATGATACAATACAATGAAGATAGATAACATAAATATAACATAATATATATATAACATTATATACCTATGAAATACAAAATTACTAAATAAATATATATATATATATATATATATATATATATATATATATATATATATATATATATATATATATATATATATATACACACTAACTAATAACAAATACTAGGAATCTGCCAATTGCTTAAAATAAAATTCACGAACCCTGCGCTTGAACGTGTCCCTGGTTTTAGACATCCTGATTTCTAGAGGAAGTGCATTCCAGAGAAGAATAGCCTGGATATTGAAAGAAGAATGAACGATATTAGACTTATGGGGAGGGCAAAGTAAAAGCTCGTTGTTAGTCGATCGGAGGTTCTTGTCGTGCCTGCTGCAGAGATATTGAAAGTGAGAAGAGAGATACTCGGGAGCGTGTTGATGGTGCAGCAATGAGTAGAGCATGCACAGTGCCCGCACAAAGCGGTGCTGGCGTACTGGCAACCAGTGCAGCTTGAAGCGATAGGAAGAAACATGATCGAATTTTCGTAGGTTGAAGATAAATCTTATACAGTTATTGAAAAGACGTTTATTTAGTTTATCAGTATTAAGATCGAAACTACACACGTCACCATAGTCGATTATTGGGAAAATAAGGGTCTGCACCAGCAAAGTCTTGACTGGGATAGGAAGGAAATTTTTAAGCCGATAAAGGGATCGCAAGATCCCCGTGACTTTGCAGGAAACGTCAGTAATATGGGTTTGCCAACCGAGAGACGAGTCAATATGTAAACCAAGGTCTTTTACGCTGGAACTAAAAGAAATAACAGACCCATCGTAGATAACAGGTGGAAGAGTGCTTTTGTCCACTTTACACAAGCATCGAGATGTACCTAACAATACAGCCTGACATTTAGTTGGATTTACTGTTAAACCAAATTTGTCACACCAGTCTTTTATTGCTCTTAGATCCTGGTTTAACTCTTCGATGGCTGTTGGTAACCCCTCCAATCTTGCCTGGATATAAAGTTGTAAGTCATCGGCATACAGATGATACGTACTGCGAAGTCTTTTGGTGATAAGATTTATAAAAATACAGAAAAATAGGGGAGATAAAATACCGCCTTGAGGAACACCAGCATCGAGATTACGCCAATTAGATGACCTATCCGTGCGTACTGACTGCTGACGGCCTCGAAGATAGGAAGAAATCCATGTTAGCGCTTCAGACGAGATCATAAGGCCGGAGAGTACTGCCAGTAGGATATCATGATTGACGTGGTTAAATGCGTTCGAGAAGTCTACTAACACTAAAACGGTAATCATAGAGTTCTCGAAACCAGCTCTGACATGTGCAGAGTGCAGAGGTTGTGCTATGTCCAGGTCTGAAACCGGATTTAAGTGGGGAAAGTAAGTTATTCTGATAAACAAACCTGGACAACTGCTTATGGACGCAGGCTTCGAGAACCTTTGATAAGAAAGGAAGGATGGAAATAGGACGAAAGTGTGAAGGATGAGTGGGGTTGGAGATTTTTGGAAGCGGACGAACGAAGGCTTTGCGCCACAGATTTGGGAATTCTGATGAATTAAGGGAAAAATTGATAATGTGGGTGATGGCAGTCCGGAGTTGGACTTGAATGGTGGTAATCATACGACGACTGATGTCATCACATCCCATGGCTTTTGATGCTATAGACTTGTCTTGTCGATCTCGTCTGAAGTAATTGGAGAAAATTGAAATGGACCTATATTAGGACGAGATAGGCTATTTAAATAACCAATGGTCTGGAATTTTGTGTAATCATCTAGTGTTACTGTGGAAGAGAAATGGAGATTTAAGTCGTCAAGACTAATGGCGCAAGGCAGTTCTTGGTGTTCATGCGACTTACCTACATCAATAGTTCCAAGGAACTTCCAAACATTAGGAGGGGATAAAGAAGCTACATTTTCGAAAATATGTCGGCGTTTAGCATTACGTATCATCTGATTGCAACGATTCCTAGCTGATTTAAAGTTGTCCCAATTAGTCACACACCGATTCCTTTTAAATTTTGTAAAGGCACGATCCCTGCGCCTCATCGCATCCCGAATTTCTGTAGACAACCAGGGGGCTGGTAGACGTTTCAGTTTTGTCTTCTTTAGTGGCGCATGAACATCGTATAGTCTAATTAAGTTGTCATTGAAAATTGCGACTTTATCATCAACAGTAGTTGCTTCATATAATGGTTCCAAATTAATTTTAGCTGCGTCGATCTTTAGTTGTTCCATATTAACCCGTCCAAAACAACGATTATAAATGAATCTAGGACAAGGTTTAGGGGGCTTAAGGATGTAGGAAATATAGATGAGGTCATGATGGGAAAAGCCAGGAGCGGGAAGTTGACCATGGGCTTGGACTAAGGAAGGATTGGAGGTAACGATCAAATCAAGCCAGGTATCTTCGCCAGTGATATTATGATGAGTAGCGGAGAGAGGCAAAAGATGAAGACTGGCGGATTCAATTAAATGGGTGAGTTTTAGGGAACGGGAGCAGGACAGGTTTAGAAGGTCCGTATAAAAATCGCCCATGATGACGTGATGTACATACTCCAAACCCAACGCTTCCAAAACAGGCTCTAAATAAGGAAAATATTCAACAGACGGAGGACAATAAACTACTCCGAGGGATAATTTTGTACCCTTAACGAAGACCTCAAGGAAAAGATGCTCTGCAGCAGCAGAACTATCGGATGGAGAGGAAGCTATTATTTTATGTGGAAGATTACTACGTAGATAGATGGCGACACCACCGCCTCGCCGACCCATCCGATCATTGCGGATCAGAACATAGCCAGGCAGGGCGTATGATGTGGAGAGAAGATTAGGTTTGAACCAGCTCTTAGAAATCAGGATAGCATGTACGTTATTCCCAGTAAAGGTCTCAATCATGTCACTGAAGTGACTTGGAACACTTTGCGCATTTATGTGACAGATGTTAAGAACACCATTTTTTTTAGAATTAAAGTTCTGAGATAAAATTTCGCCTAACGTATTACAAACAGAATCAAAACTTTCGTCAGTAGATAAAATACATGATTCATTGGCAGAATAAAAAGACTCAATATCAGACAGATTTTTCTATAAAATAAAAATAATATATTAATAATATAAAATAAAATATATATAATACTAATTATGTTATTCCTAGCTCAGAGTTTACAAATATATATATATATATATATATATATATATATATATATATATATATATATATATATATTTTTTTTTTTTTTTTTTTTTTGCACGTCTGTACCACCCGCCAACTAACAAAATATACAATAAATTACATAAAACAACAAAATAAAAGGAATGTAAGAGAAACGTAATATTTTACATAAAAGGAACAGGTTACAAGACTAAACATTAACAAGATCACAAACAAGATTAAAACTGTGCTATTATTACGTGTAAAAGTTTTGCGTGCGGATTTCCGAACGCACTTTGATAGAGAGCTAAGAAATCTCAAAAACGAGAAAAAAACAAAAAGAAAATGTCATGTGTCAGAGTGACAGGTTAAGTTTAGTGTCACTCAAAGACTTGTGTCACTTGTCAAGTATCAGTAACAATTTTTCGAGGCAAATTAATAGGTTAAAAGTAAAATTATTCGTTACCGACAAGTAACACCCGGTTACCCTCCAAAGTAATTAAACAAAAACGAACAAGTATAAAGCACAAATATGAGAAGATACAAATATCAACATATATATATGATCCTTCTCACAGATATATGAGAAGGATCTTCACTTTGATAATATCTTAAAAAAAACACTTGAAACGAAATCTGAACGTTTAAAGTGGATCAAAATCAAATCCACTGGAGTCGGTTACATACAAACAAACGTACAGGTGAAGACACTGCACTGCATTTTATTTTTTAGTTAGATTTTCTATAAAAGCGTGTTTTTTAGTTTTTTAAACTATAATTTTTATCTTAGGGTTCCGTTTAAATTAAATAACGTTTATTTCGGGCGGCATAGGCCCATATTATAAAAGTAAGTAACTTACTAACATACATATTATTATTATTATATGTATACCTAAAACCTACAACCTTTCAAATAAACAAAAAATTACACCGACTTCCAAAGTAAAAATACACAAAACTGTATGAAATAAATCTTATTTTCGAAATAATTCCCCTTTTAAATTCAGCTAAAATTTTAACTATTTCTCTACTCTATCTCCTTAATTTTGAAGTTGGTACCAGCCAACTTGTACTATCTGTGTCGGTGAAAATAGTATGAGAAGTCTTTTATGTCATCATAACATTGTGATGATGACGTATGGTGTGATGATGGTGGTGATGATGATGATACTCTAATTGACGTAGTGGCATATGCTTGCAGTTCTTTAAACAACGCCGAAATCCCAAAACATGACGTATCTATAAGGAGTCAGGAGTTCTGTTCAGTACTTTGGATCCAGGGTATACATATGTATTAGGTAATATATTTATTTAATCAAAGTATATACCATTGCTATTTATGCACTTTTTCCATCTCATATGTAGTTCATTGATTCCTTTACTAAAAAAACCATTCGGACAGGTATCAATAAAATCTTTGAAGGCGCATTGGACTGCCCCGTCGGAGTTGTCGTTGAAGAATATTCGTTTCGGAACATTGATTACGACGCGACGTAGTAATCCGTGCGTGGAACAGATACAGACCTAGACGAATATTCAGCGCAATTACTGAGCTGCCGCGGTCAGCTGCTTGATTAAAGCCAACTCGTATATTGTTTGACGAATAACTGGCCGAGAGTTTTTTAGTTAGCATTTGAAACTTGTTTGTAAACGGCTTGGAGATTAATATAAAATATGGAACAATCTTCTAACAATCGTCGCGTTGTAATCAATGCTCCGAAAACATTGATTACGACGTAGTAATCCGTGCGTGGAACAGACACAGACCTAGACGTACTCCCACTGAATATTCTGCGCAATTAGTGAGCTGCCGCGTTCAGCTGCTTGATTGAAGCTAGCTTGTTTGACGAATAACTGGCCAAGAGTCTTTCAGTTAGCATACAATGAAAGCTGTTTGTAAACGCCTTGGAGATAAACCTGAATGTCCATTACCTACGTTACCTTAAATTATACAAAAGCTCAATAAATATCACTTTAACTAAATATCACTTGACATTGTAATGGATGTCACTAATATACTTACCTCGTAATTTTTCAGGCATATGTGAGCAAAAGCCGCTCAGCAGTGGGACACCAATGGGTGATACTCCTCAATAAATAAATAAGATGACTAACTATTCAAGTTTACGCCTTCTGTGTCAATCATTCAAGGTATTTTTATTTATTTTTGTAAATCTAAAATATAGTATTACAATTTACTAGCATATTTATAATCTTAAATACTTCAGATAATTCAGGTTGAAAATGAAGTCATTTTTAATGAAACGAAACAAAGGCTATAAATTTGCACAGTCGTTAAAATTTTAAGCAAGATTTACAGAAGCACAATAGTTGTTGAAAGAGTTTGCTTTGTTACGAAACTAATTAATTAATCCGTAGAAACAAGAGCTGGACAGCTATTATGAGTTAAGCGATGCGATACTTACGTTCAATGAAGACGTTTACTTCAGTAGCTGTGTACATTTAATTACTATAGAAATGAAGTTAAGAAAATGTTATTTTCAAATCTAAATACTATGAAATGAAATGAAATGAAAATATACTTTATTGTGCACAATCAACAGTTACACACACATATATACAATATAAACTATACACGGAACAAGACGAAAGTACACAAAGGCGGCCTTATTACTAAACAGAAATTTCTTCCAGACAACTATGTACTTATAAAGTATAAAATAAAGTAATCTTAATAGATTCTTATAATTTTTTATATATTAATCTACTAGATCTTCTTAATAATCGCTTAATAAACTGCCTACAGCTTCATTACTGAAAAATTTTTGTTCAAAAGACCAAAAGCTAGAAAATCTATATAGATTACTTTATACTCACCGAAATAAAGCAAAATCACGGAGGCGTCTTTTCGTTTTCGAGAATCGAGAATAATTTATTTCTTTCCAATAAAGCATTATTTTCACTTGATCGGTACACTGTGTTTTGGGGGAGTAAGGATTTGGCGCGTCGCTTGTAAATCCATTTTTGTATTCGCTTTATTTGATTAGGGCGAAGATCCCTGGTAACTCGGTTTATGGCCACACTTAAACCTCTTCGGTCACCACTGATATTATTGATTTAGGAGCCGGCGAAGGAAGTAATTTACAAACACTCATGCATAAAACGATCTCGTATTTGTAAATATTTGTTCTCTGCGATAATTTTAGTCATCTCTTGCCTTGTATTTTATTACAAATAAAAGTTTCGAAAGCTAAGTCAAGTAGGTAGATTCGTAAACATTATTTAGAATATAGGAAAATTGATTATTTTAAACACTTACGGATTGTGTCGCGGTGAACTTTTCTTTTTCCCGACGTTTCGGCTACTTTCCAGCAGCCGTGGTCACGGGAGGACTGAGGTGGCAGTTAGGACTATTTGTTGACTTTTTTCAAACTACCCGAAGATTCTTCAATTATTATTTTTGTTCCATTCATGCAAAACGTAAGTACATAAGTGTTAAAAACATTGAACAATATTCGCGTAAACATAAGAAATTTATAGAGAAAAATAGAATTTGAATAGTCTTAACCTGCTTAATTCTCTAACCTTCTAAGGGGTGATTTTTTTACCGTCAGATAACTCTTAACTGAGAAATAAATATGTGACTTTGACAGTTTTTTCATACAAAATCTGTTAATCTAACGATTGAAAAATCAGCCTTTAATCTATCTAAAATCATTTGCTATATATTTTTTTAACTTTCGTGATTCTGAACCTGATCTTGCCTAAAGTATATTATTGTAAGTATGTATATGAAAAGCTCCACGAAGCAAAACATTTTGACGCTAATTATTATTTAAAAAAATTTTTAGTTTACAAAAAATATAAATTGTCAAGACACTTTTCTGACTTAACAACCGTCTACAAGTAACAGCACTCAAAAATTCAATCGTTTAGGATAAACCATAATTATTTAAAATTTATGAATTAATATTTACTATTTAAAAATTATATTTTCAGGGTTAAATTAAATAATATTATATATAATATTTCCAAATGAAATTTAACAAGCTTTTTTCGGAAAGTCAAAATCAACCCTAACCCGCCGAGGAGAACCGGCGTAAGCAACTCGCACCAAGGCCATCTTTTAGCAAAAAGATGGAAAATTGTTCTTTTGAAAGAAATGTACTTTACATTCTAAACTTAAATATGTTAAATATTAAAATAAAAAAGTCACTAGTACATAGAGACAGCCTTGCAGGGGTGCATCTTATTCCCAAGGTGTGCAATCGTTAACAAAATCATTTACTTTATAATAAGCTTTAGCACACAAACGTTCTTTGACTACTTTTTTAAATTTATTAATAGAAAGGTTTTGAAAGTTTTCTGGGATCCTATTGTATAGGCGTATACGTTGGCCCTTAAAAGATTTACAACTTTGCTAAGTCTTATCACTGGTACATCTAGCTTGTGCTTATTTCTAGTGTTGATACAATGATTATCACTTTTCTTCTTGAAATAGCTTAAGTTTTTTCTAACGTATAATAAATTATCCAAAATATACTGAGAAGCTACACCTATTTCTTTAAACGTTTCTCTCAGATATTCAAAAGAGGACATTTTATAAATAGCACGAATAGCTCGCTTCTGCAGCACAAATATTGAATTTATGTCGGCAGCATTTCCCCATAAAAGTATGCCATAAGACATTCTACTATGAAAGTAGCTGAAATAAACCAGGCGTGCCGTTTCTTCATCTGAAATTTCTCTAATTTTTATGACTGCATATGCTGCAGAACTGAGTCTATTTGCTAGGTTAGCAATATGAAATAAAATTTATACGCATTTTGTACCTTCTGTGTCGTCAAATGTTCTATGGCAGAGATTCTAAACTTGAATATACGTGCTTATTTAATAATACGCTTAATTTCATACCTCGGGCTATATACACATATAAAAATTGATTCTTAAGGAGTAAACTCTAAAAATCCTGCCCCCTAGGAAGCCCCCGTAGATTTTTTCCCTAATTCTGGGGGGAAAATCCCTAAGTTGGCAACACCGAGATCGTTGTCCGGCCCAAACTCCCGACTGCTCTACACAGATACGGATTTGGTACGGAGCGAACCAAATCCGATGCGGACAGCGGCGGACACAATTAATAATAATTATGTTCGCTGGACTACTCTACCCACGGTCGGATTTGGTACGGAGCGGACCAAATCCGTGGTCCGCTCCGTACCGAATAAGTACGTGTGTTAGCAGTTTTAGGATATAACGTATTCATAGTTATCAATGTCAATATACTCATGACAAAATGGCATATTGGAGGGGACAGATGTCAGAATTTTATACTGTCGCGGAGTATCAGACACGTATTTTATAGTCCCCCATAAAATATCCTTAGATATAAAGTAGTGAACTCGGGGCAGTAATATCTGTGACTACGGTGATAAACTTTATGTACATCAGCTGTCTATACATCACCGGGTTGACCTCTTGAAGCCAAATAAAAGAATTATGAAAATTTGTTCAAGTTACAATAAAGTAGGCATTCGTAAAAGATAAAGTTACTAAGTAAGTACGTCAGAAAAGCGGCAGTAAATCATGTATTAATACGTGAAGCAACACCTTTGAATACAATTTTACAAGATTTCTGCGCACGGAGGAGTATGAAATTTGTCACACTAAAAGTTTAGCTAAAGGGAGGTCTGCAGAAAGCTAATATTTAAAAAATGTTTAGAAATACATAATACTATTAAAAATAAAGTTATATACGCTACCTCACTCACGCTACCATGCGTTTGTATGATAACAGCTGGTGTTGGTTTGACATAATTGTCAATCTTTGTTTCAGATTTCATAGACAAAATTTACATAATATTTAATTGTGTATCCAAGATGCGAAAGAACTCTAAAAAGTGGAAACATAAAATTTTTAATATGAACTATGATCAAATTTCGACTACAGAGCGACCTCCGGTCGAAATTCGACCTTAATTTTAACCATTAACTGAAACTAAACGGTTAAAGAACAAATTCTTAATATCTTAATTAAAATATTCTAAATATCTTCAAAATGTGTGTACCTATTAAAATTCTTATATTAAAAACAAGTTGAGAAGCTTAAGCCCGAAAGTAACATTCGAACAATTGAATTCGTAATATATTCGTTTATTCCACTGCTCCGAATATTCAAATTTAATAGTGGCGTTACACATCTCAAATGATTTTTAAGGAAGCGCGGCAACTGTATATTTACATGTTGAGCGGGTGGGTGTGTGTTTATCTTTTCAATAAGCGCGAAATAAGCTCGATTATGATAAGTGGTTTTGAAAATTTCAATTCGATTTTATACTTGTAGTTTGCATATTTCAGATTTGTATAACTTTTATCGATTGAAATAAACGTACCTACCCATCGATGTCCATACTACACGGTGGCAAATTAATATGCAATTTTGATATCTGCTGAGGTGGTAGTTTGACAACAATTAAAAAAAAACTAAAGTGAATAAAGCATAGTTACCTTATATTTTTATATTCTGTAGTTGCATCGTATTTGAAATCTTGTAGAGTTAGGCAATGATTATACAGGGATTGTCATGAAAAGGTAGATCAATATATCTTAAAGGATCTTGTGTTGGCACAAATTTATCGTCAGGCTGTCAGTACCGGCGGCGGTGTTCCCCCCGCGCCCCGCGCTCTGCCCCCCGCCGATAACTCATGCCGTGTCAACAATGCCCTAGTAATTACGTCACATAAGGAAATTCGTCTATGACATTTGCAAAGTTTCGCCGAGTGCGTATCAAGCTGGGAATAATTATCGTTGGGATTGACGTTATCATCTTCTTGTAGGTACAAAAATTCCTGGTTATTTATTAAGAAAGATAATGAAGACACCGGTAATGATAATCGTAGAGTAGAAAATAGAAAGAAAGGTATCCTACTTGTAGGGGACAGTAATTTTCCATAGGACTTTTCCAAAGCCGGCTCAGTTCGGACTAGAAGATAGCAAGGTTACATAGATATAGGCAGAGCGAGGCGTATAAATGAAACACGAATTGAGGAGAACATTGTACACACAAATCGGTTCACATTCTAACGCATGGCAATGCCGTATAGAGAGCCGGTAACGCCTCCTGTGAGCCGATTTGCCGTCTCACTTTTACTATCATGTACGGTTATTTTCCGCCGTTTTTCCGATTTACCATGAACTAGTACTTTGTTTAATTTAATATTAAACACTTTTATCTATGTACTATAAAAATAATTATGTCAAAATAGGCTACTATTTTTAAGATATGTTCAAAATAAACTTACGTTCAGAAAGAACTATTTTAGACTCATGCTATGAAATTAACACTTATATTTTTACTTTACTCTTAGAGTTTATAAAAGTTTTTTAAGCACTATATGGCGTTCGTATATACACTCAGTATGTGTTATATTACTGCGAGGCCGCTGTCCTTAACACTAACTTTAGGACCCAAATCTTATCCTACGTTTAGACGACCTCTGTGGCTCAGTGGTTGAGCGTTTTAGTAGTCAAGCCGGGGGTCGTGGGTTCGAATCCCGCCAAAGGAGCAAAAAGTTTCTCCGTGTTCCTGGGTCCTGGATGTGTATCAAATATGTGTATAATAAAATAAAAATCTTAAATATATGTATAGTATAATTATAGTATAAAAAGTATTAAATAAATTTTCGTTATCTGTACCCGTAACACAAGTTATTCTAGAATTTACCACGGGACCAGATTGACGTAGTGTGAAGCGTTTATAGATATAATTATTACCTAGGATTACATTTAGGGCCACAATCTACTGATAAGTGTCAGATATTTGCATTTGGATGTTATGTCTGTCGAAATAAAATAAGCAGCGACAAAACTTCCAATAATCAGGCCTTCAATATCTTTTAGTGGCGTGGGGTTCCTATAATTCCATTCCTATCGGCTTCACCTTACCACTTACCTTGGATTTCCGCGAAGTAACACCTGATTCTATTATCTATTAAATATTATGAACATTTTGCACTCACAGAGGGGTAGAGGCTGCACGACTACCAAGATATACAAGTGTATATTATTATAACGATTCACTTAGCCCATATCTATGGTACGAGTAATACAATTAGAAATATTACATAGATGTTAAATATATCTCTCTGAAAGAATTAGGGAAAACTCAACCAGTTCTAAAAAAAATAATAAACCGTACAAGAAATATGGAAAAGGACCTACAAAGTAAAATAACCCATGTAGAAACTGAGTGTCGATAACGAATTCATGCACATAGAGCTCGCCCAAAAAACCATGGAGCTGACTTCATTGTAAAGTTATCTCAGTCGGTTCATGTGTCATCGCTCGAGAGATTAGCCCTGTTTTTGCAAGGACCTGCTTCTAACCATCTGGGGTAGCTTTTTGAGCACATTCATACGTTTCAGCGCACTTTCCTTAGTTTGGTTTTTGTATACTTATAATAGAAACTTAGAATAGAAAACTCTTTATGTGTACACTCATAATAAAATACTTATCAATAATCACAAAATTGTGCAAATAGACGGTCTTACTGCTTCTTCTTCGTCTTCTTTTTACTGCTTTCAGCAGTTTCTTTCACAAAATCGTCTTTTTTAATATTACTATATTTTTTAATCTTCAATAAAACAGTGGCAATGCCTGTATTTAATAAATGTGTAAGTTATATTATTTACACACATAATAAATTTAATATTAACCCGTACAGAGCCATTAGGTATATAAAAATCTTTAACCCTCCAACGTTAACTATGTAACAATTCTTCACTCCCTGCATTTTAATTTCTCTCGCCGATGCATTTATACCTAGACAGTGGCAGATCTAAACAAATCTAGGTTACGTTAAATATTTAATTGGAGTGAGGTGGGCAAGGCCGGGTTCGAAAGTCCACATCATCGCCACAAATAGGCACGGTCGATACACAGACCGCGCCTATTAGTGTGCCGTCCGACTGCAGGGAACTTATAAATGTAAGGCTCAGTTCACACCGATGTTCACACAATATAGAGTGCTCAACCTGAGAGCCAATTAACACCGAAACGAAACGATATGAGACGTGGAGCGGCATTTTTAAGATAGCTATTCAAAATTGAACTTTTTTCACCACACAAAAAGATATACGTTTCATTTATGATACAGTCATACTGCACACATAACAATGCACATGCGCTGTGCAGCGCGTTGCAACTTGACATTCGAACTTTTACAATGAAACGTGTATATCAAGAAGATACACGTTTCGTTGTAATTTGTAGTAAATAAAGTTAAATTTTGCATAGCTGTTAAAAATTATTGCCTAAAAATGCAGCGCCGCGACGCATAACGTTTCGTTTCAGTGTGAATTGATCCTTAGGTTGAACACTCAAGATTTGGGATGTCATAGTAATTTGAAACTTTTTTAAGGTTTATAAAGTTCGTTAGATATTCCTCATGTATGTTTTTGATTTCATTGAGATTTGATTAAAAATGTTTTAAACTAGCTCTTTATATCCAGCCTATATTTAAATATCATCTTTTCATACGTTAATGAGTTTTATCATTTCAGGCGATCGAAACTGCTATTTACATAGAGTTCATTAAACTAACTCATAAGATCGACATGTTGAGTTGACAAATTAATACCCAGTGGGAGCACGGGGACGCGTCAGAGAAAAATTAAGTTTTTTATTAGGCCAGCTGATACCGAACATCACAGGTTTTATTGAAAAGTTTAAATTTTGCACGTTATTAAAAACATCACACTTTTTACATAAAAAACTACAGCCTGTTTTTACTAAGCTAGATAATAATAATAAGCTGAATACTAGAAAGGCTAACATTAATAATAATTAGACAATTAAAAATTTAATTAAAGAGTCCTAGCTTTGAGTTATCATAAAAAAATTCTAATAATCTAAATATCTTATGATCGATAAGTAGTGGTCGATCAGTGGTCGAAATTCGACCAATTTATAGTTTGTACTTTATTAGGGTCCTCTTGCCTCTTAGTACGCAATAAAGAATATTATGTAAATGTTGTCTAAAGAATGTGAAAGAAGGATTGACAATTGTGTCAATTCAAACAAATTGTCAGGCCATCACCGTCTACTGTTATTATAGAAACGCACGGTAGTGTGAGATGCTAATCTAAGGTAGTGTGTGTAAAGTTGTCTATATTGATTTTATATATTTCTAATTTAAAATATAAAAGCTTATTTAATAAAGAATAATAGCTTCCTGCATACCTTAAATATTAACTGTTCCAAATTTTATACACCTCCGTTTGCATAATTTTCATAAAAGGGGAAAATCATTCACGTATTAATATATACTTAACTAGCCCGCAGCTTCGCCCGCGTGGGAGAGTGTTCGTGACAAAAAACTTCTTTAGCAAATATACCTGCAATATTTACTTTATAATCAATTATCACACGAACTTTTTAATTTTAAGATATCTCGTAGATATAATCTCCTACATAAGGATAATTAAATTGTATCCGTCTAAATAGGTTCTGAAAATACCACATTATTTTTGATAATTTTTTTAAACTTAGAATGGGTATAGTAACCTATCCTTAAAAGATAGACATATATATGCGGATTTTTTTGTAGACCTATAAAAGAGAAACAATCCCACCATACATTGTTTTGTAATTTATCTCCAACGGGATAGGTTAGGCAGCGTTTTCGATAAAAGTTCCCTTGATTTTTTCCGACACCTACAACAATTATCGTCATAAAACAAACAATTTCCACAAAACCTTAACAGATTATTATCGACCTAAACCTTCCTAAGGAAGCACTCTGTCGGTAAATGTAAACGGCATGAAAATCCTTTCAGTAGTTTTTGAGATTATCGCGAACATATATACATACAGACATACTCGGCGGGGCACTTAAGTATCCTATGTCCGTTTCCTGGTTGTAAGCTACCTCCCCACCAATTTTCAGTTAAATCGGTTCAGCCGTTCTTGAGCTATAAATAGTGTAACTAACACGACTTTCTTTTATATATATAGATAATAAATGATGATATTATAGAAAGTTGCAAGCACAATTCACCCCGCTACATGAAATTTCGTCTAACCAAAAATGTGGAACAATAATCCTATGGCAGGTAGGTTTACGGAGTAATGTTCGACTGAGCGTTTGATTACACGTTAACGTCGCTTTCACCGTGACACAGAGCTGTTACTAAGCGACCAATTACCTTACTGGGCCTTTAGTTAAGATGCATGAGATAATTTCGACGGCGAAAATCGAAATCGAAAATCTACTACGGGATTTGACATAAGTCATCGTTAAGTGACATATCGTTTGCGATGCCTTAAGTCAAATCCCATACATTTTGTTATCGAACTTCGCCGTTGAAATTATCGAATGCATCTTGACTAATGCCCTGGTGCCTTAATCACCCCCGTGTGACTAGTTCGACCTTGCAGTTTTATGTGCCTAATTTTAGCAATAAGAATATCAAAGGGATATATACTATACTTAGAGATCCAGCTTTAAATTTTTTTTCTAGATGAAAAAACATTAGACATTCTGAGTAGTCTTAATTTTTAATCTTATAACACAAAACTACTATATTGAATAGACGTGTGTGGTAAAACCTAATAATATTTGAGCTCTTATACGAATATATAATGCAAAAGAGCATAAAAATAATTTTAAAAGATGGCGCGAACAAAAGTTTCAATCTCGTGCAAATCGCAGACAGATTTCTCACAAAAAGTCGTCTGCTTTAAACTACATTTTTCACTTAATATTTTTTTAATATCTCTGATGAAAAAGTTTATTCGAGAGAAATTAGCGCCCGTCACACGTACAGTTCTGACTGCGGGAAATAGCACGCGCCGTTCCTAAGTGCGCACCGAACCGAACGTGTAAATGCGCGGGGCCGACAGTCCGATCTGGCATGTCGATGACAGCGTACCGTATGCCAGCTTTTTTCGAATAATTTTAATTAATGTAAAAAAAATGTATAGAAGTGCAAGTTTTTTTTTCGCCATCTGCAACTACAAGGCTATGTGCAGATGTAGGAATGTCAAAAACATTACTTCTCTTCATTTAATTAAATTTATGATTAATTTTCATGCCGGGTAAAGTTATCTGGACTTTTAGCCAACATTGCCCACCTTGATTTTTCACGCAAATATGAACTTTACGCAGGTGGCATCAAAATCTAGTTAAATAATTACTGTAAATATTTAAACGATATCGCGAATAATATCCTACTAAATTGACTGGGCAATGTTCCCCTTACATTTTTTTCCTTTTCCATACAATTTGCATTTTGGTCTGTAAGAGTAAATGGATGTATTAGTATGTATGTATGTATGTATGAAATAAAAACATATATATATATATATCTATAAAATGACTTAATTTTCTTTCACATTACTATCAGGAATATATTTATAAATGTAGTGTTTAGGTAAACAAAAAAAAAAACAAAATGACACTAATTTATTAATTAATATGTAACGTTTATTAAAAATCTTACTTAAAAAAATCTAAATAAACAATTTTTGGTTTTCGTGTACACAATAGGTATATGAAATACAAATTAAGTTTAATTAATACGTGCAGATATACTGAAATAAAACTATAAGGTTTTTGTTTAAAGTTAAAGTTTATCAAAAATAAAGATATTCTTAAAATTATTCAGAGATCAATGTTTCCGCGGTCCATTACGACAAGCTATAAATTAGAATTATCTTGCAATGTTAACATAAATCACAAGTTTTCAATATCACAATAATTCTTGATTGTAATCTTAATGTACATTCTAAACATATTTTAACTATATAACTACTACAGTCATAATATTTTGCGAAAATAGGAACAATTTTATTTTATTCTCGTACTTAAATTTTATAAGAGTATACTCAGGTATTTGAAAAATGTAGCCAAAAACTAATAAATAGACTGTTGACAGAGCTTTGGTTAACTTATATCATTAAAAGTTTTATACCTAATTAAGTACTGGGAAGTTATTGAATGTTGAAATTATTGAAATTGACATTAAAAATAATTCGACCACGTCGAGTAATTTCTGGCTTGGGAAGTATTGTAATAACAACTTTTAGGTGCTGTATAGTACAAATGTCATCAACTAATGGGTATGTGAAAACGTTTCCTTTTTCACATTTTGACTCTTTAACCTTTCACACAAACTTGACTGTGGGGATATCGCCATTGACCGCTAAAACGTTACCGACAAAATGTTTTAAAGACTTTTTTGTAGCAAACTGAGCGATTATCCGATCATCGGTTTTCAACTTTTCGTCATTTTCAGTAAAATATTGAATATCCAGAAGTCCGAAAGAAGCATCTATGGGTTCGAAATTTTCTTTTTCTTCTTGTTCTCGTAAACATTCAGCTATGTAATAGTCATTCATTGTGACGTTATCTGAATCGTCAGAGTCAACAGTTAAGACTTCATTATAGTCAAATATCGAGCTAGAGTCACTATCAAATTCTCTTTCCTTTTATTTTTCGGAGTACGTCCTGGAGCTACCTTTTTTTCTTTAGAATATTTTTTTGCTTTATTATTTTTATCCTTTTTATTTATTTTTTTCTCTTTCTTAATATATGCCTTCTTTATCTTTTTTAAATATATATCTTTCTTTTTTTCTAGACAATTTGCTGAATTATTATTAGACGTATCAGCGAGTGACATATTTCCAACATTATTAGAAGGTTCCTTTAGAACATTTGATGTTCCGGCTTTTACGATCACATCGGAGAGTATAATTATTTTCTTCTCTTCAGCAAGACCACTTTCTACAGATACTTCTTTGGACGTTTTTAAAAGTGAATGATCTATAAACCTTATAGATTTATCGTTACTTAATAATTGGATGAAGTAGGAGTTAATTATAGCAATGCAAAGTTTTCCAAGACTTCAGGAGAATACGTATGTCGATACTTTTCTAAGTCGAAATATTTCTTTGGATCTTTAATAATATCTTTATTTGTAATTTTATTAGATTTAACAACGAAAAGGCCAGTTTTTTCGTCTTACTTTCATCGTCTGCGGTGCTCTGGTTTCTTTTAAGTAGTCTACCAAAGCTTGATCAATGCTATATGATAATATTTCTTCTGACATTTCAGGGATTTTTTTGAGAACTTCCTGCGGATTAAATGGAAATACTCCTGATGCTTTAAATCCACTTTTTATGTTTTTCGTTTCCGTTATTTGAATTGACTCAATTAATTCTCTGAGTAACTTTGGAAAGTGTTTTTTGTTTAAAGATGTTTGCATTGGATCTTGAACTTTATACTGGTACAAAATTTTCCGCCAGGTTTTCTTCAGGGCCCCGAAATATGCTACATTTAACGGTTTTGTAAGATGTGTTGACCTCGGAGGAATAAAAACGAATTTGATGTCATTTTGCTGACATAACTCTACTACTTTAACACTTAAGTGACTAGATAAATTGTCGCAAATGACAACTTTTGTCCCTGACGCTTTTTGTGCCCATGGGAGGATAATGGTTTCAAAATAATTTTCAAACATGGCGCTGTCAAACCAACCTGATTTAGTACAGTTATATCTCGTATTTGGTGGTCCTCCGGTAATCCACTCAGAGTACAAATTTGTTGATTTGTATACAATGTATAAAGGAAGACATTAACCGCTCGCGGTAGCAGTAAACATAAGCGATATGTTTTCTTTAGTGGAATTAAATTTAATAAAAAAAAAAATCCTAAAAGAATAGTTTTAGGATACTTAACTCCCCTCCGAAAGATGCACTTAGATGACCCTGGATCATCTGACAAGTTAGTTTCGTCAAAGTTGACTACATTTTCGCCTGGTATACCTTTTAATGTTGTACGTAAGTTCTCAAAATATTCGGCTATTTCTTGGGGTCCCTTTTCAGCTCTCGCCTTGGAAATATTCTATGTGGTTCTGAAACTCAATTCATCAGCATAACGCGCCAGAAAACTCTGAACCCATGCATCACCAGGAATTCCATTCTTGAACTTATGATCACGAGATTTTTTTTTAAGATATTCATGAATAAAAGCTTAAGATCTACTTTAGTAAGCGGGGAACCGAAATCACTTGAAGCTTTCAACACTGCCACTATTTTCATCTCTTCTTCAGGTGACAAAACAGTACGATGCCCAACGGACTTAATGTGTTTATTTTTTATTTTATTAACTATAGTACGTCTTGGGATACCAAATTGCCGTTCAGTATCCCGTGAAGAAATTTGTCCCGATTCGACTAACTGGCATGCGAGTTTAAGCATTTCTTCAGAATAATTTTTGTATGACCTGGATCCAAGTTGCCGTCTTGGTTTTCTCTAATACGTGATTTGTGTTTGGTTGTCTGAAATAAACCATAAGATTAACGACAGTATTATAAATAAGTTAGCATTTAACAATACAAGAAGTAATGTTTCTATTTAAATAAATAAATGGTATGTAAGTACGTATGTTTTGTAATAACTTCCCATTAGATTAAGCATTGCTTTATTAGTTATTACTGGGTAATGGATACAGCAATAAAGAATAACATGTTTTTTAATAAATACTAAAAGTATTTACAAATGTCCGATTTGACAACCCTAAGGATTTTTTTTATCCGGGAAATGTTGTCAATCGATGATCGGAATACTGCTGGGTTAGTTTGCCCACCATCATAACATTTATTTTATAATTCCCAGATTAATTACATTATCAATATAATACTCTATAGACATTATTTTATAACATATTAAAAGCAAACTAACATGTGGTTTCACCATCACGCACAATTCACTTTCAAATCTTCACCACAATTTGCCCGCAAAAATACGTACCATTTTTAACAAGTTCTAACAAGTTACTGAATAAAGTTAGCAATACGGGGTATTGTCAATGTTGCCATTCATATAACCTATTTTCTGCCAAATCAAACAAATGTTGCCATAATATTAAAATACCTCTGTACATGAAAAATTTGCTAAAGAATGGATCTTAGGGCAAAGTTATCCTTATGTGGCAAAGATGGCGTATTTCACGGTATTTTCAACAGTTGGAACCGCATGCTATGACGTATTTTGACGTATTATGACTAGTATATATAAAAATACACGCATAATAAATGTGACGCATTTTTAGTCGTAATTAGCACGAATCTACAGTCCGATCCGCGGTCCGAACTTTACGTGTCCACGGCGCTAATGATTGAACAGCGTATTTTTTGCCAGACGCGACTAAAGTCAGTTTTCTGAAATTTTATCCGTTCGTCTCATTTTTACATATAACTTCCACCATACCTCAAATATCAGCCATCTTGATTTCACCATACTTGAAATGTGAAAATTCCAAAATCTCCAAAATTGGGGCCATTTAAGTGGAGACAGTTTTTGACTCAACATGCCTCGTCTATAATATATACGTCTATGTCTTTTACTTATCTATGGTTATATTATATTATGAAGAGAAAATTTTCTCGTTTGTTTCTATGTTTTTTTTGCATTGAATAGGCTCCGAAACTACTGGAATGATTCTGATGAAATTTGGCACAGACATAGATTAGATTATACGGCAAAATGTACGGTTTACGCGAGATTACCATTTTTGCGCGCATGAAGACGCAGTCAACATCTAGTGTAATAAGAATAAGTTAGTATATAAGATTTAGAATATCCCTTACTTCTAAAGAATATAATTAGCCCTAGTAACAATATAATTAAACCAAATCATGTGTTGTTCACTCAAGTTTCCTCTAAATATAAAATGTTTACCCTCTTGATTATCCTTTGACCTTTGTCCCGAATTTGAAATTGATTTAAGTAAACTTGTGCTATTTATTTTGTGATTTCTTATTTATTTTTAGTACAGATGCGTAGCAGTTATTCGCCCGGCTTCCCGGCTTCTGTGCTCTCGGCCTCACGTCCCCGACAAACAGGACCCAAAGTTAACTGAATCAGTTAAATATGTACTGTTTGATTTATTTCAAGCTTTTGGAACGGCAAAAATATATTCTTTTTGTTATTTTTAAAGTATTTTCCACTCGTAGTAGTATCATGTAATATGTATGCTCATCAACATTGAATGACGGGTCAAGTTGGCCTGAACTTGGTTGGAAAAAAAAACCAATTGCACATTAAATAAAAGCTAACATGATAAGTTTAAATTTTTGTTATCGGCAGAAAGGGTTGCTGCAGAAAGCCCAAAAACCGGGTGCTGCGCCGAATCGCGGGCGCACCGTGGTACGTCCGCAACACCACTATAGCAAGGGACCTCAGGGTGGAGAGCGTGGAGGCCTTTGTGGCCCAGCTCTCCGCGAAACTGTTCGCGCGAGCGTTGAGTTGACCAACCTGGCGCCGTGGCATGCCCGCCCGCCCGACCGCCACCGCCTGCCTAGAGATGCCGTCCCACCAGAGGACTCACGGAGCCACGCAGCCCGCCCCACCGCCCCCGAAGAGGAGGAGCCCTGACGCATTAATGCGCCACACCTAGGCGAAATGTTGCCCCCCGGCGCAATTGCGCCTTCACCCATCGCGGGATCGTATCCCCCCCTACCTTTCCTTACACCGGCAAACCAGATGCCGGTGTAATTCGTCGTAATCTCGTCCGGGGCCTGACGAGTGGCAGCCCTATTGCCACCTCGTCGTCCCCGTGGCGTACCTTCCCCCCCGACACAATATGTCGGGGCCCGGAAGTTTTAAAAAATCCCACCCTTTCGGTCGCTTGTTTCCGCGGTCCGGTAAACGCGGCGCGTGAGGGAGTGGACCCAAACACGTTTCTCGGCCCCCGGGTCGGGACCCCCACGCGCCGTTTGGAGCCGACCGCCGGTCCTGGTCGTGCCTGGTTGGCAATTCGTCATTCCCATCGATAATTTGCCTTACCTTCGGGCGTTCTGCCGCGGGGGGTCTTCCCCTAAAACCAGACTAAATGCGCCCAGTACTCGTACTGGGCGCGTCTTCCCACCCCAATTAGAGGGGCTTTAGCCCCTGGCATTGGTTCCCCGCCCAAGGCCCTTTTCAGGGGCCCGGCGCGCGAGAAGAGTCTTCTTCTCACAGGAGGATTCAGACAGCTAGCGACCGTGCTAGGGCGATAGCCACCTGCAGTCCCCTAGTATCGTGCCGAAGTGAGTAGGAGGTGCGATAGCCCCTGCAGTCCGCCTCTCTACTAGCTAGGAAATTAGCTAACTTATAGGCTAGGAGTGCGATAGCCACCTGCAGTCCACTCCGACGCCTCTTAGGAAATTAGGGCAGTGTTGTGTAATATACGACAGTATCAAATTACCGGTGTTTCACTTCAAATATCCCTACACAAGTATATTCTATCGACTGTTTCATCGGTGATAATGTAGCATTCTAATGGTGAAAGAATTTTTCAAATCAGTTCAGTAGTTTCAGAGTCAAGTAGACAAAATAAAAAGGTTTTATGTCGCCTACTGTACATATCCGGCCGATAAATAAGAAAAAATGATACGTTTCGATAACTGTAAGGTGTAAGCAATAAGCCCTCAGACATGAGAGGGTAAATTCTAATATATAAAACCACAATAATACAATTACAATCAAGTCCCGACACGCTAAAACTGTCAAATCGGTATTCTCGTAAACGGTAAACCAGCGTGAAACACGTTCTCAATGGTCCAAACGTCACAAGTCAGTTTATGATTACAAGTCGCTTCACTTATAATACAATCAAAGTAAAATAAAATTCTACTTTAAATATGAGAATTGAGGTTCAGAACTCTATTGGACACACCGGCCAGTGTCTATACAAAAATGTCCTTAATTTTTTTAGTGAAACATATAAGTATTTTTCATCCTGATTTTGTAATAATAGTCATGATTTTATTTACCTGTAAAAACTTCAAACAATAATTTTATACCGCTCGTTGTAGTTCATATTATTAAAAGCAATTTTAATGGGAGCATATTTTAACATTACACACAGTACCGATTGCAATGTCAAATATTCCTTTAAAAATAATGCGAATATTCATTAAACTATCAAATTCTCTTTCCTTTTATTTTTCGGAGTACGTCCTGGAGCTACCTTTTTTTCTTTAGAATATTTTTTTGCTTTATTATTTTTATCCTTTTTATTTATTTTTTTCTCTTTCTTAATATATGCCTTCTTTATCTTTTTTAAATATATATCTTTCTTTTTTTCTAGACAATTTGCTGAATTATTATTAGACGTATCAGCGAGTGACATATTTCCAACATTATTAGAAGGTTCCTTTAGAACATTTGATGTTCCGGCTTTTACGATCACATCGGAGAGTATAATTATTTTCTTCTCTTCAGCAAGACCACTTTCTACAGATACTTCTTTGGACGTTTTTAAAAGTGAATGATCTATAAACCTTATAGATTTATCGTTACTTAATAATTGGATGAAGTAGGAGTTAATTATAGCAATGCAAAGTTTTCCAAGACTTCAGGAGAATACGTATGTCGATACTTTTCTAAGTCGAAATATTTCTTTGGATCTTTAATAATATCTTTATTTGTAATTTTATTAGATTTAACAACGAAAAGGCCAGTTTTTTCGTCTTACTTTCATCGTCTGCGGTGCTCTGGTTTCTTTTAAGTAGTCTACCAAAGCTTGATCAATGCTATATGATAATATTTCTTCTGACATTTCAGGGATTTTTTTGAGAACTTCCTGCGGATTAAATGGAAATACTCCTGATGCTTTAAATCCACTTTTTATGTTTTTCGTTTCCGTTATTTGAATTGACTCAATTAATTCTCTGAGTAACTTTGGAAAGTGTTTTTTGTTTAAAGATGTTTGCATTGGATCTTGAACTTTATACTGGTACAAAATTTTCCGCCAGGTTTTCTTCAGGGCCCCGAAATATGCTACATTTAACGGTTTTGTAAGATGTGTTGACCTCGGAGGAATAAAAACGAATTTGATGTCATTTTGCTGACATAACTCTACTACTTTAACACTTAAGTGACTAGATAAATTGTCGCAAATGACAACTTTTGTCCCTGACGCTTTTTGTGCCCATGGGAGGATAATGGTTTCAAAATAATTTTCAAACATGGCGCTGTCAAACCAACCTGATTTAGTACAGTTATATCTCGTATTTGGTGGTCCTCCGGTAATCCACTCAGAGTACAAATTTGTTGATTTGTATACAATGTATAAAGGAAGACATTAACCGCTCGCGGTAGCAGTAAACATAAGCGATATGTTTTCTTTAGTGGAATTAAATTTAATAAAAAAAAAAATCCTAAAAGAATAGTTTTAGGATACTTAACTCCCCTCCGAAAGATGCACTTAGATGACCCTGGATCATCTGACAAGTTAGTTTCGTCAAAGTTGACTACATTTTCGCCTGGTATACCTTTTAATGTTGTACGTAAGTTCTCAAAATATTCGGCTATTTCTTGGGGTCCCTTTTCAGCTCTCGCCTTGGAAATATTCTATGTGGTTCTGAAACTCAATTCATCAGCATAACGCGCCAGAAAACTCTGAACCCATGCATCACCAGGAATTCCATTCTTGAACTTATGATCACGAGATTTTTTTTTAAGATATTCATGAATAAAAGCTTAAGATCTACTTTAGTAAGCGGGGAACCGAAATCACTTGAAGCTTTCAACACTGCCACTATTTTCATCTCTTCTTCAGGTGACAAAACAGTACGATGCCCAACGGACTTAATGTGTTTATTTTTTATTTTATTAACTATAGTACGTCTTGGGATACCAAATTGCCGTTCAGTATCCCGTGAAGAAATTTGTCCCGATTCGACTAACTGGCATGCGAGTTTAAGCATTTCTTCAGAATAATTTTTGTATGACCTGGATCCAAGTTGCCGTCTTGGTTTTCTCTAATACGTGATTTGTGTTTGGTTGTCTGAAATAAACCATAAGATTAACGACAGTATTATAAATAAGTTAGCATTTAACAATACAAGAAGTAATGTTTCTATTTAAATAAATAAATGGTATGTAAGTACGTATGTTTTGTAATAACTTCCCATTAGATTAAGCATTGCTTTATTAGTTATTACTGGGTAATGGATACAGCAATAAAGAATAACATGTTTTTTAATAAATACTAAAAGTATTTACAAATGTCCGATTTGACAACCCTAAGGATTTTTTTTATCCGGGAAATGTTGTCAATCGATGATCGGAATACTGCTGGGTTAGTTTGCCCACCATCATAACATTTATTTTATAATTCCCAGATTAATTACATTATCAATATAATACTCTATAGACATTATTTTATAACATATTAAAAGCAAACTAACATGTGGTTTCACCATCACGCACAATTCACTTTCAAATCTTCACCACAATTTGCCCGCAAAAATACGTACCATTTTTAACAAGTTCTAACAAGTTACTGAATAAAGTTAGCAATACGGGGTATTGTCAATGTTGCCATTCATATAACCTATTTTCTGCCAAATCAAACAAATGTTGCCATAATATTAAAATACCTCTGTACATGAAAAATTTGCTAAAGAATGGATCTTAGGGCAAAGTTATCCTTATGTGGCAAAGATGGCGTATTTCACGGTATTTTCAACAGTTGGAACCGCATGCTATGACGTATTTTGACGTATTATGACTAGTATATATAAAAATACACGCATAATAAATGTGACGCATTTTTAGTCGTAATTAGCACGAATCTACAGTCCGATCCGCGGTCCGAACTTTACGTGTCCACGGCGCTAATGATTGAACAGCGTATTTTTTGCCAGACGCGACTAAAGTCAGTTTTCTGAAATTTTATCCGTTCGTCTCATTTTTACATATAACCTCCACCATACCTCAAATATCAGCCATCTTGATTTCACCATACTTGAAATGTGAAAATTCCAAAATCTCCAAAATTGGGGCCATTTAAGTGGAGACAGTTTTTGACTCAACATGCCTCGTCTATAATATATACGTCTATGTCTTTTACTTATCTATGCTTATATTATATTATGAAGAGAAAATTTTCTCGTTTGTTTCTATGTTTTTTTTGCATTGAATAGGCTCCGAAACTACTGGAATGATTCTGATGAAATTTGGCACAGACATAGATTAGATTATACGGCAAAATGTACGGTTTACGCGAGATTACCATTTTTGCGCGCATGAAGACGCAGTCAACATCTAGTGTAATAAGAATAAGTTAGTATATAAGATTTAGAATATCCCTTACTTCTAAAGAATATAATTAGCCCTAGTAACAATATAATTAAACCAAATCATGTGTTGTTCACTCAAGTTTCCTCTAAATATAAAATGTTTACCCTCTTGATTATCCTTTGACCTTTGTCCCGAATTTGAAATTGATTTAAGTAAACTTGTGCTATTTATTTTGTGATTTCTTATTTATTTTTAGTACAGATGCGTAGCAGTTATTCGCCCGGCTTCCCGGCTTCTTTGCTCTCGGCCTCACGTCCCCGACAAACAGGACCCAAAGTTAACTGAATCAGTTAAATATGTACTGTTTGATTTATTTCAAGCTTTTGGAACGGCAAAAATATATTCTTTTTGTTATTTTTAAAGTATTTTCCACTCGTAGTAGTATCATGTAATATGTATGCTCATCAACATTGAATGACGGGTCAAGTTGGCCTGAACTTGGTTGGAAAAAAAAATCAATTGCACATTAAATAAAAGCTAACATGATAAGTTTAAATTTTTGTTATCGGCAGAAAGGGTTGCTGCAGAAAGCCCAAAAACCGGGTGCTGCGCCGAATCGCGGGCGCACCGTGGTACGTCCGCAACACCACTATAGCAAGGGACCTCAGGGTGGAGAGCGTGGAGGCCTTTGTGGCCCAGCTCTCCGCGAAACTGTTCGCGCGAGCGTTGAGTTGACCAACCTGGCGCCGTGGCATGCCCGCCCGCCCGACCGCCACCGCCTGCCTAGAGATGCCGTCCCACCAGAGGACTCACGGAGCCACGCAGCCCGCCCCACCGCCCCCGAAGAGGAGGAGCCCTGACGCATTGATGCGCCACACCTAGGCGAAATGTTGCCCCCCGGCGCAATTGCGCCTTCACCCATCGCGGGATCGTATCCCCCCCTACCTTTCCTTACACCGGCAAACCAGATGCCGGTGTAATTCGTCGTAATCTCGTCCGGGGCCTGACGAGTGGCAGCCCTATTGCCACCTCGTCGTCCCCGTGGCGTACCTTCCCCCCCGACACAATATGTCGGGGCCCGGAAGTTTTAAAAAATCCCACCCTTTCGGTCGCTTGTTTCCGCGGTCCGGTAAACGCGGCGCGTGAGGGAGTGGACCCAAACACGTTTCTCGGCCCCCGGGTCGGGACCCCCACGCGCCGTTTGGAGCCGACCGCCGGTCCTGGTCGTGCCTGGTTGGCAATTCGTCATTCCCATCGATAATTTGCCTTACCTTCGGGCGTTCTGCCGCGGGGGGTCTTCCCCTAAAACCAGACTAAATGCGCCCAGTACTCGTACTGGGCGCGTCTTCCCACCCCAATTAGAGGGGCTTTAGCCCCTGGCATTGGTTCCCCGCCCAAGGCCCTTTTCAGGGGCCCGGCGCGCGAGAAGAGTCTTCTTCTCACAGGAGGATTCAGACAGCTAGCGACCGTGCTAGGGCGATAGCCACCTGCAGTCCCCTAGTATCGTGCCGAAGTGAGTAGGAGGTGCGATAGCCCCTGCAGTCCGCCTCTCTACTAGCTAGGAAATTAGCTAACTTATAGGCTAGGAGTGCGATAGCCACCTGCAGTCCACTCCGACGCCTCTTAGGAAATTAGGGCAGTGTTGTGTAATATACGACAGTATCAAATTACCGGTGTTTCACTTCAAATATCCCTACACAAGTATATTCTATCGACTGTTTCATCGGTGATAATGTAGCATTCTAATGGTGAAAGAATTTTTCAAATCAGTTCAGTAGTTTCAGAGTCAAGTAGACAAAATAAAAAGGTTTTATGTCGCCTACTGTACATATCCGGCCGATAAATAAGAAAAAATGATACGTTTCGATAACTGTAAGGTGTAAGCAATAAGCCCTCAGACATGAGAGGGTAAATTCTAATATATAAAACCACAATAATACAATTACAATCAAGTCCCGACACGCTAAAACTGTCAAATCGGTATTCTCGTAAACGGTAAACCAGCGTGAAACACGTTCTCAATGGTCCAAACGTCACAAGTCAGTTTATGATTACAAGTCGCTTCACTTATAATACAATCAAAGTAAAATAAAATTCTACTTTAAATATGAGAATTGAGGTTCAGAACTCTATTGGACACACCGGCCAGTGTCTATACAAAAATGTCCTTAATTTTTTAGTGAAACATATAAGTATTTTTCATCCTGATTTTGTAATAATAGTCATGATTTTATTTACCTGTAAAAACTTCAAACAATAATTTTATACCGCTCGTTGTAGTTCATATTATTAAAAGCAATTTTAATGGGAGCATATTTTAACATTACACACAGTACCGATTGCAATGTCAAATATTCCTTTAAAAATAATGCGAATATTCATTAAACGAGTTTAATTTCCGGGTATGGAACTCATAACAATAAAATAAAAGTGGTCAAATAGTATGTCGCGGTAAAATAAATGGCCTGTAGCTGTACTTCTTTATTTATGGCTTTTAATTTGTTTTATTAAAACTATTATATGTTGAATTGAGTTAATGATAATATTAATAAAGTGTTATTACTCATCATAAACATTCTTACTGATGATAATAATATTATGTAGCTGCGTAGCGCACAAAAATATGGGTATCTACATTTGCACACAATAACATCATGTCACCGCCTGGATGGATGGAACCGTTGTGCTAATTATTAAAGTTTGGACTGCCGGCGTATTACGTCAAAATAGGTCATAGCACGCGGTTCAAACTGAGGAAAATTCGGCTTCATCGACATGCCGAATCGTCGTCCTCGCCGATTTAATCGTTCGGTTCGGAGCGCGGGTTGGGACGGCGCGTGTCATTTTCCGCGGTCAGAACTGGACGTGTGACAGGCGCTATTGGCGCATCATGCACGTTGTAAGTTTAATTTAATTTAGTTTACAGTCTTAGTTGGAATGTTTATTTAGCAATCAAGATTCGTCGCAATTTCAATTGGTTGAATTTTTTTATATTCATATAAAAATATTTTCTTATATTAATATGGAAATAAATGGGTGGATCATATCATCTGCAAACTTTTGTTGACTAGGACCTTGGGTAAGTCGCTTAACAATTTGTCTTGAGATTGCAATTAATAAATCCAGGATGCAATTAATAAGAAAAGCGTTGCCTTTGACAGGCTTTGTATGTTCTGGCGGTCGTGACGTCATGTTATAAGGAGGGTAATTGCATAACCAATTTAATAACGTGTGCTGCAAGACAGGCTACTAAACGGCGATTTTGTGGAAATAAATTGGCTGGTAATCATTACTAATATTATAAACGCGAAAGTTTGTATACAGTGTGCATGTTCGTTACTCTTTCACGCAATAACTACAAAAGTTCACAGAGCGGATTTTAATAAAAATTCTTATGGTAATTTAGGCTGTGGATTAACACATAGGTTACTTTTTATTGCATCAAGATGTACGGGTCCCGCTTGATTTCTTTTTTGCGCATACGAAGTCGCGGGCGCTAATTGGTTCATATTTACCACTGCAGATTAGTTGCAAGCTAAATAAGAAATAGTATGAAATTGTGCTTGAATTTACCATCTAAGTACTATCATTAATTAGTATCTAGATGGTAAATTCATACGCAATATGTATTATTATTTGTTACTATGCTTTTTTATGAAATAAGGGACAAATGAGCTGACATATCGCCTGATGGAGAGCGATTCCCGTCGCCTATGAACATCCGCAACAGTAGAGTTGTCGTTAGTGTATTATCAGCCTTTTAGAAAGAAGTACGCTCTTTTCTTGAAGTTTTGAAGGTCGTATTGGTCCAGAAATACCGCTGGGGACCGTTCATTCCGGAGTTTTATTGTGTTCAATTGAACCCCGACTTGGGTGTTGGGGTTGTGTAATGATGGGTCATCAAAAACAATTATGATACCTCACTTAATTCTACGACCTATAAATCTGAAAACCATTCTTAATACTGTAAAGTACATCACTAACAATATGTGTATATTAAATAACAAAATTTATCTGAACATTATATCAAACAAAGTTAAATTCATAACGAGCAGTAAAATGAAATGGTTGGGGATTTATGCAAAGTTTACGCGAAACCATTTTTCATGGTTTTAGTTAGTATAACACTAAAAAATTAAGTAAAGCGCGGCTGCGACGCCCAGACCTACCACAGTATAATTTAATGCATTTGGCACAGGTGGTCCTCCCGGTGACATTTTCGCAGTAACTTAACGCCAACTTAACTACGGGTTACAAAGATACTTTAATATTATCAATTTTTATGAGAATATACTAGAATAAATTCATCTCAAGTGTTATATTTAATTTAGATGCGTACTTTTTGAAATATTGAGTTATTGAGAGAAAAAGATTGCGCACACCTTAGTTTTAATAATAATATCTATGGACGCTTTCACACGACGTCAATCCAGTACCGGGGTAATTTCTCGAAGAACTTGAGTTACGGGTAACTATACTTAAATTTATGATTTTTATTATATAATACACATATTTAGTACACATAAAACTTTTTTGTTCACTGGCGGGGTTCGAACCCGCGACCAGCTTGAGCGCCAACCACTGAGCAACAGAGGTCGTCAAAAATTATACCTACCTAACTATAATATAAAAACTATAATATTATGACTGATACTGTATTAATTTTTGACTTATAAGCACTATAAAATGTGTCTACATACAAATAACCTTTTGTAACTTTAGCTGAAGAATGGCAACACATTTCCTAGAAATTAATAATCGTTTATCATAATTCATAGCGCTACAATGACTAACCAAATATATTTCTGCATCAACTTTGCAAAATATTTGCTGGAAAATCTTTTGACGATATTAAAGCAAAGTCATAAAGTATGCGAATTTTAATAACCCGATTCCGCAAGGATAATCCCTTATAAATCTTCTAAAGGCAATGGCTCGCTGCGGAAAAGTACCTCACCGTATTTTCATATTCCTATCTTTATAAATATAGACACGAATATTTTATTATTATCTTTCGCATTAAAAACATATAATGTATCCTTTTTAGTCAAAATTTCATCAAGTTTCCTCTTACACCTTTTCAGTCAAATCTTAGTGTCATTTTAAAATATGTAGATGAGAAATCAATTATACCGTTAGTTAAAAACAAGTAACCTAACCAAGAGCATGTCAGGAGATGTCTAAGGAGGGTTCCGTAACTATTAACGCGCAATATTTAGTAGGTTTTCTTTGAATAACTTCAAAAGTAAATGTCCGATTTGGCTCATAATAATTTTTAGCATGATCTATCAGCATGGAAACTTACAAGTTTATCTCCTATAGTCTCGAGGTTATTTTAACAGCAGATAATAGGTTTAATTTTATCAACAAAACACCCCCCTTTTAGGGGTCGCCACCACCCAAGCTACAAATTTTATTTTTGGATACTACCTTGCGTTAAATAAACCTAAATAAATAAATAAATAAATAATTTTATTCATAACTGTTGCGACCCCCAAAAGGGGGGTATTATCTTAGACGAAACACACTGTATACGAGCTATACTAAACCGTTTTATCATTGTTTTTACCTGTTATGCATTTACTATGCCGAATTATTAAGAAAAATAAAATAAAAACCCACCTTTATAAATTGTTCAAGTAGTGGAGTGAAGTTTTTCACAAGTCTTTAGGAGAACTCGAGGTAAAACGCTTTGGCAATGATTTCTCGTGTGAATTGAGCTAAAGTACATCTTGATGTAAAGTTTAATTAATTGACTAAATGTAGTTCAACGAGTACACATGCATTATAGTAAGTAACGAGTGTATCTAAAACTAATGAGGCATGTTGTGCTGATTTTGTGTCGAGGTATTTATGCTAATCCTCAGCAATTCTTGTGTATATATAATCAGAATCTCGGAAACGGCTTCAAGTATTCTGATGAAATTTAGTATGCAAGGGGTTTTGGATGATAATCTAGCTAGATTTTATCCTGGGAACCTGCATATTTTTAAGATATAATAATATGCTTTTCTTTCGTCGTGCAACAATATGTCAATAATTTCGACTCTATTAATTTCAGTCTGGATTGCACTTCGGTATGCGTATACAGTATTATTTTTGCGTTGTTCGAAAATCGTTGTCTCAGGCTCGAATCCCGGTTAGATATTAGTTATATCTATAAGAACTAAATCAGATATAAGTTTCGAAAAATTTATAAAATAACAAATAATTTACCTATTACAATCGGTTTTCCGCACTATGTACTAGAACTCGGTCTCCCAGGTACACATAATAAATATACAGTTGAGGAAACAACAGCATAACATAAAACATTTAACATACAGTAACTAGCAACAACCGTATCCAAGAATTTAGCTAGCATGCTCAACAATGCTATGCATTGCAATGCGCAGCAGATCCTTATATAAAAACAAAATACTAGCCTTAAAATGAACAAAATGAAACTGCCAACAAATGACCTCGTAGCCGCAACAATTATTTTAATCCTAAATAGGTGCAGGGACACAAAATGTAGCGAGCGTGGGTTTCGGTTGTAAATTCGTGTTGCGGTTGCATCGCGTTCAGTTCAGAGTGAGTCGTGGATGCTCAAGACGGAACATAATGAGACAGGCAAATTGCTGATTCAGCAGCGAGTGCCACTGCTACACTCGCACCCAGGACTCGGAGGAAATTAAAGCCGTTTATTTGGGTGCTGCTAGTTTTATTTACGATTTTGCTTTAATTGAAATTTTACACATACTCTTACGAATGGAACGCACTTTTATTTATTATTAACATAGTAATATTACGACAAATTGTTTTTTTTTTTATTTCAGACAAAATCCATCAATAGTAAGTGTAATTAAGAACTAGATATGCGGTTGTATGTGTGTTAAATATAACTTGTATGATAATATAATATATTAAATATTTTGAATCAATCAGTGTATGTATTTGAAAAGCAATAAAATAACATTGATTCCATTCGAAAAAGTAATTACAGTTTTTCGAACAAAAACAAGGAATAAAATCATAAAAAATATTCCATCATTCCTCGAAAACAAAACTATATTTTCCGATGTGGCTAAAACATCAATCATGTTGGTTACTCAGCAAATCGCCACCAATATCGATTACGACCTCCAAAATATTATTTATTGTCTTTCAAAGTTCGTTTAGTGTACGAACGCCAAAGAAACGTAAGTGGCACATTGAATCATAAATAAGTACACATTTTTGAAAACCAAAGTTTTGATGCTAAATTTCTGGTTATTTAAGTATTTATATATTTTTCAAGAGCTCCGTGGCCTAGTGGATAGACCGTTTTATTCGCACTCGAGAGAGTGCAGGTTCGATTCCCAGGTTGTGGCGTGTACCAATGAGACTTTTTCCGATCTCAAGTATATTATACGGACGCTCTAACGGTGAAGGAAAACATCGTGAGGAAACCCGCACATGGTTGGTCCCAGACGTATTGACAGTCATTCCTCTGGACTAGGCTGACTATGTTGTGAGAAAGCCGTATGTGCTTGGGCAACCATACGACATTTAAAAACCATTTAACTGTCCCAGGCACTACAGTAGTTCAAGAGCGGTTACTTCGCACGGAGAATACTGTATAAATCATCCAATAACGGATGAAAAGGCCTAAGTTAAGTTTAAGTATTTTATTAAAATCTTCGGGTTCGGCGTATGTAAAGTAAGTGGTTATGCGGCCTTGAAAACGTCAGGTTTTTTCTTTTTTATCTTTACTTTATTCAGTACAATATTATCTTTCAACATCAGCTATGCAAGAAAAAAATGGCCTGCATTTTTATACTGAAAAAAGTTTGTTTATTGTTTTAAACGCTTGTTTTTTAGCTCTTTAAAACGGTTGTTAAATATGTTTATGCTAGAGCAGCTAGCGTATTACATGTTATTATACTGCAGGTTTTTGCTGAAAATACACGTGTCACAGTTATAGTAAACGGAAAATTTATTAATTTAATACGTATTTTACATTAATCTATTTTTAGGTAGGAAAACCTTAATCACATAAAAAAAAAGACAACACCAATTTTACAAATCTAATTCTATTTGAACAAAAGAAAACAATTCAAATAATTAAATAATAAAAAAGAAACTAAATAACTAAATTTAAAAGGCAAAGTAATAATGGAAACACAATGGCACTTCTGTCTTGCTCGCGATTCCAAGGCAAAAACGAAAGAGTGACGTGGTGCGCCGGGGTTTCATGCTATTCGGGGGCCGTCGGGGCAGCTCTGTGAGTCAGCTTCAGTGTTGCTCGCTAACACTATATATACGAGGGCTGATTGATAAGTTTCCGAAACGACAAAGAAAAACTTCAAAAATCTATTTAAAATACATTTATTTCTCAACGTAGTTTCCTTCTACCTCGATGCATTTAGTCCAGCGCTTCTCCAATGCCGTTACACCAGTTTGATAAAATGTTTTCTCCAACCCCTCAAAACACTCGTCCACGGCAACAATGACTTCTTCATTTGATGAAAATCTCTGGCCACCTAACCATTTCTTCAGGATTGGAAATAAGTGGAAGTCGCACGGGGCCAGATCCGGGGAATAGGGTGGATGCGGTAGCAATTCGAACCGCAATTCATGGAGTTTGGCGACTGTAACCATTGACGTGTGTGCAGGTGCGTTGTCATGGTGGAACAAATTTTTTTTCTTGGCCAAATGTGGTCGTTTCTTCTGGATTTCTTCACTTAATTTTTGCAGCAAGCTTGCGTAGTACTCTCCATTTATTGTTTTTCCTTTTTGCAGATAATCCACCAAAATAATCCCTCGAGCATCCCAAAAAACAGTCGCCATCACGGCAAGGCCGACAAAACCGTTTTTGCTTTCTTCGGCGCCGGTTTTCCGCTCTCAGTCCACTGCTTAGATTGTTCTTTTGTCTCGGGAGTATAGTGATGTATCCAGGTTTCATCGACTGTTACATAACGCCGCAAAAACTGATTAGGATCTCGGTTAAACAGCGCCAAACACTCCGATGAATCGTCCACTCGACGTTGCTTTTGGTCTACAGTGAGCAAACGCGGCACCCATCGCGCGCAAAGCTTTTTCATTCCCAAATGTTGGTGCAAAATATTAAAAACGCGTTCAGATGAAATGCTCACCATCTCTGCTATCTCTTGCAACTTTAAGCGCCGATCATTCAATACAATTTTGTGAATTTTTTTGATCATGTCCGGATTCGTGACTTCATTTGGACGGCCAGACCTGTGGGCGTCTTCGCAGCTCTGTCTTCCATGTTTAAAATCAGTTACCCAGGTGTGAATTGTACTCAATACAGGAGCAGAATTACCTAAAACACTGTCTAGCTTGGTTTTAATCTGGGTTGCTGTTTTCTCTTTTAAAACGTAAAACTTTATCACCGCACGAATTTCGTTTCTTTCCATTAAGAAGTTTTTTTAAGAATAAGGTAAGAATTAAGTAAGAAAATTTACGACAGAGAAAGTTCTACGTCCTCTCAAACAAATTCCATCAGTTCGATTAAATTCAAATTTGGTGTTCTATTTTCAAAAAGATGCCAGAATATAATGTAATATTCCTTTTTTGCGTATCATTTTTTTAAGTTCGTCGTTTCGGCCAGTTATCAATCAGCCCAGGTATAAGGCAAAGCTGATTGACTACGCACAGGCCAAACCCTTAAGGATATAAATTTTAAATTTTGCACACGTATTTCTCATATGACGTAGGTATCCACTAAGGAAGGATTTTTTTTAAATTCACTCCCCAAGGGGGTAAAATAGGGGATAAAAGTTTATATGAAACTTTTTATTTCTTGGACATATTTGCATGGTATTCCGTATGAATTGAGTACGAAAAAAATTGAAAATGAGTTACGTTTTTTCAGTCCCTCCAGTCAGGGGGTAAAATAGGGGATTAAGGTTTTAAATTATCATAAAGATATCGTTTAAAAACCAATTTCACGTGGGCGAAGCCACGGGCAATTAATGATAGTTTTAATATATTACACGACCAGTTTCGACGGAAAAAGTGCAAGAAGTTCTGTGTATTATTACTGTAGAATTTTAAAATCATAGTACTAGTACTAAACAATCGACAAAAATAAAGTTTAAGTGCACATGACTCAATAGCAATATGAATTACGCCCAAAATCATGCTATACAATATTTTTTGGAGAAAACAAAAGCAACAAAAATTGTATAGCGATATTGATATTGTTCAATGGAACACAATAAATCGGACATGAATGGCTACACATTCAAAACTATCTTCCGATATTCAATATATTGATAGGCGATAAATTGTGTGAAAATATAGGAGCAAAGTAGTCATGACAATGACGGGAATCTGAGCTCAATACGGCCGGGACACTGAGTGATTTACTCCAGGCCTCGTGATTAATATGGATTTCGTTGAAAATCGAAAAAATGTTACACCAGGCACTTGTGCACATACTAGGCGAACGATGTGTTGACGGTTTGTATGGACTGTTAATGGTACAATTTTAGTTACGAACATAAAAGTTTTTTTTTTTCATAAATTGTTACGGGTATATTTAATAGAAAAACAAAATTACCAACGTAACAGAATATATTATATAAAAAAGGGGGTCGTGGGCAGAAGACCGTTAAGTCTGGTTTAGCCTCCGACACTCTTTGGAGATCGGATGGGGCTCTTTTTCCACACGGCACTTAGCTGGAACTGTAGACGGTGAGGGGTGGACACGTGGCGCGGGAACCCAACTTCCGGTGACGCTTTCGGGTTTGGTGTTCGGGTCAGGAACTCGCCACGACGTAGGTCGTCTAGGAGTGGGCAGTCTGAGTCAGAGGCCAGACCGTCCTGCGTCTAAAGTATAGGACACAAGAGTTGCGTTGATTCCCGAATATGGTCAGCGGAGCGACGTATCCGGAAAACAATTAGCAGTTCGTTGAAACTCGTACCGTAGTTCTCTGGAAAAATTCCATACCAGCGGTGAAGATGTAGTCCCACAGCCGCCGTGATCTTAACCTCAAACGATGAAAATCACTGGCAGTGTGACCATCACTTTGTAAAGAGGGTAAGCAAAATAAAAGAAGATATGAAGAACAGTTGAATTATGCATACAATCAGCCTAAAATATCAATTCAAAAACAGAAGGATGAAATTAAGAATGAGCACGTGTCCGGCAAATCAATTTTGACAAGTAATTTAGAATCTGATGATTTGATTGATTGATTGAACCATTGATTTAATACAAGCGTGATTTACCAAATAAAACTTCACAACACAGACATTAAACTCACCGCAGAACGGGATTAAGAAATAAAGGTACACCATTACATGTTGATTATTATCCCTTAAGAATATAAATGGAAAAAAGAAACGCCATTTTGTGAAGTGCCTTTTATACTCTTCTTTTTTTAATATTTGAAAAGCGTAAAGAGCAAAAGCATTATAAAAAAAAGTTATTATATTAAAATCCAATATATGTTATATAATAATGCGATTCTACTGTATTTTAATTAGTTTTTAAAGATTGTTAAGTTAAAATGTTTTATTTCTAAATTGACTAAGAATAACAAAAAATCTTTAAGCAGTATAATTAACAGAAAGTAAATACTAAATAATAATAGGTAGTAACATTGTAGTGTGTAAGTTCCTTTATATAAGTAAGATCCTTTATTGTTTGACTTCCCACCTACAGCCTCAATATTGTCTATGTCCATCTGTCATAGTATTCTCCACGTATTCCCTAAATATTGCCCACTCCCAAGCGTTTACTAATTAATTATTGGCATTACTACTACAATTGGGATCTAGCTGCCAACAGGTTTAAATGGCAGGTAATGATGAGGGCATCCGCAGCGGAATGTGAACAATCGATACATTCGCCAGTCTCCACTAATGCCGTGCATGATAACCCTCCGTGGATATAATAGCCTCATTACCGAAATGTAGCTCTCGTACTGCCAAATTTATATTCACGATTCTTAATTTTATTGCAACTGTATTAAATATTGCAGTTTCAATAAAATTAAGAATCGTGAATATAAATTTGGCAGTACGAGAGCTACATTTGATACTTAAATATGTATGCATTTAGACCTATATATTAATATTATTTTTGCAATTTTGTTTTTTTTTTGCTAGTAGATAATATTATCCAGGGATTGCTTTAAAACACCAAAAATAATGCTGAGAGGGAGAGAAATCGATCTAGATAGGTCTTATTCCTGGAAAACTGCGCATTTTTAAATTATATATGGTTTTTGTTTCGTCGTGCAACAATATATCAATAATTTCAAATCTAATATGTCAGTCCGATTGGCAGCTTTATTTTATAAAATCTACTAGAACTTCGAGCAAAGCTCGGTTACCCGGTTACTTTAGTTACGCTACGGAACTTTCGTAGCGTTAGCTTGTCTACGAGCATGAACATGTAGGTCCGTAGCAATGCTACGCGCTACGAACATTACAATATTATGTCAATCCGATTAGCAGCTATATTTTTTAAAATCAACTAGATATCCGAGCAAAGCTCGGTTATCCAGGTACTTTAGTTACGCTACGGATGTTTCGTAGCACGCAGCTTGTCTACGAGCATGAACACGTAAGTCTGTAGCAATGCTACGCGCTACGAATATTACAATATTCGATGTCTATCGTGTTCCTGAATCGCATTGCCATGTCATCGGACTGTATTGTCTGTAATATTATGATCTGCGCAAAAATATCGACACAACCATTGTCGTAGAATTTTATTGCGCGACATCATAATCCATGTATTGTGAAAGCGTCATATAGATAATATATTGTGGTGCTCAATTTACTACACAGTATTTGAAATTGAATTGAAATACGAGTACTTAATCTAAATACTATGTAAGCCTCGAAGCTTGGATCAGTATTTTATAAATAATCGCAGTAACTGTAGCAAATATAACTTTTTTTAACTTTGAATAAACGCCAAAAATTGTGGTAAATTTTTAGGTTTAAGCTAGGTACTAAAATTTTATTTACATTACATTACGTGGTTTTAACATTTGTCACGATGAAGTGCGAATGGTCCATGCAGAGCAAAGATAGAGAATAGCCGGCCAAGTTCTCTGGAGACACACTTATCATTTCCATCCGAGTTATCGATGACGTTCATTCGAATAAATTATGTCACACTTAATTCACACGAAGACATTCGGACAATCGGATATTTATTCGACGGGCTTTCAATGTTTTTTTTTTGTATAAAAACTAGCTTTTCGTAATAGTATTCTATGAGAATAATGTATATTTCAGGATAAAAAGTTGCTTATGTGTTAATCCGGAGCTCAAACTACTACCATACAAAATTTCATCAAAATCCGTTCCGTAGTATTTTTAGCTGTTTCTCTATACTTAAGTATATATATTGTTTACTTTGTACCGGTAACTTGAAATATGTGTCACGCGCGCCTCACGAGCGATATTGTATGACATGACCCGAACGGCCGAGACGGATCCCGCCCTCGGGACCCACACACACACACACACACACCCCGACCAGACCATATCCATAAACATTTTATGACCAGATCATTGTAGAATTTATAGATATTTGTAAGCTGAAATCTTGATAAAATCTTTTATTGTAAAAGTTTGCATTGAGCGCAGCTTCACCCATACATACATGATTTTTTTACTTTGAATATGACAATATTTTTTGCCAAGATGTCTTTTATATGAGTAGTAGATCACAGTATACCCGAAATATCCGTAGTTGATTTTACCAAACTTTATATAATCGTTATCTCGAAAACGGCTACAATTTATATTACCATGAAATTTAGTGTTCAGGGAGTTTTGGGGGAGAAAAATTGATCTAGCTAGGTCTAGGGAAACTCCGCATTTTTTATACATACATACAATACATATGTTTTTTCTTTCGTCGTGCACCAATATAATCAAAAATTTCGACACTATTATGTCAGTCCAATTAGCAGATTGGTTTGTTCATGTATAATTTTTGCTTTGTTTGGAAATTCGAAATGTTTAGGGTTCGAATCCCGATAAATATTTTTGTGATTATTTTCTTTTTTTTTAAATTTACTAGAGCTCCGAGTAAAGCTCGGTTACCCAGGTACTATAATGTTTAAGCTACATCGGTAATTTAGAGCGACCATATTAAAGTTAACAGACAAAGAAGACATTCTTCACTGTAACCCTTCTTTACTCTCTAACTCTAACTCACTGTCGTTTAACACAAAACAGTTGAAAGTAGCCACAAGTTACATTTGTTCAAACATCGGTATTCCGTAGAGGCGACGTGGCGACGTCAACAATCCACAATGTCTAAGTTGATATAACTGCAGGTTCATAACGGCCACCTCATCTCCGTAAATTGAATTTCTAAGTTAGTCCCCAAGTTCTGAAGTGTGGTCGCTCCGGATTGTTGTTTGGAGTTCACCCATGATTCTGAATCAAACTGGTTATATGCGAGTGCATATTGATGTAATTAATATGCACTTTTAATTAGAGTAGTTTACATTTTGTTGAGCTACCGTAGTAGTAGACCGTTTGATTCGCACTCGAGAGAGTGCAAGTTCGATTCCCAGGTTGTGGCGTGTACCAATGAGACTTTTTAAAATATCAAGTACATTATACGGACGCTCTAATGGTGTAACATCGTGAGGAAACCCGCACACGTACGGCCCCAGACAAATTGACTAGTCACTCCTCTGGACTAGGCTGACTGTGTTGTGAAAATGCCGGGTGTGCTTGGGCAACCATACGACATTTAAAAACCCAGTCCCAGACACTGCAGTATTTCAAGAGTGGTTACTTCGCTTGGACAATACTGTATAAATCATCCAATAACGGATGAAAAAGGCCTAAGTTAAGTTTTCATTATAACGCTTTTTTTAGTTTCACCTGTATGTTTTCTTGCTTGCTTGTTTGTAACCGACTCCTTAGGGCTCGATTTTGTCCTACTTTGAACGATCAGATTTAATTCAAACTTTGCACACCTCTCAAAGACCGATGACAATGCAATAATTCGATTAAAATATCCGATTATCCTGATTAAATTCACCAGGATTAATCAATTTCTTTCCGCATCCTTTGCATGAGAGTAAGAGAGATAGAACTAGTGCGCGAACTACGCATGCGTGCAGTTCCAGGCTTACTCTTTGGCAAATCGTACTAAAAAGCAAAAAATAAATTACAGTTTAAAAAAACTAAACAAACACGCTTTTATAGAAAATCTAACTAAAAAATAAAAAATAAAATTTAATAAATTTGGATTAAGAATAGTGTAAATAAAAACTAAATGTTTATTATTGTAAAAAGCGAGGGGTGCATAGTGTCAATAGTTATAAACATTTTATTGGCAGATATGAGAAGGATCTTCACTTTGATAATATCTTAAAAATAACTTTAAACGAAATCTGACCGTTTGAAGTGGATCAAAATCAAATCCACTGGAGTCGGTTACATACAAACAAACGTACAGGTGAAGACACTGCACCCCACGCTTTTTTACAGTAATAAGCATATATTTTTCATTTACACTATTCTTAATCCAAATTTATTAAATTTTATTTTTTATTTTTTAGTTAGTTTTTCTATAAAAGCGTGTTTGTTTAGTTTTTTTTAACTATATTTTTTTTAATCTAGTAGAATAATTAAGACTGTCAGTATAGTTTTTAATTTCACACACTATGCTGTAATGGCACAATGTATGGACTTTTCTTAAACCATACCACCCGCATGTTACGTAATACTATGTACCTACTACATTCAGTGAATAAACGATTGAATTGAATTGAATAAATATGCAATCGAAAATTGTATATCAATAATTTATGTACCTATTAATCAATGTACCACTGGTAGATACTCCATATACTTATACTAGTGGTGTATCTTATTATGAATGTTTTTGGTATCTTAAAAGTTTATACTTTTACAAACTTCGTATTTATAAAATGTATCACAACTTGTTTAATAAAAAAGATATGTTACACTGAATAGTCAATTTTAATGCTAAAATCATTAATAGTAGTAGCATCATATATCATAAATATTACATGGAGGAAAAAAAAATGCGTACAGTTTTACGAGAATGTGCGAAAATTCATCACTTTATACTAGTGAAAACAAACTACAGAGAACACGTTTTTTCATACATTAGATTAGATAAATTGATTAATTTTTAATTTAAACAGTATAAAATAATGGCAAAAATCATTGAAAAATTCTTTTGACACAAATTTTCCTAAAAAATGAAAACTATAGCAAAAAATGACACAGAAAATGTCTGTTTTAAAAAAAGGAAAAGATATATATTCACAACTACAGAAGTTATAAAGGCGGACAGACAGACAGACAGACAGACGTACAGAGCGAAACTATATGAGTTCCTTGTAGTTTCGCTCTGTCCGGGACCCTAAAAATAACGAATATTGTACAGAGTAGAAATATAAAAAGATTATAAAAGAGCACTGCCTTTTTAATCCAAGCCATCTGGAGCGGGGCTATTATTACGCTGCGAGGGATCATCGGATTATGGTGATTAACCTGAACTTTGTAACAACTAAAATACTTAGCAGCCTTGTTAGAATTCTTAGGGTCCTTAACTGTCAAGTATAACAAACTTTGGACAGTATGTTAATCTTTCTCCACCGGGAAAAAACATTTTTAAGGCTGAAACTTTCTATTACTTAGAACGTAGTATGATTCATAGAATCATACATTAGAGGTGCTTAGAATGTTTTATTAGAGATGACGCCTGATTTTATTATTAATAGGCTGAATGATATAACCGGTAAAATTAATTGTATCCAAAAACCCTACATCATAAGTTTACTTACATCATATACAAATATTATTATGGTGAGTATACTCATACACCCTGCAAGCCATATGTTTTATACAACTTTAAGAATGCGTGTCATCATCTAGCGGAAATTTTTGTATGGAGCGTTTTCATGTGACTTACGAAATTCTGTAAACAAATCGCTGCACATTTGAAAATTTTGATTTAAAAAAAACTGTTTCTTCTGAGAATTTACTCATATTTTAGAGTACTATTTATTTATTTATTAAAAAATAAATCGGTCAACAAGCCTATAAATTCTGATGTTTTAGAATGACTATCTGCATATTATTTAAGAAGAAAGTACCAAAAACTATGTGAATTTTATTAACGACAAAGTACAATACATTGCTCGTATACGTAACACTACATGGTACGTATTTTCATATCAACGTTGTTTACAGCTTAGGCTGGAAATATAATATTATACGGAATCCGGAATGCCGGGAAAAATAACTCTGAGACTCTCAGAGAACTCAGAGCACAGAAAATATAACTCTGCGCTACTACAACAGAACTGAAAATCGAACACACAAGTGTCGAGTCAAATGTCAATGTCGTATATGACAGCTCGACACTCGACATTCAACTTCGATTTTCAACTGTATTGTATTAGCACAGAGTTCTATTTTCAGTGCTCTGAATTTTCTTAGGCCCGCCAGATGCCGGATTATATAGTCCTAGCCTTACGTCCACATTTTCCGGAGGAATCTGATTTTCACTAGTTGCCAGATTACATTTTTAATTACTTTTATTTTTTAGTGATCCGCCCCAGTACCCGCGCAACTCGCGTGCAGACTGTGCATTAACATGCCTCGTATGTCGTGTTACTCTACGGTAATTGTTATTATGAACTTTGTATCCGAAAACAAATTTCAACCCTATATCAATGGTACAAAGATGTTATTACTTCGGACAGAAAGAATTTCTTTTCGCGCGCCGCTCCCAGCACTGCTATTACATATTTTCCGCTTAACACAGATTCGAGATTTTTGTAATTTCTTAGCTTATGAAGTGGGTTGGGTCAATATCCATAATTAATATCGGCGCCGTTACACGAGGGCCGAAGTTTTTGTACAATGAGTCCACTCCTTCTCATCATGAATATGAAAATAATTTGATTAATTTTGTAGTACTTTGACGAAGCTGAAATCTCATCAAAGAAAAAGTACAAATTTAAATTAATAGAATAATTACTTAATTATTACTTTGAAACAATGAATCACGTTTCAGAAATGTTTTTATAAGTTAAACAACTTTTATAATATGATTTCGCCAAGATTCTTAGTAAATATTAATTTATTAATATCACATAAAGTTAAAGTATAAATTTTATGAGGTTGTAGCTGACTGTATTAGCGCTACAATCCTGAATCGCGCTATCGAAGTTTTCTCAGTTCGACGCTATATATACAACTTCTAAAACGTATACAAGTGGGCTTCGGCCTGACCGAGCATACCACCTTGCTCGGTCGGAGATCCCCCTTTGGGGCTTCCACTTATTTCCATTGGTGACCCTCGACAGAACACGCCTCCTTCTGGACATCACCACTCCTCGCCCCACCGCACCATGTCCCCAGCTTCAGCCTGGTCGAACCCTCATCGACTTCAACGGGTCTTTCCTCTCACTACAACGACCGGTCAGCAAGCAAAGCACATCTCTCCTGGTCAGCACGTCGCATCTGCTCCGCACAGCAGCATTCCGTCTCACTGGACTTTTTGGTACTGGCGACTCAAGCAGATGACTCAAGATTCGACCGGTCTTCGGAGAGGAGTGATGTGGCGGACCAACTAGCGCCACAATCCTGAATCGCGCAATCGAAGTTTTCTCAGTTCGGCGCTATATCATATACAACGTCTGAAAACTACTACAGTGGGCTTCGGCTTGACCGAACATACCACCTCGCTTGGTAGGAGATCTCTGGAATTTGGGGTTTCCACCTATTCTCCTACAGGGTAATTATTTTTTAAAGTTAATCTCACTACAACAAAAAATATTTAATTATTTAAAATAACTATGGTGCTGTGGTTTTATTACTAATACATTGAAACATTGTATAGTAATTCGTTGCTAAATAATAAACATATCCTATATAGCATAATATATTCGCATCGATTTTTATTATGAAAAAACCAACAGCGAAACGTCATTTGTCATAATCACGCAGAATTCCTTTTTAGATTCGGAAGTGGAAAGTCATTACGAAAATAAAGATAGTCGTGATATAACTTCATATACCTACATGATTGTGATTGATCGGTAGGAGGCATAATCGAGTTTATCGAAAGAAAATTGTTGTTCATACTTTTGATAAGGAGAATTAATCATTGTTTGTATGACCGAACTTATGTTAAGTTGAAAGCATTTTTGGACGAGAGGCCATTTGATAAGTTAGTCAATATGAGTTAAATCGTAAATTTTTTGTTGAAATATGATTCTTCATAGCAGTTTGAGTTGCCTATGGGAAACTGCACCTTAAAATAACCTAAATAACATAATTTAAACGTAATAGATGATTTGGTGAACCTATACAAGTGTGGATATTATATAGTAGAAAGTCTCGAGGAAAATGTTATTTAAGTACTTACGTGTCTAGCTCTCAGCTGAGCACAAGTTTCAACGCGCTCGCTGGTCGTAAAACTAACTAACCCCCTTTCTAAGTACTCTTAGAAAATTAAGAACGTAAAACACTAAGGTTAACGGTTTTTTTATTGTTTGCCATGCTCTCGCACGCGTTATACGGTATACCGCGCGTGGTCGGTGTAACACTTGTGTAAACTTCAATTTTATGTAAACTGACTCCTTTAGCTAAGATGCCATCGCTAATTACGATGACGAAGTTAGAAATAAAAATATGTATATTGACGTATCGGGCGCTATGACACGAACGTTTTGTCAATCCCATTTATTTTCAATTTCGAAGATCGTCATTGGCTTATATATCAGGACAATAATATATTTGTGCGCTTCATTGAGTACCTAATATTATCAATATTCACTTGCGTATAAGACGCTATATTAAGCTTAATACAAGTGAATTTTATAAGCATTCGTAGTTACGATTCGAATATATTTTGTTTTTTAATTTTTTAGATACCATTACAATACTGTTTCTCTTTTAAACTCGTGTATTATAAAGCTTACTACAGTTTATAAATAAACTACATATACAACAATAGAATTAAATTAACCAAACAAAACGTGGCAGCTAAAATGCAACACTTTTAAAAATCCATTTAAACTAACAAATTCAGACTTAATTAAGTGCAAGAGATAAATGCGTTTCCAAATAGTTTTACGCGAAAACACTGCGACAGCTTTGTACGGTGCATGAGAGGGGTTTTTGGACAAGAGCGCCAGAAAAAGAGTTAAAATAAATATATTCAAATTGACAGAACCTGGTACAGTTAAATTATTTTTCATTGCTGTGTTTTGTAAAATGTGATGAAGTAGACATTGCTATTGACAGCATTATTACGAATGTGTGCTTGTCAGTTGTCACGTTTTAGGACCGGTCATCACAGACAGCGAAAATACTTTAATATTTTATGTATAAAATATCGCTTGCAGTTTGTATGATCTATCACAGACGACTAAGATACTATAATATATATTTTCATATTACGTACTTTAGATAAAAAACTTAAGATAAAATATTATAGTATCTTCACCGTTTGTGACGCGATTTATATCTGAATCCCAATTCTCGTAATAACAATAAGTCGTAGGCTTACTTAGCCTTTTATTTTACTTTGATTGAATCATAAGTGAATTGTCTTGTTATCATAAACTGATACTTTGGATCAATCAAAACGCGCTTGACGTTGGTTTGACGCGTTTTGATTGGTCCAAACTCAAAAAATCAGTGAACTATAACAAGACGAATCACTTATTATCCAATCAAAGTATAACGAAAGTCTCAATTAAAATACGAGAATTTATGTTCTGGCTTAAGTCAATATTTTAGAGGCTTTGGATTGATTGAAATCAGAAAAATAATTTAAACGCTTTGTGCTACGTTAATTTTGTGCTTTTAATCCGAGCTACGCACCTTCTGATTCGCTACTAGCCCGCAAACACGAGTTTACAATTATAGCATGTGACTGAATACGCTGCGGTCTGTTTTTTAGATAACTTCTGCACGTAGATAATCTAATGGACCCCTTAATTGTTATGTAACTAATACTGACAATGTGATATTTTAGCGTCCGAACAGATTGCGGCCTTATATGGGCATTAGTGCGGGCGTGGATGTATGGCGTGTGCAGGGACACATAAATCGGCCGTGTCCGCCGCGCACACTTACCCCGCGACAGCGGCGTTGCTTATCTTAATTGCTTTCCCTGATACAATCGGCCAAGAATTTATCTGCGCCGCCGCTACGAATACGTAACACTTTTTAACGAAACGCGATAAAAAGGTTTAATGATAACGCTCTGCGTTCTCTTTAAAATGTTTAAAATCTGTTTCATTCGGACCTGACTATATTTTAAGCTGGGAAATTAGATAATGAATTGAATAGTGTTCATCTGACATTTTCTCTGAGTAACCTTACACCACTGTGAGAGATAGTTAATCCTACTACTTCTATTATAAATGTGAATATTTGTGAGGATGGATGGATGGATGAATGATTGTTACTCTTTCACGCAAAACCTACTGAACGGATTTTAATGAAATTTGGTATGGTAGTAGTTTAAGCTCTGGATTAAAACAGGATACTTTTTATCCCGAAAAAGTAAGTGTTCCCGTGGGATACAGTATACGGGATACGCGGGGATGCCGCGGGCAACAGCCACTTAAGGTATACGTTCGAAAGGTTATTAAACATTTACTAATTTTATAAGCCTTTGTATCTCTTATGTTTTTGGTTCGCTAATAGCTTGTTGAAAGCAATTCTCTTTTCAAACAACCACATAAAATTTTGAAACGTTATATACCTTGATTTTATTATTTACACAATAATTTGATTACGCTCTTAAAATTTATTTCCATATAAAGTATCGATGGCTCAAATCCAATAATAAAAATAAGTTAAGAAAATTGGACCGATACGAACCGCTTTGATTGAAAACTTTTCGCCGCTGATTGTGACTCACGGAATATACAAATTCAATCTTCTTATTTTCTTCTACAAGAAACACATTTTTGGCAAAAGAAAACAAGTGTGTGAGACATACTCAGTACTTACTACCTTCAACGTTTTATGATTTGAAATTTTACATATAATTTCGTATGAAGAATAATAGCATTAAACTGTTACGTATCTTTATGGGCATCGTAATGTTTATAATGTTTTATTTATTGCTCGAATTTCAAATAGCTGTGCTTTAACTTGCAAAATTTAAAATGAAATTAACCCTAAATCGGTTAACCCTAAAGCGAGAAAAAACAACAACATGTAAATATGGAGACGGGTTCGAGTATTTTTATGCAGAGTAAACATTACATGAAAACATTTATGGGACCTCGTCTTCAATAAATACGGGATATTTATATATGACAATGGTTTATAATATGTAAAAAATAATGATATATAATATTTGCCCACGCGACAACCAAGACGACCGCAGGCTAGGGCCTGCCATATATTTTGAAGTTGTATTATCCTACTACTATTATAAATATGAATGTTAATGAGGATGGATGGATGGATGTTTGTTACACTTTCATGCAAAATCTACTGAACGGATTTTGATGAAATTTGGTACGGCAGTAGTTAAAACTCTGAATTAAAACATAGGATACTTTTTATCCCGAAAACGTATAATATTCCCGTAGGATATTGTATTTATGCGGGCGTAGCCGCGGGCAACAGCTAGTCCTACATAACGCTACAATTGATCGAACGGAAACACGAACTTTAATGCCTATTACGTGTTACGTTTATTTAAAATGTAAACACATGTAATATTTTCGGCGCGCATACATGCCATAAACAGCCTCCTGTATAAGGTGACACAAAGGGTAACATCGGTAACTTAGCGTTTATAATAGGTATAACAGTACACTATAACTGCAATCGCTGAAAATTACTCTTTCCCCTGTACATTAACGCTATTACGCGTCACAGATACCACACTGTATAGCTGCAAGCGCAGCGTAGAGCTATTGGTATTAAATAGAACTGTAAGCTGCAATAAAGCATTTTCATGGACTTTAACTCAGCTCTATTCTGAATTGAAAGCCACAACTGTACCCCAGACTACTTGCATTTTAAGAAAGAACATGTGAGCTACTATAATGTAATCAGTTCTCCTGTGACTATAATTAATGCGTCTTACCGCATAAAGTAGAACTTTAGCAGTGTTAATCAGCTTATTACACGCAATCGTATAACAGCGCTTAAATATCACATTACCACTATGGGTGAACTCTTATGATGGAAAAAACTCATTATTCCCATTACAGCTGAAAACATGTACTAGTTGCTTGATATTGCAGTTATATGAGACTTTAAATACTTATTTATTCAGCACAGTGTAGGTATTAAATATCCAGTGAATTCGTCCGCCATATAATATTAGCATATATAATACGGATATTGTGATATATACTTGGAAATGTATTGTCCATAATGTGGAAATATAAACAAAGAAAAGGCGGAACATGCCGAAAAATTAATGTAGAATCCACATTAGTGCGGTTAACTGATTAGTTACAATATTTGCGTACACGTTTCCCGCTATAAAGCTGAACATGAATCTGTGGCTGACTTGTTGTACACAATAACTACAGGTATCAGCTCATTACTGATTTATGTACCACAAGTGGATAACTTATACATCCCATAGCGGTAATTGTGATCACATCGATTGTACGTCATTTTCAGGTTATAATTCTATGTAATTTTATCGAAAGTTTGAATTGATTTAAATAGAATATGTACTGATTTTATCCGCAAACAGCATAAGGACAAATTATAAATGCAAAATAATAAAAACCTTTTGTTATCAATTTATGATCAACATATTTGACACTATAATTTTCAAGTAAACAGTGATATTTTTGTGATATAGACGCTTTAAAACAACCCGAATGTATACTTTGCGCTGCAAAATAGGTAACAAGAACTCCAATAATCTGCATTGTGCTGTATAAAAGGTATCACTTACTCTAATAATCAGCCAATATTTAGATCTTTGGACAACTGTTAATACCCTAACCTTTAATATTCCTGATATAAGGCTGATATACAGCAAATGTCACAGTTATTCAGCTAAGAGCTTAATTTGTGCCCAAATCAGAGTTACATGAGCTGTTACAGCGCCTCTACAGCTCTTATTCAGCTAGCTAGTACCCCTTTGGATTCCATTGTGGACGGTAATACAGCTAATACACAGCACTTTTGTGCTACTTGGGAGGATACGATGCTTTTTCTCCTAGTAAAATATGGAATTCTTACACAATTCTCTAATTAATAATATTAAAAATCATATCCAATAATTGAAATGGAAGTAGATGCAGTAAATGAGGAGTGCGCTGTTGGCACGAGCTCTCCCGGGGGCGGCCGGTTAATGTGCCACATTAATGACTCCCGGTTAAAATATCGCACGTTCGCGCTTTACGATCCACCAATTTTACAGCACCATAAAGTTCCTTGGCTAGCGTGAACTATGATATAGTGATGCTAAATAAAACACGTTTAATGTTCTTATATCCTTGCAAGATTCTGGTTATCGTTTTTAGATGTATTTTATTTATATGGTCGAAACTCATGAATTTAAAGTAATTTGGTAAAAAACTTCAGTGAGAAGACAAAGGGACATATTATGTGATCTAATTAATTCTTAACTCTCGCAGAACTTCGTTAAAAATATGTTTAAAAACCGGCCAAGAGCGAGACAACTTGCGCACAAAGGGTTCCGTTGTATGGGCAATTGAATATATATATTTTTGATTTTATTATATTTTGTTACTATAGCGGCAATAGAAATACATCATCTGTGAAATTTCAACTGTCTAACTATCACGGTTGAGGAGATACACCCTGGTGATGGACAGACGGACGGACAGACAGCGAAGTCTAAGCTGGAGTAGGGTCCCGTTTTTACCCTTTGTATATGGAGGCCTAAAATCCAAGTATTTTCTTACATTTATTAGGTGCATATTGATATTGTATTACATCAATGATAGAATATCATCAATAAATCGTCAACATTTTATCATATTAGTAGATAAAAACAGTTCTATCGATACAAATATTAAAAACTCAATGAACAAAATAGCTGTGTATTGTTATTCATAAAATGTATTGTAATTTTGTTCCGTGTAGTTTGCCGTTTAGTATAATAGGTATCGTAAAATAACAGTATATAACAGGGGTTTGCTCCATTGAAAACAAATTGTTTTCGATATAACAACGCTGATATGCATAAAATGTTTCAAAGTTTTTGGACGCTTTCATTAGCTTCGCCTGCTATTTGCAACTAATTACTGAATATCCTGTAAAAGTGGTTTGTAGAAATGAAAATTGAACGAAACTCTACATTTTCATGAGATAAAAATGATAATTATTCATTATTATCAAATTTTTCTAATAATTATTTTTAAACAAAAATGGAAACGTACTTCCAAAGTAAAAATGGGACCGCACGGGAAGCATCAGCTTTCAAATAAAAAAATAATCATCAAAATCGGTTCACCCAGTCGAAAGTTCTGAGGTAACAAACTTAAAAAATACAGCCGAATCGAGAACCTGCTCCTTTTTTGAAGTTAGTTAAAATAATTTTTTTTGGCAGTTCTTACTTTACTTTATATCACTAATTTTAAGTTACGCACAAATAAAAACGTGCGAATAAGCATTAGCTTACTTTTTACGTTTATGTAATCATAAAAACTATTGCAAACCAATGAATAATAATATAGAGTTAAGCTGCCTACAGTTTTTAGGGTTCCGTAAAACTCAAGGAACCTTTAAAGTTTCGCTCTGTCCATCTGTCGGTCTGTTTGTGCGCTACAAATTATTCATAATTACAGAAGCTAGAAAGGATGAAATTTGATCCACATTATGTATAGATTTCGGTTTCAGCATCATAAAATTAATAATATTTTTATATTTTGCGTAAATATATATATAGTTATCTTTATCTTTAGTCTTCTAAGTATCTTATTCTTTAGTATCTTTAATCTTTAGTTATTTATATTGATATAGATATATATATATATATATATATATATATATATATATATAAATAACTAAAGATAACTTAAACAACTTTGCTGTCTTGCTGTCAAGTGACTTTTCCAACGCATCAGACAAAGACACCAACGTTGTTTAAGTTATCCGTTGTGTAAATATTTTTGTTACTAAGGGGGTATAGGGATAAAAAATACCCTAAACTACTAATATACCAAATTTCATCGACATCCGTTCAGTAGTTTTTGCGCGAAAGAGTAACAAACATCCATCCTCACAAACTTTCACATTTACAATATTACTGGGGTAGAAACTTGTATGTTGCCACGCTAATAAATCATACTAAAAACTCTTTAAGGAAATTATTCGGAGCGAAATCAGACACTAGCTTATGAAGTTTTTTAAGTGAAAACTATATATTGTCTCTATCATGGTTAAAACTGAATGGTCTTATTTAGTTAAAACTTGTCTCAATTAAAGGCCAATTACTGGCAACACAATCGGTGGGCGCCGCGTGGCCTGAACTGCTTCTATAAATATGTCATTAACGACCGTGTCCATGATTTATTTTTATGGCATACTAGTTTTTAACAGCGACTTTACACGTATTTTTATCGCTCAAATGACCACGACGCCAATGGTTTTCGACAATAATTGTCATTTTTGCCAATTTGTATAGAAAAACGAAGATGGTCGAAACTATTAGCAAATTTGACGGCCTCTGGGGCTCAGTGGTGAGCGCGTCGGTGCTCAAGATAGAGGCCGCGGGTTTTCAATGTTACTGGGTCATGGACGTGTATTAAATATGTTTAAAATTTAATAAAAATCTTTAATATATTATGTAGAGTATTAAAGAATTACATATACTTCCCGTTGTCTGGTCCTCGTCACACAAGTTCTTCGGGTAGGGTCTTACCACGGGGTCAGATTGACGTGGTATGAAGAGTCCATAAATATTATTATAAATGTAAAATTTTAAGGAAGTTCCAGAACAAAATATTTCTTAATATATTACACAATTATTTATCAAAAATCATTACGGCGTCAACTTGCTTCAACTTCGGTCTACTGCCTCAGGTTGCTTCCACCAGAATGGCCGTCGAGCTCTACCCTAGCCCTCCCTGGCTGGCCATCCCCACTATTCCCACCAAAGGGGGCGTACATCCGATTTGTAAAATAAAAATTAATAATCCGGATGTTTGGTCATGAGTATGATGTACTTTTCGTGCTCATGACCATAAAATTCAATAAATTTAATAATTAAAATAATTCATTAAAAGTAAATATTTAAGGCTTTATTTGTAAAATAAATTTGATCAAATATTTTACGGAAATTATAAGTATTTTATAAAATCACTTACAGAATCTACTCCGGCTACAGGAACTATTTATTAGGCTGTATTCCTGACAACATATTGTAAACAAGACGCAGATTTTAATTTTTTTTTTTAATATTATGTCCAAGTAAAAGCCTTAAATTTACATCTACTTGTTTATGTTTACAGTATTTTGAATAAAATCAGGCCTTATGACTCGTTTTTATTCCACATTTTCCTAATAGATTACGATTGTACCAAATTGCCTAGAGTGCGACATCGTGTCGCTGTTTCTTGGACAATTTTCGAGGGAAATTATATGAAAATGAATGAATTTAAATATTCATGGGAATGAAAATCCAACCGCGTACCGACGACATTAAGCTTTGTATTTTTTCGCAAATAAAAATGAAATGACAAAATAAAAGACTATTTTCGAATCCAAAGAAATGAGAATCATCATTAAATAGACTCAAGGTAAGACTCATTAGGCTACATTTGGCGTAAAACCCATAGACCCATAGATGTATATATTACAGACGAGGCATGTGGAGGCAAAAACTGTATCTTAAATGGCCCCAAATTTTTTGACGTGATAACGTCTTATAAATCGATGGAGCCGGCTGCACGCACGAAAAAACACGACTCATGCGTTACCTGTTATCCGTTATCGTTACCAAGTACCGTTACCAAGTATCAAAGTACCAGCGTTACCTCGCATTGCCTTTACCTCATTATTATTATTATTATTATTGTTGTTGTTGTTCTTGTTGTTGACGTTGTCACGTTCAACTATCGTCAGTAAACCGACTTTACAGACAACCGGTATTTTTTTTTTTGTCATTTTGACATTTGAGGAACGGTGAAATCAAGATGGAGTAACTTTTTCTTGTATGAAGATTTGTTCTGTCAAATGTACGTCAAAGTCCGTCCTTAGTTTTGAATCTTTGTAAAAACCTTATGTTATGGAACATTTGTAATTAAAGTTTCTTTAGCCTTTTAAAGTTTTTAGGGTAAGTTCACACCACGGTGTGAATTGACCCTTATTCTCAAACCAATACGCGTTTTCTACTCGAAAGAGATATTCAAAATGCACCACACGTATAATAGTTTGTCAAAGGCGAGAACCGTAAGCCCAGCGGAGCCGAGCATATCGAAACAAGTTTACAATATCAAGTACACTATTGCATGTTTCATTCGAATTATGAACATTTTATTTCCTTATTTAGATGTCGACATACCGCGATGAATATTCGAAATTTAAAATTCAGATGCAAGTGTAGCGAGCATTTGGCGACATTGTTGGAATTTATTGGTGAGCTCGAGAGGAAGGAGCGGGTGGAATAAGTGAGGACCAGTTTTATGGGATTTGGACGTATCGCGCTGAATTTCTGTGAACTATGAAATATCACTGATAATATTACGCGGCTATTAATAAATGAAAATATTTTACAAAAGTTTGTTACAGCTTTGTATACATTGATATTTGGTATTCATTTCAATAGATTCGGCAGTTAAAATCCTTCTCTTTGCGTTGCTTGACATTAATTTGAAATTCGAATACGTTTTCGAATTTCAAACATCCATAATAATTACTTCTTATCATCAACTATTCTTATGTGTAACAAACTATAACCACCTTTAGTATGGGTTTAAAATGGGTTTTGTCAGTGAAAAAATAAATTGATCAGCTTCCAACATAGGTCACGGCTCCCGGCCAGGGTTTATACCCTCATCCATAAGTCCAGATTAATTTGCCCCCCGGGCCATTAATTGGGTCAGCTACCGCCTTAGCGCGTTTTGTGGGCCAACGTCTTGTTCTCTCATCATTTATGAACGCAATTCATTGTGTTATTATGAAGTTGCGTTAAATACATTACGCTACTACAGAATAAAGCCTCGAGTTCTCGATATAATGGTTGACTAGATTTTCTTTGGCCCTTCCACCTTTCACTTCTAAATGAATTTTGTTTTTCTAGTTACAATCAGATGTGGCAATAGGGGCATAATTTACGATCTTTGTGGGTTAAGAAACAACATAATCTCTATATGGCCTATCCTATGGACTGCTATTATTATATACCCTATTTATCAAATAACAATGTAGATATTATTCAAATAATTTAAACATGTGATTAGCAACATCAAAAATGTTATGCGAATTTTCTACGCCAACAGGTTTTCAGTATTTAATCTAAAATAGAGACAAAAGTCTGCATTTTATGCTGCCGCTATCGAAATCCGTGCACAAACGACTTTTCACACTCATAGATTTATTGGAATAGTTTAAAGAGAGAATCTAATTTAGAACAGTTTATAAACAGCAGACGCTGCAGCGCTGGTTTACTGCCGCTATTGATTGTGACTATTTCCAGTATCCAGGCAGAAGCTCGCTCGCACTGAATATATATATTATAGCATTAATGTGATGGATTACAAAATATACGAATATATTATTTGAAATGAGGACAAAGGGTTACGGGTTATTACCCGGCTAAATAAATAATATAGCCTCTAATAGTGGATTTCATACATACATACATACAAACATAGGCTGCCAAAATCACTACTCTTCCTTTTAGCTTCGCCGTAGTCAGGTAATAAATATATATTTCTGAGTAACTTACTGTACTCCACGCAAAAATTAGTATGACAATTTAAATAAGGGAAACATCTCTGACCATCGCACGCCGTAAATCAGCAGTATACTCAAATAAGGGCCAAGATAAGTAGCATTGATAGCCAGTAGTTTATCTAAGAAAATCTATTCTAAATACCTTCAGACAATACTTTCCTTATCAATCAACTCTCAGACAGCATGGTAAAGTAAGTAAAAAACGTTGAAACGAAGACAAATTGGAACGTCGAGGCTTGTATATAAGACAGGAGATATATTAAACATGTTTACATGACCATTTAGCGCCCGTGACATCATACGTGCAAAAACGCCCAAATGACTACTGTTCTAGAACAGTCCACTCTTACAGCTATTTTAACCAAAAACGGCTCTCTGTGTAGAGTTTCAGGTTCAAAATTAAAGTAAAGTCCATCCAAGTTTAAGTCCTTGTATTAAGCTTGGCTATAATTGGATGCGTCAATTGTTGAAAAACAATATAACATTAAGTGCCCAAGTACCTAGCTAATAAGTTTTACGGTAGTTGTAAGTAAATTATAATAAACTTATTAAGATATACTAAATCTCACCATTTACCCTAGACGACCGTTGCTGCCCCAAAATACGAAAATTATCTTTTGATAAACACGAAAAACATAATTTTGTACGCACGAAACGTATAATCCAGTTTGAACAGAGGTCCGTGTATAAAAACGGGCAGACTGGTCCGTATTCCCCGCACGTCCGCATAACCCCGACACAAACATATGCAATAAACTAATCGCTTATAGCGTTACTAAATTCCTGTGGAAAAACGAATAAAGGATTATTATGAGCTTTAGGAAATTCATAGTTTTCTTATATTATGTCAACTCATGTCTGCAACACTAGCGGCGCGGCGGTTAGAATGTAACCGGCGAATTAGTTAACACATGGTACAATGGTATATAGTCTTAAAAAAAAACACTTATATACATATTTTAACCCATGAAAGGTGTTCATGACAGTACTTGACTTGGGCCCATATCAATGTCGTTTGAGGCTTCTAATGGGGAACGCGCATACCTTTTTTTTATTTGCTTTCGAAAAGTATATAATAAGCAAAGGAAATTTTGTCTTTGCAAAGGCACATCAACGATCAACCGTTTACGAAATACAGTCATCACAAATTGAATTTTGCTGATTTAAAACAAATGCACGTTCCCTTTTGTAAACGAAATAATTCATAAGATCAAGTGGTGGTTTATATAATTATAATCTTACTACAATCTAGAAACTGCTAAAATTACTTGATAACAAATTGTAAAATGTTTTGAATTATTGTGTTCAAATTAAGATTTATTTGTTTATGTCTTTATTTATTTACCTTAGCTATCATAAAAGTAGTAAGGAAGAAAGAAAATAAATAGAAATCAATCAACCTATCATCAACTTAAATTCGCCACTAATGGCGTTATCGACTAAAACTTATTATAACAGCACGAAAACATGTGTACGGATAAGCGTACAATGCACATACTGTGTGGGCACATATATACCGTATATATTTTATCGATTTCACTGGGCACAGGTAATTAATTGGCATCATGTTTGAAATTAACACAACCTAATATAAAGTTCAATTTATTAACTAATTGGAATGACATATTATTGTTGTATACAAATTGGTAGGTACTAGATAGCCGACACAATCAAAAGGTATTGTGTTTTTGATATGTTAGTATTCATAATATCTTATAGTAGGTAGACACGCAGATGTAAGTAGACAGGTAGTATAATTTAATGGACACATGATAATGGCATAATAATCAACCACAGCAAAACTAAAGCTATGTGTATGACTTCACCTTACAGTAAAAATAATAAGCTTAATAATAACATAAATATATCTGGACATACTTACGTGTGCCTTCATGCTGCAACTGCATATGTACAATCATGGAAGTAGTAAATAATTATAGATATTTAGGCTTGATAGTAGATGATAAGCTCAGTTGGAAGTAACAGGTGAATCGAGTGTGTAATAGATTACAGTCAGTACTGGGTAAATTCTTTCATCTTAGTAAGTTTGTTAATAATAAAGTGATGCATGTATTATATTACGTACTTGCAGACTCATTCATTAGCTACGGCATAAGTAGTTATGGACTTACCTTCCAACACAACTAGACAGGATAAAACAATTGCAAGTGAGACTCATTGAATATCTGGTAAATGATTAAGTAAAAGTGAAATATATACATAACTACAACGAATTATTTAAAGTATACGACATACTACCAGCGCATGCAAAATTTGATTACACTATAGCGCAAGAGCAGTATAGTATAAATAAATATAAAGAAAAAAAAGAGCATAAATATAATACAAGAAAAGTAACGTAAAGGTAAATATGTAATGTCAAATATTAAAAATTATTATATTAAGAGAACTAGACGATATTGACACCATAACTATACAATGAAATAGATTTCTTAAGAAATAAAAAATTAAACTTGTCAACTTTAAAGAAAAGGCTGAAAAGTTATTTACTGGAAAATACTAGTATTTATGACAAAATAGTAGTACTATTTTGTAATAAATGTCAATAAAGAAGTAAAGAAGGAAAATAAGTATATGTATAAGAGAAGTACCTATTATATGTCAGTACAAAATTATTTAAAAATATCGTATTGCATATTTTTATCTTATATCTGTTTAATTATGTATATAAATATATATACAAAATTATATAGATGTTAGAAATAATATTTTTCATTTTGTTATATATTTTATTTTGTTTGATGAAAATTGTTTAAAATAGAAGTGTAATTATTTTATATAGAATACTCCAACCGCCAACAAACTGCTCCACAGTTTGGCGATTTATGTAATGACTGTAAAATATGTTATTTTTGTGTTAATAAATTAAATAAAAAAGTAGATAAACTTACAAAATGTGCAGTTTTAGTACCGCGCCCGCCCAAGGTCACTTAGCATAATATTATGTTGCTTAAATAAAAAACTATACGTCTAAAGAGTACACGTAAATTCTAACTTGATTCATTATTTAAAATCCAAAAATACTTTCACCGTGCCTAAAGCATATCACTTCAAAAAAAATAGAAAAATTAATATTGTACACCAAGCGCCATCTGTGTATTGAGTCGAACTTTAGAAAGTTAAGTTGTTATGTAAAAAGTATAAGTAGATTTCAGATGGCATTATATCGGAAGCGTTAGAGCCAAAATCGTATCGTGACGGCCCGCGACCTTGCAATTTCACTCTCAACGCCGCTAATAAGCATCACTTCAAAAAACACCTAATTAAAAACACCTAAAATGACGAATGTATAATTGTATTAATTTTGTAAAGTTCCCTCAAACCCATTATATAGTTCACATTGTACTAACAATTTTGTTCATGAATTATAAAGTTTTACTTAAATCACACAAGTGGCAAGCGTAAATTATATCATTAAATGACGTGATAAGTTTTAATATGGACAGAATTTACACTGTATCAACAGTATTTATATCAGATACAAATATCAATTCGTGAAAATAGTTTAAATAATTACAGTCGTTTATCTTAAGCTTTCATAGTTTGAAGATGAACTGCAAAGAGAGTGTAAACTACGTAATAATGTAAAACCGTAAGATTGTAAGATCGTTTTAGTGCAGTGTTTTTTACACCCGAAGTACGGCGAGGCCAAAAGGAAGGGTAATGATTTTGGCAGTCTATGCAGGCATGTATGGATGTTTGTTTCAGCATAGCGCCTAAACTACTGATCCGATTTTAGTAAAATAGGTGTCAATAGATTTGTAATAATAGCCCGTGTAACATAGCATTTTATAAAAAAAAATGATAATTCTTATTTAATTCTTGCATCAGATTCAGTTATCTATGTCTAAAATAAAACTTTCATCTAGTTACCTGTTGAAAACCAGGCCCATTAGTCAAGATGCCATCGCTGATTACGATAACGAAGTTAAAAAACAAAAATGTATAGTATAGACGTATCGCTATGTCACTTAGCGAACGTTATGTCGATCCCATTTATTTTCAATTTCGAAGATCGTCATTGTAATCAACGATGGCTTTTTGGCTAAGCCCGCAGGTAACATTTATTATGAAAATAATTGACAAATACGTTAGCTCTGCAATGTGATATGGAAGGATTCAAGGCGGTTATAGGTTTGGCAAACGTAAGAGGAACTCATGAATAGTAAGGTAAGGTAAAATATTGGAACAATGCCCGCAATAATTCCTGTGCTTTCAACACTGAGATATTTATCAAACAAGTGTTTCGTCGCGAATTCGGTTCGAAAAAATATTAGGGAGAAAAATAAGTTTGGTGCCCGTGTTAGTGGGAGCTTATGGGGCATGCGCCGTGACGAGCCGGCGACTCCAGAGGATACTGTGACTTCGGCCGTCACGAAGAGCGCCCGCGGGTTCCGGCGCTCGCGAAACCCGCGTAACTTACGTAAGTGTAAAAAATAAATTAATTAATAAAACTTTTTAACACTAGCAGTGATCAGTGAGTGACAGTGAAGTGAGATTAAAAAGTTGTTGCATCCTGAAATTGATGTAAGTTTATTTTAGGAGTATTTTACCTTGTTGCTATTTTATGATTATAGGTTAAATGTAAACAAAGATACAATTGCGTGCTGTAATGCTACAAATTTAAATGTCACTTGTTTACTGTGCACTAAAGTAATCCAATGACACATTCAATTGGTCGAATCTAATATTTTGGCTTACGTTTAGATATAGAGTTATTTAAAGAGAGTATGGAGTTCGTACTAATGTAAAACCGTAAGATTTTACATTAGTACGAACGAGTTAGTATGGAGAGTAAAGTAAGAGTTTTTTTTGTTATGAAGTGAACCAGGAAACGAGCAGATGGATCGCCTCATGGCAAGCGATTACCGCCGCCCATATACTTGCAACATCAGATCAGTTATACTTCTAACTCATCTGGTGTTGCGACTTGGGTTCCTGGCCCTTAAATCCCCAATCTCCCTTGGGAATCCGTTAACCTCACTCACTCGGCGAAGCACAACGCAAGAGTTATTTTGCGCCGGTTTTCTGTGAGGTCGTAGTATTTATCCGGTCGAGCCAGCCCATTCGTGCTGAAGCGTGGCTCTGCCACAGCCAAAGACTATAATAGACATGGAGGAAAATATTTAATATACCAACTTTGCTTCAGAATAGGTATTTATATATGTAGGTCCTTACATATGAAATTGGCGTTTTGTCGTACTGGCCACATTGGTCTCAAATATATCTTCTTTGGTTAGGAATTCCAATTTCAAATTTATACCGCTATTTACTCATGCATTTGTGTTTAGAAAACCGTAATTCATTTGATTTTTTCCTCTTTTGGTGTCGCAAATCGCAAATCACGTCCGAGTTAGCTGCAGGCTGCGGTGTTAGTGATAAAACTGTTTTAATCCACTTGAAGCAAATTGGGAAGGTGAAAAAGCTTGAAAGGTGGGTACCTCATGAATTGAGTGCAGTAAACCGACAAACGCGCGTCGACTGCTGCGTTACATTACTCAACCGGCACGATAATGAAGGGATTTTAAATCGAATCATTACGTGTGATGAAAAGTGGATCCTGTACGATAATCGGAAACGCTCATCGCAATATCTGAACCCTGGCGAACCAGCCAAAGCCTGCCCCAAGCGAAAATTTACTCAAAAAAGTTACTTGTAAGCGTTTGGTGGACTAGTGCCGGTGTCGTTCGCTACAGCTTTCTTAAATCTGGCCAGACGATTACAGCAGATGTCTATTGCCAGCTACTGCAAATCATGATGGAAAAGCTAGCTGCTAAACAATCGAGGTTGGTCATTCGCTCTAGGTCACTGCAGCTTCAGGACAGCGCTAGACCACACACTGCACAACAGACGGCTACTAAATTAGAGAACCTTCAATTGGAATGTCTAAGACATTCACCGTACTCCCCTGACCTTGCTTCAACAGATTGCCTGTTTTTCGAAATTTGGATAACTCTTATAAGGGAAAAAATTCAACTCTGATGGGGCAGTCCAAAGCGCCTTCAAAGATTTTATTGATTCCTGTCCGAATGGTTTTTTTAATAAAGGAATCAATGAACTACCTATGAGATGGCGAAAGTGGATAGATAGCAATGGTAGGTATATAGTTTGATGAAATAAATATATTATGCTTAAAAAAATCGACTTTATGTTCCTCCTTTACAAAACTCCAATTTCATATGTAAGGACCTAATAGTTTCCGCGAATATCTATGTGTATATAATATCTATCTATAATATGCAATTCTCATCCCTAATATTATCTACTCACACCGATTTTGGTGACGGTGGCCGATTGCATTGAAACCAGGCCAGCTACGCAGGAGTTATTTTATAGTGCCCAAGTGTTTGCGCAGTACACAAGATAACTCTCTCTTCCTCTACTCTCGAAACCTAGTGCGACGGATAATCGACACGACTAGCGAGAGATCAGATCCGACATTTTACATGCCCATCCGACGCATGTATCATCTTTCTTCTCAGACAGCTAATCATCTGTCTGAGATTTGCATTGTCCTAACCAAACTTGGAAACAACATTATACTAAGATTTAAGTTTAAGAAATACAGCTTATGTGTCTATAAGATTGATTTAATTCTTTACAATTTAAATCATATTTATGCCTACTTTTTGTTGTGGGTAGCTATACCTTCCCTCCAGTATTGGTGTTGCTATAACAGCAGCGTCAGGTAAATGTAAAAAAAAAAGTTCGCAACGGTGGGTAGGTACTAAGCAACACGATGCAAGCAATGTAGAGTTGGGCAATTGAACGCAATTTAAAAATCGATACAATTATATTGCAATATTGTTTCTAATTGCCTGCATATATTCAATATAGTTCAATGTTGCCAATGCGTTTATTGCCAAATGGCATACGGATTGATATGTGTGCCAATTTTTTCGTATCCTGCTTGCACTCTGATGGTTATGAGGTAGATACTGCGGGCAATAGATTTCCGAATGACTTGCTCGTATGTAAAATTATTGCCAAGTTTCTTTGAATGTTGATATGTTATATTAATATGAATATATATTGAATTTGTAGTTGAATTTTTACTTGAATGCTGTTAATTGCTGAATTGGGTATTTGAAAACATATAATAATTTAGTTTTTTTGAAATAAATTAAATTATTTTTTAATTTATTTGAAAAAAGGTTTTATAACTTGATGAAAGTAAACAGAATTAGGATTTTATGTGTAGTTTCGTAATTATTATTAAATTAATAAAAAATATTAAAAAATAAATAATTTGTTTACTTACATCAAATACAAAAAGATTTACTATGGTATGTATCAACATTAACGAGCAAAGTTACGAGATATCAGAAATTTTTGTGCATATGGCCATGCATAAAATTTCTGATTGATGATGCTACGAAATGTAGCAACATTACGAGTACTAGCGTGTGATGTCACTTACTAGTGCGACTTTTATATAGGGCGTTTTCACGAGACTCGCAAAAGTGCTTCAAAAAATCCGCAATATCTTTGAAAATTTTGATTTTTAGTATACTATTCCTTTTGTAAACTGTCTTAGTTTTCAGAGCACTATTCATTTATGTAATAAAAAAATACAGAAAAGTGCCATATTGTGACGTCAGAATTACGACATTTCCTAAAAAATATATAAATAACCCAATAGGTTTTCTCTAAATTACTTCAAAAGACATTGTCCGTTCCGCTGAAAAGAAGCCATCGAAACTTTAATTAGGTTTCTATCTCTAATAGTTTAGAAATGTCAACTTATAAACTTAATGTTAACTCGTGGGGAAACTTATAAACCACTTTGAAGGCCGATTACTTGAAAATTAGATAGATGAAATATTGCCTTTATTTAAAAAGAACTATTCCTCGATACCCCCCACACGATGGGGCAGAATTAAAAAATATTTATCATCCCTACTTCACATGTATGAAGATTCTCCAATATTCATACATGTGAAGTGGGGATGAAAAACATTTTTCAATCTCCAGCTGAAGAGCTATCCTTAAAATATTAAATGATTATAATTTTATGATGCCAAATTTATCTATAACTTCACACATTATTCAAAATTGCAGAAGTTAGAAGGGCGGACAGACAGATAGATGGACAGACAGACAGACGGACGGACAGAGTGGACTTATAAGGGTTCCTTGTAGTACTACGAAACTCTAAAAATTACACTTGCTTGCCTGTATGATAGGATGTCGAATAAATTATGCCGAATTTGGCTTATTCATCCTTAAACGATGATTTCTATCCTTAGAACGAGCACAATACACGTGATCCCTTCGACGTTACGACTTTAATGATTAAAATACTTTATTACACCTACATTTTTTACTAATAGTGACAAAGATACATCCATACATCCTCACAAACTTTCACATTTAGTAGTAGGACTTGTTCTCATTTATTTATTTTTAAAAGTGTTAAAAAAATGTATGCAAATTTTGCATAAAATATAATAATATTCAATCATAAAATAACATTAGGTAATGTAAAGAAAAAATACATAATTCTTAATAGTCAAAATTGACTCGGCCCGGCCTACCGAACGAACTAATCCTACAAAGGCCACGTACATTTACTCAAATCAAATATTAACAAAAGGTCTTTTAGCGGAGCACTTTGCGAACAAGATCTACACTCAAGTAATGTTTCTGCTTCATTTAATACATATATAAGTAAACCCCCCTTCTACGTGATAAAACTTGCTCCATTAGTGTTTAAAGTGTTTAGTTTTTAGTCCCTTAAAGTTTGTTAATGGTCGAGATATTTTTCAGGGAAATATTCGCGCTCGCTTTGATGTAATTTTTGCGCGTATCAGCTCGAAATTTAAAGCGGAGATCACCGTTTAAAGTTCAGCGAAGCTAAAAATGTTATTTATAAGCTAAAATAATACTTATATTGTAAAAAAGAAAGTTTTCTTTTTCATTGGATAGGCACCGAAACTACAGAATTTTTTATGAAATTTGGCACTGATGTAGAGCAGAACACGGGGAAAGACATATTAGGCTTCTAATTATCGCGTAAAAATGTACGGTTCCTTTTACAGGCACGAAGCTCCGGTCAATATCTAGTATGGTTTAACTTTAATTTTATTTCATTTTAAATAAAGCAAAAACATTACAGATTAAATTATTGATTATTTAAAATAGATTAAACAAAACATTATTTAAAATTATACAAAAATGTATGCTGCCATATAGCATAAATATGACGATCACAGACTTTTTTATAATTTTTACCTGATAACATTCATAATTATCAACGGTACCTGAGCTCAGGTCTTACTTGATAATTTACAAATAAAGTTAGCGCAGCTTATAATTAAAATGTGTCAGAAAAGTTACCGATTTAACAGTTAACGCTCGCGAGAACAGCACGGAACCTTCTAGACCGAGAAAATTAAAAAAGTCTGAAAGTTTCGTCAGAGTGCCACGACCCGAGGTGGGAGCTACGAGTAAGTAAAGCGAGGTTTCGCTAGCTGAGGAGCCGGTAGTCATGACAAATATTTGCCGACGTAGTTCGTGTTATTCCTGAGAATTAAATAGTGTTATTTCAGATTCACGGTCGGTTTTCGCTTCGATTCAGCTTACGATGCCAAATCAAATATAAGCTAAGGTGTGTAGAGTTTAAGTATGAAACGGATTTCCGAAACGTTTGCAATAACTGGTTAGATACGTCACATACATGGATAGGATTAATATTACATAAAAACTATTATCAACAATTTATCAGTCAACATTTCATTATTTATATTTTTTAAATTAAAAACACCCGAAACCTTTTCATGCATGCATACATAAGAATTTACTACCAACAGATAGCTTTTACTTCAGAAACAGTTTACCCAACTCAGTTATAAAACGCGCTGCCGAAGTAGAGTCTAACGGAATTGGGGAAAATACTAATGATATTTTAAGCGTAAGCTATGGCACAGGATTATGTAGGTCAGATTAAGCTTTCAGAAATGCGCTATTTTATTGGTCGCAAGCCACTTTCATTTTTTGTATGCAAGCGAGAGTGCCAAAAGTTTTGCGCACTGCGTCGCTTCCTTCAACTATATGTATGGTCTGAACTTGCCAATTCAAATTCCTAGGTACGCTATTTACCTACGGCCTTATTGAAAAATTTTACTTTTTCCTGTTTTGGAAAGAGCTGATATTTACATTTGAAAAAATATTTTACTCTCTTTTTTACTATGCAAATTTGGAGCTTTAAAAATTTTTGCATACCCAGATTTTTAAAACACTCTAGGTTATATAAAACACTTTATTTATCAAAAGGATTATAACAATTATGAATTATTTGGCTCATCAACACTCTTCATTTTGTTCAAGAATATGCTGAAACAAATGACGTTTGGCTGTAGTCGACACGACTATTATAATGAGGCATCAGTGTCGTTCAGAAAAGACCGCTCACGTTGTCATACGAGCTCGGATGTTGTGATGATGTAGCGGTGAGCTCGATACACTGTCAGTTATTATCATGTTACGCCAACTAAATTATTGTGAACTAGCTTTTGCGCACAGCTCTGCCCGCGTAAATACAGTATCCCACGAGAAAACTGTACTATATCGGGATAAAAAGTAGCCTATGTATTACTCCAGAACATAAATTACTACTATACCAAATTACATCAAAATCTGATAAGTAGTTTTTGCGTAATAGAGTAACACACACCCATCCATCATCACAAGCTTTCATATTTATAATAGTAGTAGGATTTGCTTAGATTACCATTCAAACTACTTTTAGGACGTACTAAATAATAATTAATCTAATACTAATCACACTTTCTACTCTTTATAGTTTACAAGGTTTTTACGTAGATAAAAAAATTGCTTTACGAAAATTAACCGGAATAGAATAGTTATGATTAATCAAGTTTTACAAGACCATGAAATATGTAGTTTTTTATTAAAGAGCAATTTCAAAGTAAGCTATACGTGCATTTTAGTAGGTTTATATTTTAAGGTGGTTTTTAAAATCGTCACATCGGCGTCACCCGCGTCGCGCGGGTTTTACCGTGCAGCTATTAGCTATTTTAACATAAATTCATGTCGCTTTGAATCTTGTAATTCATGAACGCACGGATTATTGTTATGCTCTAATAAATATAAATTTGTCGTTTTACTTGTATGCTCGAAATAGTTGCGTTATTTATATAAACATTGTATGATGGAAATAGTTGAACCGACAAATGGAATTCATAATTTCATCGGATTAACTATAATCTTTATTAATTCAAATCATATTAAAATTGAACTAAATGTATGTTCAAAAAACGCTAGTATTTTGTCAACGTTTATTTTATATTTCTAGTCGTACAAATATAAACAACCTAGGGAAACAGTATCATATTATAAAAAGTTGCAAAATTATTAGTTTGCGAGGAAAAAAAAAGGATATGAATGCAAAATGAAAATATCCGAAAGCAATCCCAATGAAAAGTACTGAATCGAAAATATGAAGGTACTTCGGTATAGTCGTGACATTTTGTGTTTGTAATATATTGATAATGTGTGCTAGTTATAGACGTATAGTGGAATATTCATATTATATAACTTAACTATATAAAATGATGACAAGTTAGGTGGTATCAAGTTGCTAAATCTAACTCAACTATAACTTACTAAGTACCACAGAAAAATTAGTCAGGTTGATGGGCCGGGAAAGGCTTGGTTTTTAATGGGTCAAAATATACTTTTTATGTCACTGGCCAGCTTTACCCGTAGACCATTTTGGCCTATGACCCATCTAATTTTTTCTATTCTATTACTCGTTTTTCAGGTTTTATTAGCATTCACCCTCTGAGGGTGTAAAATAATGGTTAAAATTTTGTATGAAAATATGTATCTAATAAAGATTAATTTTGAATAAAAAAAAATGGAGCGCTGTGTCGTGTATCATTTCGTTTAGCAGTGAATTGACCCTAAGACTAAAGAATTATTCAGTTTGTACGAAGCTTACGGCTTGTAGTTTTCGTCTGTATGTAAACTAGCTTTGGTAAATTACATGGGTCGCGGGTACCAACTGAAGCCGTGAAGTTTTTTCATTAATTTAATCTTATACTTTAAACGAGACGATCTTGTATGTATTATATATATAGGTACAAGATCGGTATCTCCACTACGGCTACAAGTATTACCATGAAATTTAGTATGCAGGGAGTTTTGGGGAAGAAAAATGGATCTTGCTAGGTCTCATCCCTTAGAAACTGCAAATTTTTAAGTAATATACTTTTTTTTTATTTCGTCGTGCAACAATATATTAGGTCTTTACCTATATGAATAGGGCGGATGACGGAGAGCTTCAAACCCTAGTTCTTGCAACTCGGAGACCGTCTGCTGTGCAGTATGAGGTTGCGCGTTGTCCAGGAGCAGCGGAGACGAGCGATTGAACAATGCTGGTTAGAAATGTTCCAGCTTCTCCATCATTGTGTTCAGTTCTTCACGGTACACATCTGCAGTAATGCTCACAGCGTTTGGTAAGAAGCTGTGATGAATCACACCGGCGCTAGACCACCAAACAGTGACCATCACTTTTCTAGAAGTAAATTTTCGTTTAGGGCATTGTTTAGGTGCTGAACCAGGATCCAACCAACTTGCAGAGCGCTTGCGGTTATCAAACAGAATTCATTTTTGATCGCAGATAACAATGCGGTTAAAAATTCCTTCATTTGTGTATCTGTTGAACAGTGTAAGGCACGTCCCAACGCGTACTTCGAGTAGGGCGGATGACGGAGAGCTTCCAACCCTAGTTCTTGCAACTCGGAGACCGTCTGCTGTGCAGTATGAGGTCGCGCGTTGTCGTGCAGGAGCAGCGGAGACGAGCGATTGAACAATGCTGGTTGGAGATGTGCCAGCTTCTCCATTATTGTGTTCAGTTCTTCACGGTACACATCTGCAGTAATGCTCACCCCGTTTGGTAAGAAGCTGTGATGAATCACACCGGCGCTAGACCACCAAACTGTGACCATCACTTTTCTAGGGGTAAATTTTCGTTTAGGGCATTGTTTAGGTGCTGAACCAGGATCCAACCAACTTGCAGAGCGCTTGCGGTTATCAAACAGAATCCATTTTTCATCGCAGGTAACAATGCGGTTCAAAATTCCTTCATTTGTGTATCTGTTGAGAAGTGCAAGGCACGTCTCGACGCGTACTTCGCGCTGGCGATCATTGAGTTCGTGGGGCACCCATTTGTCAAGCTTTTTTACCTTGCCAATTTGACGCAAATGGACCAATATTATTTTGACGCTAACGTCGACATTTTCGACCCAAGTCTTCGGACGACCGCGAGGTTCATTTTTCAGGTCGAAATTTCCAGAACGGAAGCGAGCAAACCAATAACAGGTGGTGCGTTGGTTTGTAGTGTTAGCTCCATAAACGTCGTTGATATTGCGTGCCGCTTGTGCCGCGTTGCTGCCACGACGGTACTCATGTTCCATAATTACTCGAGTTTTTAACGTATCCATGATGACGAAAAAGATTGAAATGCGATGAAAATGTAACACTAATCAATAAACAAATGACTACTTTTGGGAAAAGATTTCCATGTTTTTAAAATAAAATTAATTTGAAATTAGAATTCTTAGACAAACAAAAATTATTTTGATTTGAAATGGCCAGTACTGCAGAACGGCAATTTCCTAGGTAAAGACCTATTATCAATAATTTCGATTTTCTCTTACGTCAGTCTGATTGGCAGCTTGGTATAATATTTGCGCTGTTTTTTGGGTTCGAATTCCAGTAAGATTTTTGTGATTCTTATTATTTCTTTTTCTTTTATATTTTTTAAATTATTTTATCTTTCTACTAAAACACCGAGCAAAGCTCAGTTTCCCAGATACTGTATTGTAATGAACGTAATTTATCACGTCTCTGAGACATAGTGGTAACTTTAATTTAGTTTAAAAACTTATGTAATACTTTTTTGAGCACTTACCTCTGTAATAAACTTTGTAATATTTTTTTATTGATTCGGAATTCATCGTTAAATCTCGAAAACAAATAACAATGAAACGAAATTGTATAAAATTATTTTTGTGAAAATTCCATTAGGGCTATTATTACAATAAAAGCGATGTAAGAATTCTAAGAATTTTATATTCATATTTATAAAATTCTACGCAGTTGAGTATCGGATAACGACTTTTTGGGAAAATATTTCAGACTAAACTGTAACTGAAACATTTTATCGGTACGATAATACTAATTGAATACTCTTTTACCAAAAAAAAGTAATTAGAAAAAAGGAAAAGCGAAAACAAATAAATAAAACAAACTCTTCGTAAAAGACATTAATCTTTTCCTCTGTCTTCATGTTAATTTCTATATTGAAGGCTCGGTACTGCAAAATACTTTGCTAAGAGCAATAACATAGTTTCTCCACATTGAACTAAAACGTAGACCTCAAAGTAAATAATATATCTTTACATTGTAATTGTATATTATATAGCGGTTTAGGCTATGGGGAGACAGGCCAAGATTTAACGTAATGAGCCAATAAGATTTAACGTAATTTTTCCAAGTTGAAGAATTTATCATTCAGATAAAAGCACAATTAACAAGATCGTACATAGTAAATATACTAAATAATTATATCTATGGACGCTTCACACCACGTCAATCCGGCCCCATACTAAGTACCAAAAGAACTTGTGTTACGGGGACAACGGGGAGTAAATTTAATACTTTTATTTCATACTATACTCTATACATATATTTGAGATTTTATTATCATAATATACAAAAATTTAATACACATCCATGAACCAGGAACACTAAAAACTTTGTTGTTTCTTCGGCGGGAAGACCGCAACCGCGACCTCTGAATTGAGCGTCAGCGCGTTAACCACAGAGCCACGGAGGTCGTCAAATACCCATTAACATACTATTATAAATATAGTTTTAAGGCAGTCAAAAACTGACATTTGACTACCAGATGCTAAACAAATTCTACATAGTCCATCACTGTAGTGAAGATAAAATCTATTACAGAAAGTGGATTCCACGTATAGGAAATAAGGCAATTATTTGGTAGTTATTTTTGAATATTTCGTTACGTGAGGACTGAGGTCTCAACTCGCAGGTTATTACGGCTCCCGACGCGACGCGAAGCGTTACAAAGGGGACACTAAATCTCCCTGCTATTGACAAACGACGCTCCTTGTTACAATACCGTATCGCTTCTGTCGTATTTTATTATGTCGGCGGCATTTGTATGTGTATTATTACACATACTTCACTGTTAACAAGAATATCAATTTTTTGTGAGGTACAGCATCTTTGCAGTAAATGGGACTTTTAGTTTTTCTATATTGTAATATGCCAAGCATAAAAAATCATCGGCAGTTCCAAATCGTAGTCTATGTATATAAAAGGCAAAGCTGATTGACTTATGTATCAATGCACAGGCCAAACCCTTAAGGCTAGAAATTTGAAATTTTGCACACGTATTTGTCATATGACGTAGGCATCCACTAAGGAAGGATTTTCCAAATTCAACTCCCAAGGGGGTAAAATAGGTGATAAAAGTTTATATGAAACCTTTTGTTCCTTGAACATATATTTATGATATCATCATATCTGCATGACATTTCGTATGACTTGAGCACGGAAAAATAATAAGTTACGTATTTTAGTGTTTTCTAAAATTCAGCCCCTAGGTGAATAAAATAGGGAATGAAAGTTTAAAACCTACTTTCACGTGGTCGAAACAGCGGGCAAATGCTAGTTGTTATTATATTTTATGGTTATAAAAACTGATGCTTGGGAAAACAGAATTGAGTTTCCTAAACCACGTGCAGTAAGTAATCTTTAAAATATGTATTCGATTAGATATCCTTATTTCTAACAACAGTAAACTGCTTAGTTTAAAATCAAGTTTTAAACTTGGCAAGCGTAAGTTGGAGCGTGTAAGAAATTTATGTTAGAAATTTATCGAGAGTTTGCGTTCACACAAACGCCCAAGTTGTTTACATCCACTATTTCTTCCATTTAAATAATATATCCGAATTGCACTCTTGCACGTTCCTGAAGTGCTCGGTGAATAGATTAAAATATTCTATCGCTGTAACTAGAAGTACGTGTTAAAATCCAAATCGATAATAAAGCGATACTTGGACAAAAGGACTTTTGATAATAGATTGACTCTCCATCTTTTTTCTCAAAAATTAACATTCGCGTGCCTTATAAACTAACTCACATGCGACATCCACCAATTCTCTCCACGGTTACCCACTCGTCTAACTACCGACAAAATTCGTTTTTAACCGAATTCAAAAAAGGAGGTTCGAATTTTTTTTTTATGTTTGTTACCTCAGAACATTCGACTGGGTGAACCATTCTGATGTTTCCGTTTTAAAACCGTTTCCGTTTGAAAGCTGGTGCTACCCGTGTGATCCCATTGCTAATTTATATATATATATATATATATATATATATATATATATATATATATATATATATATATATATATATATATATATATATATATATATATATATATATATATATCCAGTTCTGACAATGACGTTTACGAGAAAACGATATGTTGTACGTTTTTTTTATTATTTAATGAAGTATTTTTTTGTTAACAAATAATTATTCGATCTATTAATACATTTAACCGCTCTCTTAATCAGTCAACAGCTCGATATTTTTACCTCGTCGCCTACCTAACGTTTTTGGAAATAGTCTTTCTAATAACTGGTATTCAAAAACCGATCATAACTCTTTGTAATTTAAGTAATAGCTAAGCATTAATTTTTGTTCAAGTCTAACCTATATGCGAACACAATGCAATTGTGTATCTCTTCTGCAATGTATATTTTTATATTATCACTTAATTACCAGTTTATTTTTGCTTGTGAAATGAAACTAATAAAAAAGTAATAAAATAATTTTAAATTCGTAAGGTTTTTAACTTAAAAAAAAAAAACTACCTGAGTACGAGGAAAATATACCTATATATGCGAAAGTTCTTAGAAGTTTAAGATTCTTAAGAAATTCGCCACTCGAACGTAATTCGTTCAATAAGTTGAAGACTGTGGCTGCGGCCACCTCCGATTCGGCGGAAATGATGAGCGGAATCGGCAAGTAAAAGGCATTAAATCTGTCTGAGGCATTCGATTTGCATTTGGAAAATTGCATTTTCGAGTCGCCGGCGACGAGGAGGCGCCTGCAAATGTTTGCAAACGCTTTCCGAGGCTTTGCTTTAGAATTTACCTACAGGCGGCGCCGGGGCACGGGACTGTATTAACGTGACATTTATTTACAACAAAGTGCTTTTGTCAACGACCAACGGCTGTTTGTTTCACTACAGTTAAAATCAACAATCTTTTAACAATTAATATAAATAATTTTTACATCTACCTACTACAAATTTGAACTAGCCACGTAGATAGCAAAAATATAATATTTTATTATATCAATACTAATATTATAGAGGAAAAGTTTGTTTGTTTGTTTGCATTGAATAAGCTCCTAAACTACTGAACCGATTTTGATGAAATTTGTCACAAATATAGAATAGACCACGGGGAAGGACATAGGCTTCTTTTCATCCCGAAAAAATGTACGGTTTCTACGAAATTTGTGCGAAAAAACTTTTGCGCGCACGAAGTCGCGGGCAAAAAGTTTTAATATAATTGGGAATATGAAAAAAAATAATTGTTGTTTTTTTTGTGTTTTAAAACTTTATTATTAATAATATTGGTATTTAATGGGAAAAACTTGAAAAAATATTTTTTCAATTAATTATACACAATTAAAAATTGATATTTAAAAAAAATCACTCGACTATGAACGCGCCACGATCGGTCACCATAGTTGTGACGTCATAATCTTAAAGCTATATAATGAAAAGTCAAGAAAACGACTTTAATTTTTAATTCCGAACGCCAATACTTTCGCCAGTTGCGATACCCTAGAGCAGGGATGGCGAAACTTTATGCATTAACGTGCCATTTTTGTCAAGAAATGTGGTCATAGACGTGCCATCAATTTTTTCATTTTTTTTGTAATATAAAGGCTAATTTCAAGATTTGGCACCCCGGATGAAATAAATATTTTGCCGACCATTAAGTAGTGGCGGATTATCAACTATAAATTTTTTTAATAATATAATAATAATTTTATAATAATATATGTATTATTTAATTATATATAACTAGCTGTTGCCCGCGGCTCCGCCCGCGTAAATACAGTATCCCTCGGGAACACTGTACTTTTTCGGGATAAAAGTTGGTCTATGTTTTAATCCAGAGCCTAAACTACTATCATATCAAATTTTATCGAAATCCGTTCAGTAGTTTTTGCGTGAAAGAGTAACAAACATCCATTCATTCTCACAAACTTTCACATTTATAATATTAGTAGAATTTTAATATATATAATTACTCTTTAAATCCTATCTGAACCACTGTATACTTTGGAAAATACATAAAATCAATAGCCTTAACCGAATGTAGATATTAATTAATTTAATATGTTAGCGCGAGTGAGCGGAGCGAGCGAGAAATTTTGTTTTCTGTTTTACCTGTTTACCCTAAAGGACTGCGTACTTCGAAAAAATACAATTAAATCAATATATGATAAAATTATAAAGCCTAAAACTGAACGTAAAGCCTAAAACAATACCTAAATATTATAATATGTTATTTAAGTCAAACAGGAGTGAGCGGAGAGAGTGAGCAAACATTTTCCCATTTTTCTGTTAAAATCTGTTCAAACTAAAACACTGAAACAAGGTGAAGTTCGAAAAAACAACCATCTTAGACAGAACCGCTGTACTTAATAATATAATATGTTGTTTATTTTAAACGCGAGTGAGCAAACTTTTTTCCTAATAAATAGGTTACGTCTGTTCATACTTTATACCCTAAAATACTGTGGAAATAGGATAATTTTGTAATTTATGATGTTGCAAAATAGTTGACAAATAATGTACACTACGTAAGGTTTGCCATATAATACCTACTTCAAACTTTTTTCGCTGTACATAATAATTACAAAATTTTGTGATCAGTGACGTGCCCTAAAATATTGTGTCGCATACCATTGATGGCACGCGTGCCATAGGTTCGCCGTCCCTGCCTTAGAGTGAAAACTAAGATTATAATTATATACCATACGCGGTCGGATTTGTTCGAGAGCTGTCGGCGTGTCTTCGGTACTGGATTCAAAAATTATTTTTTATTTTGATTTAACTTTGGAATTATTGCGAAAAATAAAAAAATAAATAGTTTTGTTTTAAAACTTATATATGATGTTTCCATTTATCACAAAAAAGTAATAATTCAAATACCCAATATTGGAACTATTGAAATCGGATCAGTAATTTTAGGCGTTACGATGGAACAAACATACATACATACACTTATAGACTGCCAATAAGTTAATAAAACTATAACCCAAATACGTAAAAAAAATACTTCAGATAGAAATCCAGAACTGCATAGGTACAAAAATGGTCAAGCTAGAGCCGTGGTCTTACTATCTACCTACTCTATAAGGTCCGGAACAGTCCGTCAGTCAGTATTTTTCCGTTTCCCAATCGTACATATTTTTTTGGAGTGATTAATTAATCGAAACACTTGTAATTAAAAATATCTTCTTCACGAGCGCGGAGCGAGCTGCGAGTGACATCCATCGAACGAACAAATAATAAAAGTGCTAAAAATTTATTTCATCTGCATTATCTAATTAAAAACGGATGAGCCGATTAAACGATTTTAATAAAGTTTTTTTGTTTGCAAGCTGACGTAATCGACGGTGTTCTTACCTTATAGTTCATCATCATCAGCTCGTTGACTGCTTGACAATTCTGAGGTTATTTAATTTTTTTTGCTATGGATTGTCTATATTTTTTTTATTTATAAAATAATATATATTTTATGAAGGTACTATAATATATAAATTATATTTTATAGTCCTTTAATAGGTAATGTTCGAAAATTTGACAACTGGGCTGTACGAATTGTACGACCGCATTCTAAACGTGTATTTTGATATTAATCAATATGATATAAATTATAATATAATATATATTTACATATTTGTAATGTGCTTGCCAAGACCTTTCTTTTGATACCAAACACGTGATGAATATCTCAGTTTAATTTTTTTGGATGTTAGAATCTGAGGTTCAATTTCCGAAATACTATTTTTTTTTATAAATTACATAGCCTATGTTACCCACGGCATCATTATGAATCTATGGACACCTCATTCATTAAAATCAGACCAGTAGTTTAGACGTTACGACAAACATACATACATAGACTGCCAAAATCATTACTCTTCCTTTTGGCTTCGCCGTAGTCGGGTAATAATCATTACCCTGTCTTCTGGCTTTGCCGTGGTCGGGTAAAAATACTGTATACATATTTCTTTATTACCTCAACTATCATAAAATAAAAACTTTTGAGTAAAAATCGTATTATATTTGTATTATACAAGGCCGCCTCCGCAGACTTTGTAATATTATACGTGAAATATAGTTGAAAGCAGTAGATAGTTATTTTTTGCTGGGCGAAAGGCTTGTTCTGATCTTTATCTGCTTTCTTTTTATTGCGAAAATTCGTTGTCAAATTCTTAGCTTCTAAAGGTTAACTCTGTTTAACAGACATAAACAAATATTGTCTTTTTTATCTTTTGGACTTTGGAGCGAAGGAAATCTTTTAGTAAGTATATTTTTTAAAGCAAGTTTTATAACAATTTTAGTTTTAAGCCACCAATTTTAAAAGGCAACCTACCTAATCAAATCAAATCAAATCAAATTTTTTTTATTCAAAATTGGTATTTTTAAATACTCTTTTTGAACGTCGATACTACGTGATGCCTACCACCGGTTCGAGAACTAACCTAGCGAGAAGAGCCGGCAAGAAACTCGTCTGGGGCCATCTTTTACCAAAAAGGTGGAAAATTATTCTTTTAAAATCAAAATTATTACAATGTTTACTTATGTCTATGTAACAAATAATAAGATAAGATAAGGAGCCACCTTATTCCCAAGGTGTGCCGTCTTGAATAAAGTCATTAATTTTATAATACGCTTTGGCACACAAACGTTCTTTAACTACTTTTTTAAACTTATTAATGGGAAAGTTTTGAACCTTTTCTGGGATTATATTGTATAAGCGTATACATTGGCCTTTAAAGGATTTACTAACTTTGCTTAGTCTGAACACTGGCATATCTAACTTGTTCTTATTTCTAGTGCTTACACAATGATTATCACATTTCTTTTTGAAGTTGTTTAGATTCTTTCTTACATATAACACATTTTCCAAAATGTATTGAGATGCGACGGTCAGAACTTTTATTTCTTTAAGCTTTTCCCTTAGAGATTCAAAAGTCGACATCTTATAAATAGAACGTATATCACGTTTCTGCAGCACAAATATTGTATTAATGTCCGCAGCGTTTCCCCACAAGAGGATGCCGTACGACATTATGCTATGAAAATAGCTAAAGTAAACTAATCGCGCGGTCTCTATGTCGGTAATTTCTCTAATTTTTTTAACAGCGTATGCTGCAGAACTCAGCTTATCTGCCAATTTAGCAATATGTGGTCCCCACTGTAACTTACTATCTAATATTATACCTAGAAATACAGTGGTGTCTACTAATTTCATTTTCTCATTATTTAATAGTATATTGGTTTGTCCCTGCGTAACATTTGGCAAGCTGAACTTTAAACATTTTGTTTTATTAGAATTCAACAGTAAATTATTAGCATTAAACCAATGTACTATTTTTGAGAGAGCACTATTTACCTCGTCATTGTTAGATTGTCGTCGCTTCACATTAAAAATTAGTGAAGTGTCATCAGCAAAAAGTACTATCTCATGCTTATCATTAACTAGATAAGGTAGATCATTTATATAGATGAGAAATAGAAAAGGGCCCAAAATAGACCCCTGTGGTACTCCTAGTTTAATTTTAGTATATATTTTTAAATATTTTGAAATATTATACATAAAGGCTAGATATATTAATCAATAAATTGTTAATCATATTTTACATGAATATTCATTGAAATGAGGAATATCACAGTATTTTACCCCACCTGCTGCAGATATGCGACCTATGCCGTTGTAATCCAGATGTAATTAGGCTTACGTCTACCCTGATCTTATCTTTGGTGGCCGTGGGTAATTGTGCCATATTAAAATTCCAATGTCCTTTAATGATATAATAATATTTAACTTTGACATCTAATGGAAAATTGTATTGTGTACAAATGGTTTTGACAATCTTTGTTTTATAGACGATGCATGAAAAATGACAACTATCGAAAACTATTAGAAACATGTTCGCAATGTATATGATATTATATTACTAGCTTTTGCCCGCGGCTTCGCGTGGAATAGTGTTCTTGGAGAAAAAACTTATTCAGCAAATAACTATACTCACTGCAATATACTTCTGTATACAATATTGAACATGTTTTAAGGGTTTCGTACCCAATGGGTAAAAACTGGATCCTATAACCTCGACGCGACGTGCGAGACCGCTAGATATATTATATTTTTCGCGCTTGAATATAAATTTTACGATTTCAGTCCTTTCATTCGCAACGATTCGAATCCTAGTTGCATTACGGCTTTGTCGGGAAAGATTCGATCGTCTTGGTCGCGGCATTGTTAATGATAATATCGGCACAATAAGCTAATAGAAACTCGAAACAAACACATCAACCGGTCAACTTCAAAATTTCTAATTGCCAAACTTTCAACCATACATAAATGTTTTTAAATATGGTTGTAAATTTGACGTTTAACTATCAGTTGCGTTTTGTTATACCACGTTTTATGTCACGTCCCACGGGAATGGGATAAAAAGTTCGTCTCCTGGTTCTTAGCTACCAATTTTCAGCAAAATCGGTTCAGCCGTTCTTGAGTTATATAGTGTAACTAACGCGACTTTCTTTTATATATTATATACTAGCTTTTGCCCGCGGCTTCGCCCGCGTATAGTGTTCTTGGAGAAAAAACTTCTTCATCTATATACAATATTTAAAATATTTTTTAGGGTTTCGTACCCAATGGGTAAAAACGAAATCCTATCACCTTGACGCGACATACGAGATCGCTTGATATTATATATGTTTCGCGCTTGAATATAAATTTCACGATATCTTCTAAATATAAGATATTAATTTAAACTGTATGGTTTAAAGGGCTACTATAATGTGTATAAAATGCTTAAAGTAAGTAACGTATTTAATTCGATAAGGATCATATACTGTATCCGTCTAAATAGCTTCTGAAAATACCATACATATTAATAAGTATGAACTGGGCACGGGCAGCTAGGCACACGCCACCGGCCGGTCCAACCGCTATGTTCCTGCATTTTAAATCTGTAATATCTTCGAAAATATTCATTTAAATTACATGCTGTAAACGGCCACATTTATCTATATCAAATGCACAATATATTTGAGGTACTCAATTGGATAAAGATTAATGCCGTATTGCATAAAATCGCTTCGTAAATAAGCCAATATTTCTCGTAAAAAGTAAAGGATAAAAAATTGTTATTGTGGGTTATCGCTAAGAGATAGACATATACCATTGCGGACTTTTTTGTAGACCTTTTTAATATGTACAATACTGTAGTATATTATTTTGATCTACCTCGAAGTATTCAGCCAGCGTTTACAATTTAAGTGCAAATAATGTGTTTATTTACATCACATTAGAAACCTGAAAGAGAAAAATTATCAGGTGTTTCTCAACTATATTATGCATGTGAAATACATATAAACCTTCCTCTTGAATCATTATGTCTATTAAAATAACCCGCAACAAAATCCGTTGCGTAGTTTTAAGGATCTAAGCATACATAGCGACAGACAGAAAAAGCTACTTTGTTTTACACTATGTAGTGTTCTATATAAGATTATCTTCATTATAAACAAATTATGAGAAAGATCAACCTGCTAAATGATCAATTTCCCTGTTAGTGCGTCTGTGTGCTTAGTAATTAGTATTGATTGCCCTGTACCTATAACATGAATACAATATGAAGGTTTAAGTAACGACCGAGCCACTCATAAATAAAGTTACCCAACATAAACGGTTCCCATATTTCCTATTATTATTATTATTAATTATCACGTTTGGTATTTCTTCGCCTATAAGGTTAGTTTAAGACATAGTTATAAAAATCTAACATGTAAACTAGCTTTTCAAATTGTAAAAAGAATATCATAGTAGAGTTAATAAAATAATTACCTAGTAGTGGTCGCCCAGTGGTCTAAATTCACCCATTTCTCATATACTTTTTAGGTTAGTGCAGTTCACCCCTCCTCCATATAAACTTTAAATGTACCAAATTCTACTCATCCGTTTGCATGATTTTCTTAAAAAGGAGTATAAAGTTTTTGGCCATGTAAATCGTGTGTTATCTTTCATGTTTCAAAAACTATTATTATTATAATTTGTGTGCTTTATCCCGGATATTCCCAGAGGAAAAATATCTACTTCTTTTATCACGAAATACTTTTCTTCCTAGAAAAAGACAGTATAAAGAATAAATCTGCTAAAGTGCACCTCGTGTTTTATATCCAGCAACATGATTTATCCTACAAAATTGTTTTCGCGTTTAACTTTTTAGTTAATGTTCTGAATATTCCAGCTTGTATAAAACAATCTTGCGAAATAAATATTGCCGCGTACTTTTTCTAGAATAGACTATTTTTTTTCTCAAATGCTAAAAGTTTTTGTGTTTAGTCGCTACTTTTTCTGTGCCGAACATACTTCCATTACGCTTACCTAGTTTCTTTACGTGACCATTCCTAGTAATATCTATTTTTGGGTAAATTTATTACTAGTGCAGAGTCGAAGTGCAGCGAACCGAAATTCTGAAAACGCAACATAGGAAATTCACTCTCATGTCAACAAAGTAACGCACACACTTCTTCTGAAATACGGAGCAATGTGTTTACACATAGACGCGTGAATTTGTGCGTCTTCTATTTATCTCAGAAGGGATTTGTGCATAACGTTGTGGATATACCTAAGGGTGAATTAGTTATATTAAAGTTCAGAATTTCGCTTCGCTACGTTAGTACAAATTGACCCTTTAACTTCACAGTAGTCGGGTAAAAAGATATACACTGGCGGACACATAAACTGCATCATAGTGCAAGATAACTTTCAATGAAATATAATTAGTGAAAGTGCAAACTATTTGGATTTATTTTAATGATAATGCTAAGGCTGGTTCTTAATCTGATAAAAAAATCAATTCATGTGTGTATAGGTCAACTTTTCTCCCTAAAAGAATCAAATTCGTCCTTTTGCAGCTTTTTGGAATGAAACAGTAAATAGAACAAAAACGGCTTTATTATGAAAATTTTACAATAGTAACTAATTTTTTTTTTTGTTTTTGATAAGGTGTATTACCTCCTCTTGCCCTAATAACTGATTCAAGTCGGTTTAGCATCGACCTGATCAGTGTTTTTAAAAGATCTTGCGGAGTATTGTCCCATTCATGTCCATTGTGACAATGCAACTCTGAGCTCCGCAACCGTTGTTGGGACCGGCTTTCTTGTAAATACAGCTCTTTTTAGGTTTTCCCATACGTGTTCTATCGGATTGAGGTCCGGGCTACGTGCTAGCCAATCCATGGAACGAATCTCAACCTAAGTAAAGTATTGCTCAACTTGTCTCACTGCGTGCGGACGAGCAATTATCCTGCATCAGAATGAACTTTTCGCCTATAAATCCGCTAAAAGGTACCACATCAGGGTCCAATATCTCCGTTATATATCGATGTGATGTTAAACCACGGTTATCACGGGCATTTATTGTGCCTCAAACCATACAAGACCCGCCTCCAAATGGAACCCTCTCCTCAATGCAATTTCAAGCATATCGCTCTCCTCGTCTACGGTAGACTAGTCTAGATCATCAGCACCGTATAAACAAGTATTATATCGCATTATTCACTCATCAGTGAATAATATGATAGCCCATTGCTCTTCAGTCCAATTCAAGTGTTCATGAGCAAATGTTAGTCGAGCTTGACTGTGAGCTGCAGACAATTTTGGTCCATTTGCGGGTCTGAAAGGTATGATATCAAGCTCTTTTAGCCTTCTTCTTATGGTTTGTGCACTAACTGCTACGTTACGTACCTGGTGGAGCTCATTTTCAATGCTTATAGACGTTAAAAACCGATTTCGCAAGGAAGTTGTCACTATAAATCTATCGTCACGAGACGTTGTCACCCGAGTTCTGCCAGTTCCACGTCTTGTTTTGAATGAACCTGTCTCCATAAGCCTTCTGTAAACTCGGGAAACCGTAGACTGGTTTACATTTAAATCTGCAGAAATTGTTCGTTGGTCTAGGCCTTGCTGCACTAGAGCAACAATTTGTGCGGCTTTTTCGGACGATACGTACATATTCGTGAGAGAAAAACGTGTTAAAAATGAAAACAGACTAGCAATTAAACAATTAGCAACGATAATTCAATATGTAACAAAACAAAAAAAAAATCATCAATCAATCAACAATCTTTATCATCTCATTCATTTCATCGTTTTCATCATCATTAATCATTCATCATCATTAAATCTTAGTAAATTAACAAGATTTCTTCTATAGAATATTTTCTTTCTTTTGTGACATTACCATATTTAAATTAGATTTTGTTTTTGTGTTTATAAACCAGCCTTTATTTTCCAATAACAAAAAGTTTGTATATTTAGTAATAAAATTTGATTGAATGTGTTCTTGCACTATGATGCAGTTTATGTGTCCGCCAGTGTATTTCAAATCACTGTGATAGGCTTCTCATTTGGGCTTACCGTCGAAATGGATTATTGTATCAAATACGCGCACAATGGGGAGGTGAGAGATTTCTGCAGCGTTAGAAATTCTTTTGATGGCCTTCATCCTACTACCGTACTACTTATAAATGTGAAAGTTTGTGAGGCTGGATGAATTGATGGATGGATGGATGGGTGTTTGTTACTCTTTCACGCTAAAATTTCTAAACGGATTTCGATGAAATTTGGTATGTTAGTAGTTTAGGCTCTGGATTAAAACATAGGCTACTTTTTATCCCAAAAAGTACAGTATTCCCGTGGGATACCTACTGTATTTACGCTGGTGGAGCCGCGGGCAAAAGCTAGTTTTAGAATCTATTAACAGTATTCAATACTGAAACATCAATATAACAAAAACACACAACTCTCTAGCAAATGGAGTTTTTTTTTCTGGCTAAATGAGACTTTGTTTGTTTGGGTCAAAATTAGCAATTGAGATTCCACTTTAAGGTGGTGAAGCATGACGACCACTTCTTCTCTGGAAGACGTGACATAAACGTGTCTAAGCTGAGAGAAGTACTGAAAATAAATACAAAGCCAAGGCTGCATCTTGATGAGATATAATTATCTTATTAACAGTTTACTTAATTTTTTTTTGAAGTAAGAGAGCATCTTTATATTCGTTGTGAAACTCGAGGCAATAAACTGGCCAAGCACAAGTTGGACTTACTCTCGAGGGGTTCTGTATCTACTACTGTCGAGCACTAGTACCTATTAATATCGAGCAAAAAAGGGCCCTCTTAAATATTTATTTTATTTTTATTAGATATTTGTTGTTATGAAGTGAAAAATAAAAATATATTTCAAAATTATTAAAGAATATCCAAAAAGATGTTAGACATTATTATTGGAAATAGAAAGCTAGTGAGCACCTCTACCACTGGTAAAAAATCAAATTAGAAACCGGTGGAGAATCGTGGAACAATCATTTTGAAAAAATGCGGGATTCGCGGGATTCATCTTTAGAAAATTATATGCTTATTCGAAACAGAAACTTTTTTATACTGGTCAGGACTTGATAAGAACAATAAAAAGTTGATTTTTATGTAAGTAAGCTTTCTATTTATGTAAGTTGCAGGTATATACTGGTATATAATACAGCGAAAATTATTCAAATAAAAACTAAAAATCGATTTTCTTTGTTTTTATGGCCCCCATAATTCAAAATGTATATTTTTGTTTGTTCTTCAAATAATGTCTAACATGTTTTTGGCTATTCCTTAAGAATTTTGAAATATTTTTTTCCCTTTTTATCAATGCGGGATACGAATAGGAATTTTCTTTTTGCGATAGTGGTCTATGCCGGCGAGGTTAATGGTTGTTTTAATTAGGCATTAATAATTAAGTACTCTTTCGAATTAACCGATAAAAATACGATGTCCTATTATTGGGGGAGATTGAACACTGTGTGACTGCAATAAAAATACATAATCTGTGAAAATTTAACTGTCTTTAACATGGTCATGAGATACAGTCTTGTGATACACATACAGACGATAAGCGGAGACTTAGTAAAAGGGTCCAGTTTTTAGGGTTCCGTAGTACTACTAGGAACCCTTAAAGTTTTGCTCTGTACGTCCGTCCGTCTGTCTGTCAGTCTATCTTTCTGTCTCTCTGTTTGTCTGTCTGTCCACCCTTCTTACTTCTGTAATTATGAATACACATTGACGAAATTCAGTATAATGGTGTATACATCTCAATTCTGGCATCATAAAATAATAATAATTTATACTCTAGGGGTGACTCAACAAAGTCAACCATTTTCGAGTAATCGTATTTAATCGTAAGTATTTAATTCGTAATAAAACTATAAGAGATAGAGTAAGTTTTCATGCTGAAATATCATGCTCAAAAACTCTTTATGAAAATTATGTTGAACGAATCGGACTATAACTTTTGAAGTGATTTAAAGGAAACCCATTGCGCGTTGATAGTTATGAAACCCTCCTTAGACGTCATGTCCTGATATGATATTGGTTAGGTTATTATAATTTAATAAAATATGATATGATAGCTGAGAAGACATGTTGATCACTTATTTGTTTCAGATAAGCCGGACGGGACCAATGCGGCGGGCATGTGGAGTGGCTGACACAAAGCGCCTGTACATCTCCCGGACGATCAAGAGGCTCATCGATACGTAGTATGCTCAGGTTAGTTCCAGGTTGGTTCATGTTTCACTGCTTGTCAAATGTATAAAATGAAACGAAATAAGTTTTATTTTTATGTAAAATGTACAACTATTTATTTAGACTAGCGGTCGCCTAAAGGTTTATATAATTCATTTCATTTTTAAGTTTGAACTTTACAAGGGTTCTTTTGCAACTTAATAAAAAATTTAAATGTTGTCTATTGAGTATGAAAGACCGATTGACAAATATTAACGTATGACAAAATTGTACCAAAATCAAACATCAATCAAAACATGATAATGTGACTTAATAACCTGAAGTAGTGTGTGTAACGTTGTTTTTTTATAATTTTTTGGGTTTTTCAAGTATTACTATAAAAAATATTAGTGCAGCTCATTCCTACTCCATATAACCTCTATGACTGTGGCAAATTTTATACTTTTCCGTTAGCATGTTTTTCGTGAAAACATACAACATTTTAACCGACTTCCAAAAAAGAAGGCGATTATACGTTCGGCTGTATGTATTTTTATTTGTTTTTGTATGTTCAACGATTACTCCGCCGCCTGTGGACCGATTTTCAAAATTATTTTTTTGCTGTATAGGGTATAATCCGAATTTGATCTTTTTTATACCAAGGTGACCTGATGATGGGATCCATGAGGAACCAAAGTAACTCCTCGAAATTTATATGGACACATAAAGTGATTTCAACTTTTTCTGAAGATACTTAAGCATATGCTACAAAAAAAGTAAGATTTTGCACCAAGGTATACCAAAAAGTAACCATAAGGTCTGAACAGAACTCTTGAGTCGTTATAGATACATGTTTGGGGATTTAAGCTTTGTTTAAAGAACTGAAAGCATATGCCACTATGTAAATTACAGTAATCATCATCATCACACCATACATCATCACATTATGATGATATTAGGTAGTTTTCATAGTCTTTTACATCGATACATATCCTTGAATATTACCTACTTTGCCGTTTGTGAACCCATTTGGAAAATTCTTTTGTTGTTGTAAAGAGTGTTGTAAAAAGTGGAGACCTGATGATGGTATCCATGAGGAATCGAGAAAACTCAACATCTTATATTTTAGGGACATCTATAGGAATTTGACTTCTGTGAAGTAAATCAGGCATATCTACCAAAAGGTAAAGTTTTGTGCCAAGGGTGTACCCTGGATCCAAGCACTAAACAGAACTCCTCAGTCTTTAAAGATACACGTTTGGATATTTCGGCGTTGTTTTAAGAACTACAAGCATATGCCATTATGTAACTTACAGTAATCATTATCATCATCTTATATACAATACCTAATGGAAGCTTGGCGCGTACTTAATTATACATTCGAACGCTTCTTTTAAAATTTCTTAAAATGTGTTATTAAAAATACATACAATAAATATGACTAAAATATTATTTTTAAAGAAAAAATTAAACCGAATTCCAAAGTACTCACGAAATCACATTTAAGTTGGCAGGTACCGACTTCAAAATTATGAAGATTGAGTAGAGAAATAGTTAAAATTCTAGCCGAATTTAAATGGGGAATTATTTAGAAAATAAGATTTATTTCATACTTTTTTGTGCATTTTTATTGCTTCACGTATTACTATATGATTCTCACTACTGCGTTACCTCAGATATCTTCTCAGTCAATTGTGTGTTAATTTTCGTGAGACAGACATGGAATGAGGATTTTTAAATCCGTGGCATCTTACAGATTTTAGACACGACAAGGGCCGTCGGGCTCCCAAGCGCCGCCTGGTGACAGAAAAGGAATCGACCATACCACTTACGCCACCAGATGATCCTTTGTGTGCGTTGGGTCTGCCCCCTAACAGCAGAAAAAATATCAAAAACCGTCATTCTATCTCCATAACTTGATTTTAAGAAAATACAATCAGGATCTATCGATATCCGCGGATCATAACAGCTTTGGGTTTTTTTTTTAATTATTTATAGAAAACTAATTTATAAAACGAAGACACTAGATATGTATCTTAATTCTTAGGTAATTTTTATAACTCCTTATTTTTATACAGTTTTATTAAAAGTTACCTATCCAGTATCCGCAAATAGTCTTTTGACGGGCATAAATAAAAAGCATACAAAAATGTCACTTTCATAAAAACGTAAATTACAATTTTCTATGTGAAATTAATATTCAGTCTGCGGCATAAAGTGAACCACCTGAATTGATTCCCACGCAATATCCTTTGACGGCGCCTCGCCTGCCGCCCGGGCAAAAGCCGAAAAAAAGCCGGTGATTCCAGAAAATTTCAATTTTATTACTAGCCGTCTGCAAACCGACAAAAATCTGATATAATCCATTAAATTACATTATATATTCACTGATCACAACGCCCGCGATTATTACGTTCGCGGGAGATAGGTTTTCTACTTTTCGCGTTTTTTCGTATTTTAACGTGTTGGATTAAATTATTAATTATGAAATGTTTTATAATATTGAAGCTTGGTAGGTTAAGTTAATTCGTAATAGTCACAGGTAATTAAGCAATTTTTATGCCCCTCAATCAACTCTGAAAAACACATTCTTTTAAAATAAATTATTTACTTTCCTATTAACTCCTAACTATTAAAATTTCCTAACTATTTTTTGATGATCTAGTATGTAAAAGGGTGTCGCAAAAATAAAAAGATTAATATTTAAACATAGGCATTACACGAGTAACATTTACAAATTTAAAATACACGGAGATTATTTTACTTCAAAATCGCCTAAAACGGGTAACAAAATGTTATTTATTCAGTATGAAATAAGCAAATTTTCCAATATAATTACTTTATTTTCCGAAAGTTGAAGATTTGCAGATATTCAATTATCCAAATATCTATCGAATTAAATTTTTAATTGAATTTTCCATGCCGGTATTAGGAAATTATGATTAGATTCCCCGAAGCTTCTTCTAGAGGTTTAGGCAGGTTACTACGTATTTGTAACAGATAATGACCAGAATTCTAAGAAATCTTGAACTACTTCAATTTATCATTCCACAAATATAAAAAAATATAATTAAGAAGATTATAAAAACGAGTAGGTACTCGGTATTATTACCCTCATAGAATAAAATATAATGAAAAAAATACTAGATGTCCCGACACACGTTTGGTCTGTCTTAGCTATGAACTGGAGAAAATAAATAACTACACCTACACCTCCAATATTTCTCCCCGTTTAAACCTTCCCTGAACTTCCACAATCATTTCAAGCCCAAAATAAGCTAAATCGGTCCACTGTTCTCGAACTTAGCGAGACATTAGAATTGCAAACCATTTTTATATATAAGAAGAAGATTATGAAAGTGTTATTAATATGCTTCGTAACACAAACATAATTCGTGCTTCTTTTTAGGGTTCCGTAATACTCAAGGAACCTCTTATAGTTTCCGTCGCTATGTCCGTCCGTCCGTCGTATCTGTCTGTCTGCCCTTCTCGTTTCTATAATTATGAATATAAGTAGATGAAATTTGGTATAGTTATAGATTTCGTTGTTGGCGTCATAAAATAATAATCTTTTATATTAAGGAGTGGCTCTCAAAACATGTAAAGTGGGGATTAAAAATGTTTTTTTCATTCTGCCCCCATCATGCAGAGTATATAGGTTTTTACGATTTCATACATAACTTTTTACAATTATTTTCTATTTTTTAACGTTTTATAATTACGAGTACATCTGTTCTCGAGTAATCGAGCTCCAAAGTAGTTTATAAGTTACCCCCCTGGCATTTCTAAACTGTAAGAGATAGGAACTTGTAGTTTATGTAATGCTGATAGGTCAATAATTTGAAGTAATTGAAACGTAACCAATTGATATCTACGTAACCCTCTATAGACATGTCCTGACATGCCCTTGGTTTGGTTATTTTATTATATTTTATTTTATTTAACCGTGAAATATAGTCCCGGAGGGTGAAGACAAGAGTTATTTAAGCCCCCCTTTGTATGGACGATATTGGACCGTTTCTGAGATTTTCGCCATTTTGTGTCTTAATGTTCAATATTTTATACAAATACGCCTCCAAAGAATACAGAATAAATAAGTTTCGGTAGTCATATGTAACACACGAAGGAATTTAACGAACATATATTGAAAGCGCTAAAAGAACGTTTTATTTTTATCTCGAGAGAAACTGGTTAATACAAAAACAAATTGGACATGTTTTTTCACACACTTTATTTTCGTTTGCGAAATTGTTGCTTCCATTTAAAGGGGAAGAAAAATGAAGTCGCGAACGTCTGTCACCGCGCCAGTTCTGTCCTCATTTCGACACGTCCTCAACACTGGAGACGTATGGAAATATTTTTTACGAATATTGTTTCAAATAATGTTTCTGTAGAGTTTGTAATAGGTACTATCGAAAAAGTTGCCACTCGACCAGGTACAAGATGAAAATCGCTTAACAGCGCCGTTGAATCGTGCGCACGCTTACATACTCAGGTGTAAATACGTAGTTCGAATACGTCTGTAGTCATTGCAGTCACTAGGAAGTGACCGCAACGACTGCAACACGAAGGATTGTGTTTAAATATTTTGAGGCGTCCTAGTACAAAGGAAAATGTTTAGAAACTGGTCGAGCAGGAACTTTGTCGCTATTGTACATGTACTTGTATTGCCTGGAGGTTAAGCATAGTTGTTATAATTTTTAGAAAAAAAGAAAATAAGCTTTAATAGAGTAAACATTTTCGTAACTCATTTCGCATTAGAGATTTATCCATTTAAACTTTAAACGTAATAATTTTACGACACCTTATAAAATATTATCAACAGTATGCCAATATTTCACCCAAGTAAATTATTTGTGATAATGCCCGCAATAAAAACAATGATGAAATTAATCAAGTTTCATTTCTAATCACGAAATTGAACACCCCATTTAACAAGAAATGAAACAGAACTGAAGTTGAGTAAGAACTTTCGGATAAACGTGGGATAGAACGAAATGTATTTCGTTAATTACTTTCCTCAATATTTGTACACCAATTAAAATTACATGAATTCGGAAACAAGAAAATTACTCAAATTAATTAATAATGAGGTAGAGCATGGATAGAGCCACCACGTGAATATTTTTAACTTATATATTATAAAAATGGATCAATATCTCGCTAAAACTTGAGAAGAATTGGACCGATTTGGCTTATTTTGGTCCTGAAATAATTGTGGAAGTTCAGGAAAGGTTTCAACGAAATATTGGAAAGGTAAGGTATAGATAGGTATAGATATAGAGTAGGTGTAGGTTGTAGTTGTTTCAGTAGTTATTTATTTATTCCATTTCATAGTTGAGGCTTTTACCTTTGTGGTCAAAATATTTATTGGTAGCATTATTAAAATAATATGTTTTGACCAAACAAACAAAAAAAAGAGAAATAACATTTTTCATTAAAAATTATAGTTTTATAGTCTGTTTGTTTCACAATCGCCTAATAAGTGACGAATAGCTTATCCGGTAGTTTCGTCTCTGTTGTTCAGTATAAAGTAAGCAGCGACAAAACTTCCAGATAAGCTATTCGTTACTTAATAGGCGATTGTGAAACAGGCCCTTAGACTCATTGTTAATCTCTATAATATAAGGACGCTAATAAATCAACTCTCACAGCCCTACAAATCAAAATGAATTCAGTAACATGACGAATGATCTGAGCGGATAAACGGCAGGAGGAATGAAGTTGTAGCCTACTGTTGTGAGCACGGATAATGGGCGCCCTCGGCTGGCTGATTGTGAGCTCAGCACAAAGCGTTCTTAATCGTAACGTCCGAACTGCTATGCAGGATGTGGTCAGTTGGGTATTGATTTTGATAAGACGACGAATCAATTTTTTGACTATTAGGCGGATTGCAAGTGCAACTTACCAACTTCGCATAATATAATTTAGACTAATATTTTAAATTAGGTTCTAAAAATGTCCATAGGGTCAAAAACACGATCTGCAGCAAAATTGCAATAAAAATGTAACCATTACTAAGGATGAAAATCTATATAAATAAAAGGGGATGTCCCCACTGACTGACTGACATATAGAATATGCTCGCACAGACGCGACGTAACCGCTGATAGAAGAAACGTGAAATTTGGCCACTAGTTTTAATTTAAAATGTTTGTTTGTAAATTAAAACTAACTTGTAAAGTTTTAATAGTGAAATATCAATAGCTTGTCGGATTTTGCCACACAATTGTTATGACGCAGAAATCCGTTAAAAATGGTTTTATGAAATACATACCCCACGGGGGTGTTATGAGGATCCACACGGACGAAGTCGCGCCAAAAAGCTAGTTAAAATATAAGAAACAATTTCAACCCCTCGTCTGGGGTTGTCTTCGTGGGTTGCAATAAAACAAAGAAATTTAATTAGTTTTGAAGTAAACTAATTAACATTGTTGTACTCGTATGTGGCTCTAAAATCTTACAACAATTATTTTGTTACAGACAAAACGGCAGACCGACAAGAGCAGTGATGGGTCGACAAAGTCCAGCAATAAAACCACGAAGGGACAATAAAAACTCCATGAACTAACAGCATAGTGAATAACAATAAAAAAACTTTATAGTGTCTGTGCAATCATGCAAATCGGAGTTCGGTTGGATTTCAGTGATTTGTTTGTTTATCCGTAAGGGGGATAGAGTAGGCAAATGAGAAGGCGGCGTGGGCGGGAAGCGTCGCGAGCGCGGTGACTCCCCGCGCACCATGCGGCGCGCCGTAGCGCTACTGCTCGCCGCCGCCGCCGCCACCGTCACCGTCTCCTCGCAGATTGCCTGGACGCCGATCTTCCTAGATGGCAGCAGTAAGTGCTATCATTATTGAAAACTATCTTTTGCCCGCGGCTCCACCCGCGTAAATACGGTCTCCCACGAGAATTAAAATAGCCTATTTAACAATCTAGAGATAAGATTAACAATCCAGAGCCTACAACCATACCAAATTTCATAAAAATCCGTTCAGTAGTTTTTGCATATAAGAGTGACTAACACCTATCCATTCATCCATCCATCCATCGTCACAAACTTTCACATTTATAATAGTAGTAGTTCACCTGTCTTAGAAGTCTAGGGGATTGTTTGACAATCAACTGATAAGTGTCATGTATCATCACTTATTTACATGTTTTATCTCTGTCGCTCAGTATAAAGTAGGCAGCGACAAAACTCCCGTTTAAGCTATTCGACACTTATTAGCGATTGTGAGACAGGCCCTTAGAAAAAATGCAATAAATCCCGAACTGTAATAGTGTATGTAGACTTAGAAATGTTGCTGTCGACATGAGATGCCTTTCCTAGGGTTATTTGCTTTAAAACTTTTTTAAATCAGCACCAATCAATAATATCAGGTCAAGTGGATCTATGGACGCAGTCGTCGTCGGGCTGCGCGTGCCCGGGGGGCGGCGGCGAAGAGTGCGCGTGCTGCGTGCGCGACGGCGCGTGCCCGTGTGGCGACGTCGCGCCCGCGCGTTGCGCGCAATGCGGTTTGGAGCAGTATTGCTCTAATAGTACGTTTGTATGACCAAAAATAGTAAACTTTCTATCATTTACTTTTCAGTCATCTGTTGATTCACAATATTTTGGAAAAGGAAGAATAACAATTTTGTAACGATGGCCGGTTTCATTGAAACCTTTCAAGACCAGCTACGCAGGAGCGATTTTTGTAGTACCCAAGTGTGTGCGCAAAACACAAGAGCACTCGCTCTTCCAAACCCTCATAACCCGGTGGGACGGATGACCGACACGACTGTGTCGATAGTCGCCAGTCGACCAGATGCAGGACCTTTTTAAATGCCCATCCATCGTATCTTTCAATCAGTAGATGATCAGCCTGGATTATCCTAACCAGACTTGAAAACAATATATTATAGTGTTGTTCCAACAGGGGGATCGAACCCACGACCTCCGGAGACGAGAGCCAAGCTCTAAACCACGGGGGCGTCAAAGGGAAAAATGTAAAGATATTAAATCAAACTCGATAAAAATAAGACCTAATTATAAAGATTATATAAAAATAATTAAATTTATATTAGTAAGACTCGGCTTCAGAGGCAGTTTATAAACTGAAACCGTAATCTCGATATTGGTAAGCCTAAAACTTAGAAACAGTTCATTGCCAGAACTCGAAAGTACACAACTGAATTTATAAACCCCATCTTACTGTAACTTGTGGTGAATTCACCGACGTAAAATACTTTGGCAGAGATGTTAGGCTTTTGGCCATAAAGAGAAGAAATGTTCACATAATATTCAAGTGAATAATGTCGGTTCTCGTAAATGTATGATGTTTTCCAAGCTGTTTATACGTTCAGACAAACTTATCCTAGATTTTACCATTAAGCTCCAAATACCCACCGTCTAATATTTCTTTCGATCTTATCCGTTGATCTTATAAACCTACATAAAGTAACGTTTGAATAAATGGCGATTTTATGTCAGTTTCTACCAAAGTAGAAATGTTTGTGTATTTTATTGCTATGGTTCAATCCACAATATTCTTTGTTTTTATCTAAGTTTTACTACTTTTAAGTGTTTTTATTTTAAAGAAAATTTTAATACAAGCAACTTTTAATGCCCAAAGAAAGTCTAGCCTATTTAAGATTTCAAGATACTAATTAGATTTTTATATGAGGATAGAAAAATGTATCATTGGTTTTAAATTCTTTAAAAATTTAAAGTTTAAAAGTAGGTTAGAGTATCGTCCAAACACCTACCTGTTCAATGGCAAGTTGTATGAAGTATTATTTTGAATTGGCTAATGAGTTTCCAGCACGTTATCTGGTATCGATTATCCATTTACACTGGCGAGAACATTTCTCATGTTAGCACCCGCACCGACTAGGTTTTGTTACTTAGGGTTTTATTTTTTCCCATCATTGTAACAAATTGTTATTTGTGTACACCTACTTACAATTGTTTTGTTCCTTTACGCTTGGCATACCCTATTCACAAAACGGCTAACTCGCGTTATGCCTAAATCGAATCGCATAACAAGTTAGAGTAGCCTTAAAAGTAAACGTGTAGCCTTATTAACCATGTAGGCCAACCGCGAAAATTATACATTAGACATACTGAGATTGAGTCTTAAAGCTAGAGTGGCTTTTTATAAACCTTCCCATTAGGTAGTTGGGACTCACCTTATTGAAAGGGAGGGAGGGATAGATCCTTCTCAATAAGGTGGCAAGGGTCTTTAGTCCACCACTCGGACGTAACGTATAGATGTATTATATTATATTGGGTGGCTTATTTTTAATGATATGAACCAGGTAACGAGCAGACAGACCGACTGATGGTAAGCGATTACCGCCGCGCATGGACAGTCGCAACGCTCTGGTGTTACACCTGTAACTCCTCTGGTATTGCACACTTGTGTTCCTGGTCATCAACACCCCCCTTGTGCCGCCGGTTAAACCTCACTCACTCGGCGACAACACAACGCAAGCGGTATTTGACGCCGGTTTTCTATATTATGAGAGTTAAATGTGGTCAAACGTTACAACATTTTTATGTATTCGTGCAATTTTTAGGCTTAACGCGAGTTAGGCCATATAAGATGTTGGTGTACAGCGAAGTAGTTCTTATACAGACTAAGTAAAGTAAGTTAATCTTTTAAAGGTCTATGTATACGCCTATAGAATAGAATCATAGTTCGTAATCTTTCCGTTAATAAATTAACAAAAGTAGCTATAGAACGTTTGCTTGCTAAAGCTTATTATACGATCAATGATTTTATTGACGATTGCACACATTGGAAATAATGATGGCCACCTGCAAGGTTACTTGTATGACTTTTGGTACATAGAAGTTATTACATTAATTTTTTTTAATAAGATATTTCTACCTTTTTGCTAAAAGGTGGCCCGCGTGAGTTTCTTACGCTGGAATTATTCCCCCACCTCATCAGCTCCGGGAAATTCTGAAAACATTTGTAGCGAAATAGGATCAGCGTGAGACAGGCGTGTAAGCCCAACAACTATTAGAAAATGACGATGAATTATAGCTAAGAGCACTCTCGATCATGTCAGTTTTCATATAAAAAATTCGCATCTAAATCGGACCGTTTGTTTAGGAGCTACGATGCACCGGACAGCCACACAGACAGACAGACAGACACGTCAAACATATAACACCCATCTTTTTGCGTCGGGGGTTAGTGACGTTTAGGGATAACAGGAGTTAGTCATTCTGTGCATAAGGTTCCTTACCAAATGTAAAGGGGATGACAACAGGAATTATAAAGTAACAGAAAAATAAATGTTTAAATCACGCGATTGATTGTCTCGCTGTTAATTTAGTAACTATAGACTAGGTAGGTACGATCGCCGACGGATCCGGTGTACCACTTTTCGAGTCTATCACTGGTAAAACTGAATCTTCCCTGTAAAAGTGATCCCTTTAATGTTGAACACTTAACTCTGTTTAGACCCCCAAAGTCAAAAATTCAGTCTTAAAGAAAACTAAAATACCATAAAGGTCACCCCTATTTTTTCACTCCAGTGTGCAACATAACCATCGACTCTCGGATCCTCAAGAGCAAGTCTGGCAAGACGTTCGGGCAGATCAAGTCTCCGTCAATAGAAGGTCCCGGCGCCTGCTCCTACTACCTTCAGCCTGATGCTGGCCAGCGGGTCGAGATACAGCTGTACAGGCTCGTCTCGGCTGGGAGGTTCAATGGATCTAGGTAAGCGACTTCGGTGCTTTTTATTTTTATTCAGGGGTTACCTGATAGTATGGTTCGTTATACTACTTTTTAACCTTATCACTTGGTAATAAGATTTAAAATAGTACACCAAATCTGTCGGCGACATAATGGTATGCTGTACTCAGTTGTATAAGTATATGTAGTACGGTGAACTATAGTTTAATCCTCTTGTATTCAGGAAAGACCCTTCGATATAATATAAGGTTAGGTAAATTCAACTATGGATATTTTGGGCATATGATTTACTTCTTACGTATAGACGTTTAGGCAGAAAAATAATTGTCGTACTCGAAAAAAAAATATCTTCCTATAAATGGGCGAGTTTGCGTTGAGCCAAGATTCACCCAATATGGATTTTACTTTTGCCTAAACGTCTTTATATGAGCAGTGTACTTGATTTGTATTTTAATTCTGTTTAACTCTAACTATAGCTGTAATAAAATAATGTAAGTTTAGTTTTTGAAAAGGCTAGCACTAAGTAAGTAAAAATTTTGAGAGGAGGAGTTCTCTCTATAAAATAAATCCTTTATTTTTTAGTTCTCTGCGGAAGTTGTAAGTAGCGGGAAAATTGATGCTCACAGAAAATTTTCTATCTCTTTTGATAGAATGATTTTAACATTTTCAATTCTATTCTTTACGTGGATTTCTTATCTTTGCGTAGACCACAAGGAATTGAAATATAGTAAAATGCTTTAAATATAAAATGTAAAAAGAACCTTTATTGAAAATCATTCTTTATTTTCAACATTTTAGGCATAAAACGTTAGAAAAATACGTTAGAAAAGTAGAATGAATAAAACAAAAAAAGAAAGCTAATTATTGTATTTTCAAAGTTCTAACAACAATCAAAATTAATCTACCATAAAGATGTAGAATCTACACAAAAGGCTCTTACGGTAGAGAGGAAAGAAAAATAAAACGTGCTTGTTATCATAATATCCAATTTACCTTTCACTTCAATTTTCTTCTAAGACCAAAATTTGCCTACATTTTATATAAATTTTTAGTAAGTTAGCAAAGAAAACAAATGGATTAAAAGAAATTGAGTTGTGACCTAGTTGGTAGGATGAATAATAAGTAGTTTTGTACAACCTGTTATTTTTACCATCTGTGAGAACATTTTCTGTGACCTTCAAAGTAAAAGTATTTATTCGCCCTTTATGTTATAATTTAAAGGTTATCACGCATTTGAGGTTTACTTATTGTATACTTGTTAGAGATACTTATTTTAAATGATTCGATATTTTGTAATAGGCAAATACACAAAATAGATAACCAGCGCACCAGTTTGTCACCGGCAGATGTAATCAATGTTCCGTCAAATTGAATATATCAGTCATCCATGAACATGATACGTTGTACAATGCCACAAACATTGGACATTTGGAAATAATATTTTAAAAGCATGTGAATACCACAACCATAGACATATGCTATAGACCAGGCATGTTGAGGCAAAACTGTCTCCACTTAAATGACCCCACTTTTGAAGTTTTCGAGGCCATTTTCACATTTAAAGTATGGTGAAATCAAGATGGCTGACATTTGAGGTATAGTGCAAACGAGGTGAAAACCAAGATGTCGTAACTTTTTCTTGTATGAAGATTTGTTCTGTCAAATGTACGTCATAGCCTATATTTAGTTTTGAAATCTTTGATCACAGCCCTAAATAATTGGACCATGTACATAAAATGGAACAATTTAACTAATAATGAGTTTATTTTCTGTGATAAAACAGCTACAGCGAAGCCCCCGCCAAATATAAAAGCGTAACCGCACCATCCTTCTGTTAAAACTTCTCGTAGTTTCTCGTATCAGTTTACTATAGCATTTGTTTTTAGCATCCTAGTGGGTAGACCGTTTGATTTGCACTCGAGAGAGTGCAGGTTCGATTCCCAGGTTGTGGCGTATACCAATGAGACTTTTTCATATCTCAAGTACATGATACGCACGCTTTCTCGGTGAAGGGAAAACATCATGAGGAGACCCGCACATGGTTGGCCCCAGACGTATTGACTAATCATTCCCTGGAGTAGGCTGACTGTGTTGTGAGAATGCCATATGTACTTGGAACAAGCACTACAGTATAACAAAAGTAGTTACTTCGCTCGGAGAATACTGTATAAATCATCCAACAACGGATGTTTTATTTAGTTTTACTCTAGCATGTACGAGTACGATTAGTGCTCTCGTAAAACAAACCACCTTCAATATGTCTTGTTGTGAAAATTGAGAAACTCCTCTGAGAATATTTAATGCAAATAGAACCGTTTTCAGTTGCGTCGGAGGCTGGCTGCAGCTGAGCGGGGCCAGCGCAGTACAGGACACCACAGGCGAAGTGGAGATCAGACTGTGCGGTACTAACGAACGGTACACGCCACCTGTCGTTCTCTTCGCCGACTACGGCGCTTCTGTACTGGAATTTAGGTACGTAAAGGCTGCTAAACGTAAGAAGTTTACTGACTAACCCCCTTAATAATAAAAATATTTTCAGAACGGATAACAACCACAACAAAACGTTGCTGTCTTTATGTACGACCAAGTGTTCATTTATTTTGTATTAGTTTAGTTAGCATTTTATCATTTTTTGTACAGAAAACGCAATAAATTAGTGTACATTACACATTCGGCGAATTCGGTTGTTTTACTTTAGTCTATCGATTACAGCAAATATCAATTAATTTACCGTCACTGTAATACCCAATAAGGCATCTCTTACATTTGGTCCTTCGAACCTGATACGTTGGAAAAGTCACTTGACAGTCAAATACAGCAACGTTGTATATTATACGTTGTGTAAATATTTTTATTAGTAAGGTGGTTAGTATTTGAACTCAAAAGTTATGCAGAAAAATTACATGGGCTTAGACACTGAGGCCAGACATAACAAAATTTCTTTAAACGCGCTTATCGCTAAACTTGGATTTGATCTCTCTCTCTCTCTCTCTCATTCAATGTTAGGACGGGACAAACTGAAGCTCAGCCTTAAACGTCGTTTCCATACGTTGGTGAAATTGGGTCTAAGGCCCACTTGCGCAGATATGGGTTAAAGTTAACCCTGCGTTAAATATCATGTTATCTCTCTCGTTATTCGTATTTATGAAAGAGAACACATGATATTTTAACTTTAACCTTTGTTTGCAAGTGAGCAAAAAAGGCTGTTTATAAAATATAATAAACAGGAGAAATTTGTTTGTTTGCATTGCTCCGAAACTACTAGGCCGATTTTGATGAAATTTGGCTCATATTATGTAGGTCACGGGGAAGGACATAGGCTACTTTTTATATCTTAAAAATATTCGGTTTTTCTCGTGATTTCCCTTTGTGCTTACGAATTCGCAGGCAACATCTAGTGCTTGATAAGTTTATGTTATAAAATTAAACAGCAATCAATTTTCTCAACCTACGCAATCTCGTATTGCTATCGTGTTGAAATATTATAAAATAATTTATCAAGATTTACGACCATTATTTTTAAATTTCATTTCACAAATCTAAAAATATCGAATACGCCCTTCTTTTTAAAACTTTTACAACCATATTGACTTTCGATCGTCGTGTAACGCAATCAAGCTTTTTCAAATCCTCACTAATTGCTTTACAATAGCTGATCCGAACACATCGAAATGGCCACCGAATTGATTGCACGTTTTCATATGTACGGATCTAGTGTACATTATTGTATGCGACGATGTGATATATTATATTTTGAACAATGAATGTTGCGTACAGCACGGTACAAAGTTTTAAATCAGGCCTCCCCTGATTCTACTTCTCTTTGAATAGTTTATAATAACTTCGAGAAGCCTCAATCAGACTTATCGAAGTTATTATGGATTATACCTCATTTGGATTTTCAGACCGTACCGCTCGCGCGCGCACAATTTGACGAGTGTGCGTATGAGTCAGCGCGTTAACCGAACCGAGATTATATCGAAAATAGTTCAGAGAATTGGGCTTCAGATATGACCCATATTCAAATGTAATCACCCAATATACTCCTACGAATAACAATACTATAAAGGCGTAACGCTCATATATTTAACACTCTGATTTTGGTTACATTTACGCACACAAACAAATAGCAATTACAACGAAACACTCACACTCCCCAGTGCATGCTTGCATTGCGATTGGCTGCGGCCGTCAATAGCCCGCCTTGACCCGTGTACTTCCCCCCTCAGCTGACCTTACACATGTTACATAATATTAAGGGAGGTAACGTTAATTTTTTTCGGGGATTTTTCATTCTATGATTTCATAAGGTATAAAATTACTTTATAAATATATCTCCAAGACAGCTGACGGTTATTTTTTAGTTAAATAATAATAAATAATAATAAATAATAATAATAATAATTAAATAATAATAAAAATAGCGTAGGTATACTCCAATCTCGCCATCATGTTTCAGTCAAGGTATGTTGGTCATAATATTTTGTATACAAAATTTCTGGATACTTGATTACAGGAGTTTCTTACATAAGTATATTAAATAAATTTTATTGAATATTTTTTTATTACTTGATATAGGATAATAGAGAGGACGGTGCGGTCTCAGTTTCTGGCGTTCTTCAGCTTCACCTCGCTCAGCAACACACAAGGCGTGGGCTTCCATCCGCGAGGCGGCTCCCGGATACCTCACACAGGTGAGCTAGTACCCAACAATAAATAGACAGTGTGAGAGCAGGTTTATAAATCCTACTACTATTATAAATGTGAAAGTCTGTGGGGATGGATGGAAGTATGGATGGATGGATCGATGTTTGTTCTCTTTCACGCAAAAACTACTGAACGGATTTCGATGAAATTTGGTAAAGTAGTTGTTAGCTACTTTTTATTCCCTAAAAGTTCCCGTGGGAGACTTTATTCCGTGGTTTTACGCGGGTTTGTATAACATCGATCTGAATTTGTCGATTAGGCCCACTTGCACAGATCAGGGTTAAAGTTAGCCCCAGGGGGCGTATTACAAGCTCTAATTCCAGCCAGTTTACGCCATGAAACAAATGTTGCATAATGACAACAGTAGTTGTCATATTGACAGATGTCACGAGTAAACCCTATTTAGTTTATTTCGGTTTCGGTTTATTTCGGTTAGCTAGAAGGCTATACTCAGTGTAGACCGTAGACGTATTTGTGTTAGACATATCTCATATGTAATACGTATCTGTGTTAAGCACCAATAAAGGAGAATATAAGAATCGTTGCTGTATTATTATTATCTCCACTCAAGTGTAAGAAGGACATACAAAATTAAAAGGTCGTAGCCCGCTACAACAAACTGGCTTGTATTTTCGTATTATGACCACTTATTGTCAGCCAGTCAGTAGTCACGTGACACTTGACTTACTTCTGCATTGAAACTTGAGTGGTATTTTCGTATTATGACAATACATTTGACATAGGCTGGCTTGTTTTTACGTCAAAACTGTCTTTACAAAGTCGTTCATTTTACGCCATACTTTATTAACTTTTATTGCCTTGTTTATATGATAGTGTTCTCTTTTAATATTTTAATGGGTATTTTAGTAACGTAAAATATCGCTAAAATAATTGCGAATATTTGTTTATTTTTAAGACATAGGTTTTATTCAAAGGTTCATAGATAATAAACATGTGTGACGACTGAAGTTAAAAGCGTGTGTTAGAAATATTTGAATTTCTAGAATTTGTATTTTCATCATTCGCTGGCCAGAATCTAGATATAAAGTAGTTAAATTGACAACACTGATTTCACCTCTGACAGGACCTTTATGCCAATTATAATTCACATAGAAACTCCGAGGGTAAATAACTGTGAATTTCTTTTTTCAAAATCTTCGTAACCCTATCCTTACAATAAATTGTATTACCGGTAAAAGGGGGCTATTTGGTAGAAAATTAGCACTTTTTTTAAAATATGTGTATACAAAAATGACGAATATTATAACAACATAGACCACTATTTTTTGGGTAGCCCTTAAAATTTTCTTTTTATAACTATTATTACAACTGTACATATTCTATTTATAGTGAAAAATATATTACTTTTAAAATGCCGTTCCAAATATCGCCCCATATCGTATTATTGCATCATCCAAATATAGCATTATTTCAAATAGCCCCATCTTACAGTAAAAGTTTTCCGTTCGTCATTAACTCTGTACCTTCTAAGGGCATGCTATAAAAAAACGGACTGTAATTACGTCGAATTTGACGTTTCCGTACGTCACCTTCATGCTCGTTTATACCAGTCAGCGAAAACAAACCAGGATCTGGATTCATCCAGATTGGAATCCAGTCAGAATGAAATGTCGCTGTAATACGAAAAAGACCTTTAGGGCCGTGTATTGAATTGCCTGGAAACAAGCTAGTTTTTTAAAAGATCTTAATACGGCCCCAGGTTACATATTATATATCTTGTTCTTCATATTTATGAAAACGAGAAGGCATGATATTTTAACACAGGCAAACCCAGGAAAACGAGAAGGCATGATATTTTAACTTTAAACCAGATCTGCGCATGTGGGCCTTAAGAGCGCTCCGGTGTAATGTAAAAAGATTTGAGACATTGCGTTACGATTATAATTTCTTTACACAATTAAGTATTAAGAATATTTTATAAACAAATAAAGGGCGTCACAGAGGGTAAATTATGTATATATAGCAAGCGATTTTATCGCCGTCTGTGATGCCCCTTGATCTGAAGGATCTTAAAGGGGGGGGGGGGGGGGGGGTCTTAAAGTTTATGTAACACACACAATTAAACTTTTAAATACAACAAAAAAAATATTTATAATAAATTAAATAAAAAAATATTAACAATAAAAATAATGTTGGTAATGTACTAAAAGCTAAAAAATAATTAGGTAAGTCCTAGCTACCAGATCGCACCAATCTTCTCATCAATCTGGGGTATTGATCAGACAAATAATAAAATCGTTGGGCGCGTGAAACTATCATATATTAACTCTAGATACGCAACGGCCAACGATAAATAAAATAAAATAAACTGGCCAAGCTAAATAAAACCGTTTAAAAATGGCCTATAGTCTATACCTACGCCTCGAATCTTGTAGGTTATTTATTATATTATATAGTCGATTTTCGATTTATAACCAGAAGGTGTCTGGTTTTATGAGAACTGTGCGAGTGACAGCTCATTTCGGACTTTCGCTACCTCCTATATCTGATAACAACCTCTGATATAGATTCTATCGAATTATATTATGCTTTTTCATAACAACACGAGTGTTCTGGACAATACGACCCTCGTTATTTCTGCTATATTTCCGCAAATACCCTTTAAATACATAGTCTATTTGACTATTTATTACTATTATAGTAATACGTGAAGCGAACATTATATGTACTTACAATTTTGCGAGAGTTGTGCGAACGCAGGAGAACGATATTTGGTACAGTTAAAGTTTTTGTGGAGAAAGGTGTACAGAAGACTAAGACTTTTTGATTATTGCATATGGACTGAGATCCCAGCCCCGCCAGACTCTTCTTATTTTCTTTTTTATTTTACTTTTTTTTTTTTATAATTTTCAAATGTCATTATTATACTTTATTATACGTTAGAATCATTTCGAAGGCTGTAAGAAAAGTTAGTATTTTTTTTTGTACCTTTTGACGCCCTGTACCTGGGAATTGGCGCACCACACAATCTGGTGGGTATGCAAACGTTCATTATAGACAACTAATACAACAATATGACATACATTTTATCAGTACTACCGTACCAAATTTTTCAATTCAAATTTCATCAAAATCCGGTCTGTAGTTTTTGCGTGAAAGAGTAACAAACATCCATCCATCCATACATTCATCCATTTATCCATCCTCACAAACTTTCACATTTAATTTAATTCAATTTAACAATTTATTAGTAGTAGTAAAATTTAAGAGGCAAAATAACCTCTTAAAAATTATATTATAGGCCAATTTAGACTCAGGGTGACCTCTAGTCGTCGTTAATATTTATTCTGAAGGTCTTATTTTATCGTAGTATTATAACAGTTAATTAATAAGTTAATTAATTAAAGGTATCTTCAATGGTTTCCTAATCACGAATAGATTACAATAGCGTTAATTTACTTTAAATATTGATTTACATACAAGTTTAATTTAATATTACAAACAGACATTTACATTTTATTTATATGCATAATGTATATTGTCTACGAAGAAGTATTTAATTTTATAAAGGGCAGTAAAAGCTGGTAATCGGCTTATATTTACAGTTTCGTCGATATTATGCGCTTTATGAGTTAAGTAATAAATTTATATTTTGAAATTGGATATTTTATGATGGATATAAAATAAAAGGACTAAAAATTATAAAGGAGATCGGCAAGTCGCATTTACTGCCTGGTAATTAAAATACGAGGCTGCAAAAAGTATTTATTGTTAGTTGTACTTTATGAACATAGGAAAAAAAAGCAATAATATTATACACCAAACTCGGGGGATAAAGAATAATTGATTAAATATAACTTAACCTATTATTATCAACAAATTGTCCTAGTGGTGGTTTGCGGAAAAGCGACATCTATTATTTTTCGACGTCAATTACGTAATGAAATTAATAACTAGTTTCTTTGGAAATGGAATATGCTAACAGATAAATGATAGATGTCGTTTTCACGTTATTAAAACCAAAAACATAATAATTATTTTTCTTAGTATATAAATGTAAATAGTATAGAGGGATCTATTTCACACCTCAAGTAACACTTTTTTCATAAGACTAGTACGAAACTTTTGAGTTATAGAAAAACAAAATAACTTTATACTCCAATTAAATTAAATTTATCTACTGGGCCACTAGATGGAGCTTTAACGCCTCAAATTGACAATTTACAGCACGATAACCATAGACTATATAGATATGACGACAACGATGACCATACATACGTATTCTGCACATCAACTCTCTGATATTTGGATATTCATAACTTTTTATTCCCAAGTCCTAAAAATATAATATATTTTTATATAATTGCTTTTTAAGTACTACAAAACCATATATGTTCGAAACTTGGCCGCTCTTGATAGAAAATCAGGCAGGATTCGCCAGTGTCCTTTGAATATAACTGATTATTTTATTGCATAAATTGATATCACTATTACTATTGTAGATAGTAACTATGAAAAGTTAATATTTTAAAAGGTACAGAAATTTGTATACAACATTTTGCAAGTCTCGTGGAAACGCTCCATACAAAAGTCGTACCTAGCTGTGACGCCACGACTAGGTAAAAGTGTATGAAGTGATAGGCCTCAGGAACATATTATTATTATTTGTAAATATCTCCGATATTTGTGCGTTTAAGTTCATATATTTTACCATAATGTATATGATGTAAGTAAACTAATGATGTAGGTTCTGTTTACTAATTAGGAAAAAAAAACTTTTTTGTACTTTTTAGATGTATCTATTAAATAAAATACACATAAAATATAATAATTTTTTTTACATTTACCAAGTAGTAATGCCTCATTATATCTAAGTGTATTAATGATAGTAAATATTTTGAATGTAGTCATCTCCTCTATTAAATAATTTACTTACATACAAAAAAGAATATTCTGAATGTTTGGAAAAAGCATAAAAAGTCTCCTCAAAATTTTCACGTGTTTTGCTATTATGCATGAATCTTAATGCGTTGTAAAAAGGCTTATTTTATTTGGACACTGTCTGGATTTATTGCCCAAAGCATTTCTAAAGAAATATCAGTCCTAGTCCTAGTACCAGCCCGCTGTCAAACAACACATTTTGTAAACGCGTCCCCAAGACAATCTAACATCATTGTTTCATCCGTCATATTTTTGTTTTGTATTTCAAACAGCCCTAATGTAATTCTATAATCTACAGTAGGTATGAATGCAAAACAATGTAACTACGCCTTTACATGATTCTAGAGCAGTGTAATCGGCGCTTAACGTAGATTACTCAATTACGTGCTATTTGCATAATCAATAAGCTAATCACCGAATCGCTTTAGCCCCTATGGTGCTTGAGACAAAGGGCTGTATAGTGTTACAGCCACAATAATATCGTTACACTATTAGCTGACAATACAAACACTGTCTTTGGTACAAGGCTATAATAATCAAGATTAGAATACCATGTTTCGTTCCTCCATTTTAAAATACATCCTTATGTCCTCTCAAATTCACTGACCTCACAAATCGTATAGGACTAATTTCAAGAGCCTGTTTAATCTTATCTTTTGTTGCGTTAACGACAGCGCCTATATCATTAGATTAGTAGTAATATTGCTAAAGTAGCTCTAATACGGAGAATATCGACCTATGTATATCCCACATTATTAATAACACGCAGAGATGGCAGGTCGATAATTGTAGCTCACACATCGCCTCTACTAGCTGATCTAATAGCTATTGTCGAGCAAATAGCCCTCCATCATTCTGGTGACTGACTTGGCTTGATTACACCTATCTCTATCGCTTTCAAAGAGACGATAGAGCTGGTAATATCTAACTTGTTTCTGAACTGTGCAGCTCTAATGAAAGCTACTTGATCCACAATTTTAAACTATATTTTTTACCCGACTACGGCGATGCCAAAAGTAAGGGTAATGATTTTGGCAGTCTATGTATGTATGTTTGTTTCCTCGTAGCGTCTAAACTACTGAGCCGATTTTAATAAATGCGGTGTTTCTAGATTTATAATGATGCCGCGGGTAAATATATAGGCAATTTTAGGCATTTTTTTTCAAACTTTTGTATTTAAAAAATTTAACCCCAGATTCTAACATCTAAATTTTTTTTACCGCGATAATCATAACGTGTTTGGTATCAAAAGAAAGATCTTAGCAAATACATCACAAAAATGTATATATATTTTACATCATTTTCATGTGTTTGCACAGATTTGTCAAAATACACGTTTAAAATTCGGTCGTACTAACTAATTCGTACAACTGGGTCAGTGGGTACAGTTGTCCAATTTTCGAACATTACGTAATATAAGACTATTAATATATAATTACTATATTATATATAATATTTTACCTTCATAAAATATATTTTATTTTATAAATATAATTTATTATAGACAATACATACCAAAATAAAAATTTTAATAACCCCTGAATTGTCAAGCGGTGAACGAGCTGATAATGACGAATTATAGCTAAAACACTCTTGATCATGTCAGCTTTCAAACAAAAAAACTAGATAATGCAGGTGAAATAAATTACTAGCACTTTTATTACATATTCGTTCGATAGAATATGTCACTATACGGGTCCCACATACTTCTGAATCGCTGTATTCATTACATTTCTTATACGGAGAATTAGTGAATTCATGTTGAGTATTGCATGCGTTTCTTGATTATCATAATATAATAATATTTTGATCGTTCTAGAAATCTAGAAAAAAAATTGGCCCGCTCCGCGCTCGTGAAGGAGATATTTATAATTATAAGTGTTTTGATTAGGTACTTAATAATATTATTCCAAAAATATGTTCGTTCGGGAAACGGAAAAATACGAAATAAAAAAACAAGTTAAAAAAACGATAACCCGACTACGGTATATACGGTATATATACGACTACTAAAAAAGGGGTCTAAAAAGGCCAAAACAAGATAATAATTCAGATAGAAATTCAGAAATGCATAGGTACAAAAATGGTCAAGGTAGACGTGGTCGCACATACTTTATAAGGTCCGGCACAGTCGATGTCAAATTACAGCCGTCTGTATCTATCTTGGGGTATAATTCTAGAAATGTCTCTAGGCCTTAGGGACAGAGGTCATTCCTAGACGCGACGCATCTCGGTGTTAACTGACGTTTGGATGCCATTAGTGAGTGCGACCACGGCTCTAGCTTGACCATTTTTGTACCTATGCATTTCTGGATTTCTATCTGAATTATTTTCTTATTTCGGTCTTTTAAGACCCCTTTTTACGTAGTAGGATTATAATAAGAAAATAAAACGCTTACGATAAAATAATTTTGTTCGTGTATCATGTTTCAATTGAGATTGCCGTCTTTACGCCTAAGGCGTTATGTAAACACGCGTTTACTAGCTTGTCCTCGTATTTGTGTTTGCTCAAATCTTTTACGTAATTTAACAACATCTTTCGATTTACTCGTATGTTGACTCTGATTATGTTATGAATAAATATCGCTTATACTATCGTATAACTACTCCACCAGTTTTGTGGAAAACTGCTAACTGTTTGTGAAAGTTAATAGTTAAGAGCCCTATTACAAATCTGCACTCTGCGAGATTAGGTATTTGAAGCGTTCCCGACATTTCTCATTTTGTAGTAATTTTGCAGTTGTATTTATCGTTTTTATTGAAATAGGTGAATAAATTCATGCTTTACAATTATAAAATCTTTATTCCTCATGAAGTAACAATTGTTCTGGTATAAATTTTGCCTAATAATAATAACGTAGATAGGAGTAATTCACAGTTAACTTAAAGCGATTTTCGAAGTTTTTTTGGGTTAGAATAAGATTTGTTTCTATATTAAATCAAAGATTCTAAGGCCGATACGAACTATACCACTATTAGGAGATAACATTCTCATTTTATTATTTCATTTGCTTAGAACAGTAGTTCAATCCAGGAGCTCAAAAAAGTGCCTTCGCGCATTTAATGAAAATCTTTCTCTGCAATTTTGGGTTTAATTAAAAAGTTAAGCAAAATTTACAAAAAGCGAGGTCGCTACGAACTAGGCCAATAGCTATTCTGCACTGTTCAATATGTCAAAATTGTTAATGTATCTTTGTTTCTGAGATCAAGAACGCCATAATTGGCCATTTTACGCAAAAATCACAGTCGAGATGTGATATGCCTCTTAATAGTTATAATAAATAAACAAATAAAATAATAATAAATAAATAATTGATTGTTGAATTCTGAAATCATCAATAGCGTCTAGGTACTTCTTTTGTTACTAGTAATGTTTGGTAGTTGCACTTATCGTAGTTTACTCTAAAGATGGAACATAAAACTGTGACTCGTTTCTGAAAAATATTTTAAAGAAAGTCAGAATAAAATTCTTCATGCTCCCGTTACATATTGCAGTATGAGAAAATTTTACCATAATGATGCTCCCGAATAGAAAATACAGTGAACGTGCGACGAAAACATTGAAATTGTATATGATGATGCGACACACTTCCGCGGGAGCGCGGTAAATTGTTACGAAATACTGAAAACCATTTCATCACATTTTTACTCCACTGAAATGACCCTCCCGCAAACTTATACGCCTTTCATATACCTTGGACCGTTTTCTACGTTGCCACTATAAAATTACCTTTTCATGATGCTTATTTATTTCACTTTCAATATTCATATTTACAGTTGTGTACATTTTCAAAACGGTTTAACTAATAGGTATATGTGTGGGTAACGAATGCAACGACACCTACTCATAGCGCTGGGTACGGTGGCGTCACCACAAATAAAGGGCAACAGGTAAGCTCTCGATTTGATTTCACTACTACGAGCATACGGCGTGTCCACGAATCTCCTATCGCGTACGCGAGAAAAGTGGAAAAATCCGCTAAATTCGTAGGCTTTCGAAGGGACGGGAATTGTTCGAATTTCGTGTTTAAGTTTTAATGTTATATACCCCTTAAGTCACACACGTGATGGTGCAGCCTCGATCCCGGTTGTGGTGTGTACCTACCAATTAGACTTTCATAATAACTGTATAACTAGTCTTTGTTAAATTTACCCCTATCTTTTGTTAAAACTCTGACAAAATTTGGTTGGTTCTATGAAAGTTGTTCTTCTTACGCTTCTTACATCTTTCTCCATAACACTGAATATGTCCATAGTATTCGATAATTAATTCAGTTTATCGCCTATCCACATCCTCGTCGGACTTAAAGAACAGAGTAGAAAATATATACACTTACGTAAACGTCCAAATTTTATTTTTTTATGTCACCTGCAAAGGCCCACAATTTTTCCACACAATCGTATGCTTGTAGTAGTGCAATCAAATCGAAAGCTAACTATGTAGCTGTTTATATGTTCCTCTTTCTATAATCTGTGCAAAAGCATTCAGTCTGACTTGTACCTAAATTGTACTAAAAAGGGATGTCGCAACATCAATAAAAAGAAACACGAACATAAGCATTGAACCTTATTTATATTTATTTCCCATTCCTTTGGTACTTTTCCCGTCACCATATCTAATTTACATCTTTAAAGGAATAGCTTTACGGCCCATTTCACTACTTGTATCGAATTTATCCGGTATTTGATACCATCTGATTATCTGCGACGGATTCCTTTTTCATTTCTGTCGATTTTTTGTACTTTCGTCGTGAGTTTTGCACTGGGCTTTTTCGGATCGAGGCAGTGATTAATATTAAACTGCAATGCTATTTACATACCTTTAGATCTTGCGACTTGTTAGATACAAATACACATTTAGAATATCAATTGCAAACACCAATGACGTCAATTTAAACAAAGGGAATCTAATTTCAATAAATTGTTGAAAATCAATAGGTACCTCAGAATTGTATAGTTTAACTGTGCCAAAACCTACATTAGTAGTGTAGAGTCCTCTCTACAGTCGGTATTTATGTCCAGTTATTAAAACTCCAATCAATGATGTACAGAGTTTATTCTCCTTAAATTATCATAACATGTGTCTCAATGGCCGCCTCTCGCTAGTGAATATCCCCACAGCGTTCAACCAAAATAATTGACGATACAGAATAATATATTTTTTTATAGATATTTAACACTTTGAACATCATTTCATATGCTTTATATATTATTTTCAAAATTAAATCGTCTTATAATCAAATTTATAACAAATAATAATAATATAAATTAACTCACATCTAAACAATTAATTGTACGATTAAGTTATATGACCTAAACTAATTATTTGATCATTCTTATAGATCTGTTACAAGAGGTCGTCTGTATTATGTAACGTAGTACCTTAAAATACAGAGTAACTCGTTGCAGAGCCTTTATAGTTACGTGCAGTGGGTCGATTCTGCTAATTAAATCTTACAACATCTAATACAGTTTCTATGGAGTCTCGATATGTTAAAACAGCAAAACGGTATTCTCGCAAGCGTTAAACCAACGTCAAACGCATTTTGATTGGTCCAAACTTGACGAAATAAGTTGATATCGAGACGATTCATTTAAAATATTCATTGAAAGTAAATCGAAACTAAGTTCAATACGAGTATTGGGGTAATAACACTGTCTGTCTGTCTATACGTCCGCGACCTTGCTAACTTCTGTAATTTTGTTGCAGATTGTGACTGGCTCTACCAAGATGTGTCGTGTCGCGGCGCGGGCACATGCGTATTAGCGAGCCCTGGCTACCCCGGCCTGTACCCGCCGCACAGACGGTGCCGGTACCTCTTCGCCACCAACTCTGTGCACACCAGGGTCAAGATCATATTCACGTCGATACTGCTGCCGAGAGAGTGAGTACTATAATGTTATTCAATTAATCATAGAGTTTCTGGAGCAGGTTCCAGGTTAGTAACATGGATGAAGCGAAAAAAATATGCCAGTATCAGCCATATTTTTCTAACAGCGCACGCACACATAGTCACGTGTAAATACGTTGTTCAACCACGACCAAAAGTCGCTGCAGTCACTTCTTTTGTGTTCAAATGTTTTGAGGAGTCCTAGTGCGAAGGAAAATGTTTAGATATCGGTCGAGCAGGTAATTTGTGGATATTGTACCTGTGCATGTATTAGATAACTATGTATTTTCTACGTTGTATCATCAGGAAATCCAATTCATAAGCAGGTAGATCGCTCTTATAATGACGCCTGATCCATTTTTATGGAACGTGAAATAAAAGAGTTATCAAAATACACTATGTAAAAGGTAGACTGTGACGCCAAATCAGTCAATAACGTTTATATTATAGTACTCCTTTGCAGCTCAATAATAACGACCGGACATAAAAAAAAATATGGCAGCGACATCGGGGTCAATTCATACCGCAACGATACGGGACGCGACGCAGCACTGCATTCTTAGGATAGCTATTTAAAATTATTTACACAAGAAGATAAACGTTTCATTGCAGGAGACATTGACTTTGATTGACTTGTCATTCGAAGTCTTGCAATGAAACGTGTATCTTCTCGTGTAGTGGATAAAGTTCAATTTTGAATAGCTATCTTCAAAATACAGCGCAGCGTCGTGTCGCGACTCGTTGAATTTGTTGTTGACAGTGTTGAATTTAATCTCACCTGACGATATGCCGGTTTGACGACACCGCAGGGAACTGGATTCTAATCCTTATCTACTCTTATAAATTGATGAATTGTATTTTAATTTCATTTAAATCTGGGTTAATTTTATTTGGAATTCGTTACCTACTCAATTTTCTAATGTCATTTTTCTGTCACTATGAAAAAGGACCCCATATTGTGGGTATGTAAGATTTACCTATAATCCTGATCATAATCTAATGGACTGAGATCCAAGCCCCGCCAGACTCCCTTTATATTCTTACTGATAAAATTTATTTCATATTATAGTATTAGTGTGTACAATAAACGTATGCATACCCACCAAATTGTGCCGTGGGTCAATTTTCAGGTACGTTTTCAGGTTGCGAAAAATGTGTACTCACTATACTTAGATTCTGATAAAGTATAAATCATATTTTCTGGATCCATAATAACGTAAGGAACAAACCTTATTAAATTCAGTTTTCTCTAAGCTTAGAATGAACAGAGATATAAAGGTTAGAAGTTTAATTATTTTTATTTCTACGTGGATGATTTTCGATTAAGCAAATTTTGTACCTTTCGCGCCCTGTATCTGAGAATTGGCCCACCACACCATCTGGCAGGTCTACAAACGTTGATTGTACACAACAAATATTACAATATGACATACATTTCGCCAGTAAGAATATAAGGGGAGTCCGGCAGGTCTGGGATCTCAGTCCATAAAGGCCGAATCAGAATTTAACATAGCCATTCAATATTATGACGTTCAAAAAGAAAATTGGGCATTCTGGTTCACCAATTCCTTCATTGTACCTGTCTGGCCACATCATACCAGGGATTCGCAGCATTAAAAAGACAAGTACGGCTTTGTACAATTCGGATATCCTATAAATACCGATGCCGGAGTAGCGTTCGTGCGCACGGGGCAAAGAGGTGAAAACATTCCACTCTTTTGTTCGCCTCTAATCCTTGAAAGCTTTAATTCACATTTATATTTATAACCATGACTTTTTCGGTCCGCATTATGAAAATAGCCTCCATTGGACTTGTTGAAAATTGTGGCTTATGAAAAACGGACTCGTAAAAACATTTTAAATAAATCAAAAGTTACTTTTTTTAAATTTCTATCTCTAGACCTCGGACAAAGAATATATTATATTACTAACCTAGTACCTAGTAACTAGTACCTCGGATTATAAGGGGATTTTTTAACTAATAGTATTTTCCACAGTATCGCGTATACTATATATATATATATATATCCGTTTCCTTGCTTACAAATAAGTTATTAGGTAACTCATGCACGAGACATGTACGAACGTCAAACGCATTCCGTCGCCAGGAGCAATGGCGTCCGGCTGCGACAAGTTACTAAATAAATTACCGGACGACGTCGACAGCGCGATCCAATTATGTACGAGATGGACAGCCGACAGTGGACACGTCACGCAATAATCTTAGATAATATCTCGGACTTTGACTGGCGTGGCACGTTATTACGTCTTGTTTATGGTTACACTTGGTTCTCTGGGTAAAATATGGTTACACTTTATTTTTATTTTTTTATTTTTACAAATTTTGTTTCACAAATTCTAGTTTCACTCGATTGAAACAGAGCATTTAGTCAGTGCCATCGCTAATTATGCCGACGAAGTTCGAAAACAAAAATGTTACATATGGGATTTGACAAAAGCATCATTGTCACTTAGCGATGCTCAATATGTCAAATACCATACATTTTTATTTTCGAACTATGTCTTCGTAATTAGCGATGGCAACTTAGCTCAGTGCACTCAATTTACTCGAACATTTTTATGTAATCGCCATAGAATGAAGTAACGACATTAATAAAAGGGATTTAGAATTACCAATTACAATTTTACAGCTTAATTTATAAGAAATAGCTACAAACTATAACCCGATGAGGCAAAATATAAATGGCCTATGTTACCCGGGCCATTAAATATAATAACCTATGTTACCCGGGCAATTAAATATATTACGAACTATTGACAACTCATTCTTTAAAATTTGATTAGGTAGTAACTAGCTTTTGCCCACGGCTCCGTCCTCGTAAATACAGTATCCCACGGGAATCCTGTACTTTTTCGGATAAAAAGTAGTCTATTTAATCCAGAGCCTAAACTACCAAATACTATAAACCAGAACCAGAACTAATTACCAGAACCTAAACTACCATACCAAATTTCATAGAAATCCGTTCAGTAGATTTTGCGTGAAAGAGTAACAAATATCCATCCATCCATACACCCATCCTCACAGACTCACATTTATAATAGTAGAAGGATTTAGGTGCTACGATAAAACAAACCGTAGTTGTGTAAAATATCGCTACGGAACCGCAGCTATATTCCCAAGTACGTTATGAGTCACATTAAGAGGAATGAAAGCTTTGAAAAATTTAATGGGGAGAACGTACGAAACGTTATCCTAAAATTGTCACTAAAGAACCAATTCAATTTTGTACCAATTTAAATTCTTATTAAGAACCAAGTTTTTAAGTAACTATAAAATAACATAGTCTTAAAACAACGCTTTTCCGCTGATAATATGTTAAGTGATACAAACAACAGCGAGCGATCCATGGCTGAACTAACAAGTAAAGAAAATAATTGTGAAACTCCCCAGCCGCCGCAAGCTGAGCCAACAAGAAACAGAATTGCAAAATTTCAGTTATTCATTAACAAATTTAACCTTTAAATACTTGCGGAACAATCAGAATGTATAAATAATAAAATTAACGGGCGGATTTTGTGAACTTCTAACCATTTGTATTCTAAACTGTTTATTTAAGTAATTTTACATTTGTGGTTTGTTTCTAATACAAATTAATTGTTCGTAATTTATGTGACCAGGTAATTTATAATTATTATATTTATAATTAAATTCAAACACGACGCAGTCAAATTAGTTAAGGAACATTCATTGCTAAATCTGATCAAAAATGTAAAGTCGGAGCTACAAAACAAGTAATAAACTAATAATTGATTAGGAATAAACTTCAAAAATATGAATACTACAATGGTATTTTAATTTAAACATTATACACCAATCCTTGCTTTGCCTGTCTAACGAAACGCGGATTGCGACGCGGTAGGATTAAAAGCACACGCTACACTTAATAAAGAATATTGGATGTTTCTACAAAAATGGAACAAAAACTGGTCACCTGCACATCAATGATTTTCAATTCGGCATTCCTGAAAGTTTTCAAAAGCATACTTTTAGTGATCAACTGTTTTGAAGCGTTTTTTATAAGAATTGTTTTAAAACTCGTGAATTATTTCATACTGTATATTATTATGTTATATAATATGGCGTGATGTGTTATAATTGTATCTGTAAGGTTTCCAAAATATATGTATAGACTAAATATTATTATGTAAGAAGTACATATTCTATTTAGGTATGCTTTATCATAAAATTGTTCGCGGCTATTCACGCGTATACGTTTATAATATCATTGTAGTAGGATCGCAAATCTATTGTTTAAATAAAAATGATCCCCTATTTCTCCTGGTCACGCTATAACTTGAGAATGGACCGATAGGTCTAATTTTGGTCTTGAAATAATCGTGGAAGTTCAGGGAATATTTAAACGGTCTCACCAATATTTCTCAAAATTTTGGAAATATTGCGAGAAAAGTATTAAAAACGACGATTTAATTTTCTCATACTAACTGATAACTGTGTTCAATTTGTGACTTGACTGTCAAATTATAGGTGCGTTCAGTTTACCTGTTTTATTTATTTAAAAAAATGGCCGTCCCCAGTACGTAGGTAGGTGTATGTGTAGGTGTAGGTGTAGGTGTATTTATTTATTTATTACATTTTATAGTTAAGACAGAACATCGTGTGACGGGTCAGCTAGTACCTAATATAATATAATTTCTATACGACTATTCTGCAATATCATCCCAGAGTAAAATTATATTTATAATTAAGTAAAGTATGTTATTAAGGGCTTGTGTCACAATCTTCTAAAATGTGTCGGTTAGCTTATACGGAAGTTTTGTTTTAGCTTACTTTATATCGAGCGACATGGACAAATCAGTACATTGTGAAACAGGCCCCTTAGTACACTAGAATTTATAATAATTTTAATTTATATAGCTTCATATAGGCCAATATTTGTTTAGTCAAACGTGTCTAGCAGGTACGAACGTACAATTACAAATTAGATCGAGCTTGGATTACTGGTCTTGGTGAATATGTTTAAACGTTGGCAAATTTAATTATATAATCTAATGCGGTTCCGTTATTATGCTTTGTTTCAAACTGTCACATATTATGAGCTATTCGGTATTCCACGAGTCATTTCAGTCACTAAATGAGCGATTTAGAATTATCGCATACAATTAGAATTATAGTGCAATACACATTTTATTTTAAAATTTGTATCACACATAAATAACTTCACACCGAAACGAAACGATACGCGACGAGGCGCTGCAATATTAAGACAGCTGTTGAAAACTGAACTATATTCATTATACAAGAAGATATACGTTTAATTGTAAGAGTTCGAAGGTCAAGTTGCAACGCACTACACAGCGCATTTTCATTCTGATGTCATATGAATCGTGTATCTTGTTGTGTAGTGAATAGTTCTTGCCGTATATAGTTGCGGTATAAACTGACGCTTATCCTAATTAAAATTTGTAACAATATAGCTATTTCCATAATTGTATGCATCTTAAATAGAAAAAAAAAACTTTTAATGTCTGGTTTTAGGGGTGAATTTGTCTTTAGTTTATCTCTATTCATTAGCGTTATTGGTTCGATAGCTTGTTTCAGTTATATAATCTAAATCTAAATTCACCAATGGGGTCCGTTTATCGATTCCATAACTCGTTATTGACATGATACCGATAGATGTCGCTGACACGGAAAATAATTAAATTTTTTACCAGATTTAAAACTTCATCTAGTGACCACTAGATGGATCTTTTGGTGCACTGCGCTAGATAAACTTAGTTTAAGTAAAACAAGCATTTTCCCGCGGCTCCCCCGCGTAAATACAGTATCCTATGTTTTAATCCAGAGCCTAAACTACTATACCATATCAAATCCAGCCGGATTCCGTTCAGTAGTTTTTGCGTGAAAGAGTAGCACACATCAATCCATTGATCCATCCATCCTCCTCTTGTCAAACTTTCACATTAATAACAAATAGTATTGACTGAGATTCCAGCCCCTCCCCTTCCCCTTAAATTCCCCTTAAATTCTTACTGATGAAATGTATGTCATATTCTAGAATTAATTGTGTATAATATGACATACATTTTATCAGTAAGAATATAAGGTGAGTCTGGCGGGGCTGGGATCTCAGTCCAGTAGTAGGATCTTCAGAAACCGGGCATAAGTAAATTAATATAATATAAATAGCCAAGTTGAGTGATACTAATTAAAATATATTACACTCCACATAATATCATAGACGGTAGATAATACATACATAGACAATATGTAGGTACCTAATATATAGTACTTTCGCATAAACGCGAACACAAAAACGCACTTGCATGCACTTAAGTTATTTTCAACTTTAGTTCGTGAAAGGTCTTGTTGAGTTGTGTTCTAACCCTCTATACTTCACACAACTTGTAAACAAGAAGGGTAGAATTTCCAATAACAGAAAAGTCTACGCGAGCGTGACTTTGTTCTAAAAAAATACCATTGTTAGAGGCATATTCGCGATTATGTCGGAAAATCAAGGTAACTCTAATCTAATCTAACCTAACCTAACTAACCTAACCTAACCTTTAATTATAAAAGAAACAAAAAGTTTTAGAGCATACCTATAACCTTAGATTAAAAACTATAAATATCATAGATACCCGGCTATCGTTCCTCATTCTCCTTACGACATGCTTTATTGGGGAAGAAAGCGATGTCTAATAGCTTGGATAGGCACATGTCACATTTTTGTTGATGTTCATTTTTTTGTTGAATCTTTCCGTATTCAAATGACACTTTATCACATTGCGAAAAAGTCGCAATTCGTACGTCGTATTAACATTACAACCAAAGTACAAAAACCCATTGAATTTTGATAACTTAAGTGTTCCTTCCATGTATAATAAGCTAAGATAATACTTCTTCCAAGCCTTACTAAAATAAATTAAACTAAGCAGCGGATTTTAATGAAGTTTTCACCAATGGATAGAGTGATTCAAGAGAGAGCTTTATATGTATAATACATTGCACCCGTGCGAAGCTGGAGTGGATCGCTAATATAAAATAATAAAAAATAAAAATCTGTCAAAACCCCACTCATGAGGTGAATCTCGCCATACTAAATGATTATCAGCGTGGCAAGAGCTATTAGCTGAAATAGGTTTGAAATCTGTTGGTGGTTGGGGACACTGCCTACACAGTTTTTTGCATGGTCTTTTGACAGTTTTGTCATGCAAGTTAACCACCAAATAACGAAACTGTTTTTTTTTTAAATTTAATCCGAAGGTTGCAAACCACTATTATATATGAGAATTTTAATGAAAATATTCTTAAAATTTACTTTATCTTCAGAGCATTAAACCAACCTTTATCCTTTAAACTCTCCGTGGAATGAAATAGGTTAAAATATGAATGTTGATTATAACGGCATATATTTTGCTCATGTTGGTGAGATTCCTTTATGCGGCAGCGATTGTTTCAGTGCTTTCAAACGTGGTTGATAAAAATACTTCCGTCGTGACGGTATAGAATACAGCACCCCAGGCCTTTAGAGCGATCCGCGATTGTGCTATCCTTTGCTTCAAACTTTTTACAGACGTAGAAAAGCCTTTATAACTCGCCTCTCTATAAAAGCTATTATATACCCTCATATTTCTTCCTGTAAAAAAGACGAAACAGGAAAACAATTTTTGCTTTAAGAATGACGTTGCAATTAGTAAGTGTAGGTTTATCTTTAAGATCCTACTACTATTATAAATGTAAAAGTTTGTGAGGTTGGATGGACGGATGGATGGATGTTTATTACGTTTTCACGCAAAAACGACAACAGATTTCGATGAAATTTGGTAATACAGTATTTCCGTGGGATACTGTAATAAAACTGTATTAACGCGGGCGGAGTAGCGGGCAAAAGCTATTATTATAAAGAATTATGTGATTAATTAACAAAGAAGGGATTAGTATGAATAACATTTAATTTTAAATAACAAATATGCGACCTGTGGAGCGTAGAATTTTAACAACTTTGACTACTCTCAAATATGTTTAGAGAGAAATATTTCGTGAGAGATAGAGAGGAATTAAGCGACAGGCACAGAACATAAACGTTTGCGTATTCTAGCCGCATGTAAGGTTACTCTTGCCTCTCCTACCTTTGCCTAGCTAATTTGGCCCTGTTTGCAGCCACTGCGCGACGGACTACCTGACCCTGCGCGCAGGGAGCTCACCGTCCGCGCCGCTGCTGGCCTCGCTGTGTGACGAGAGGAGCAAAACGCTAGAGCACCCAGGGCCGAACCTGCTGCTAGAGTTTAAGTGAGTAATAATTCGTTTTATATAATTAAACACTCAACTGAATGATGATTTAAGACTAGCAACAACAGAACAACTAGTAAGTAATCTGTGTCGGTAGACTCATCTTAGTAGATGGGAGTATCTATTTATATACATATAATAGGATATTAGTTTGTCTGTTTGTCTGTTCAAAAATACAGATCCCGCAGGCTTAGCATGCGCACCCTAGAAACACTGAAGAATCAACAAAATGACAGATTGAAGAAGCATTAATACCATTCGGAGCAAAATAGTTCTTATTGTAAGGCTGCAAGATCAATATATCGTCGTTACGACAAACAACATTTCTTTTCTTCCCGAGCATGAGCTCACAAATGGCCTCTTTTGACAGCTAAAGTAGAAACGTTTTCTCATATCAATGTCAAATAGTCTTACAATAATATGAACTACTCCATATGATGTCGGTCCAAGACAAATAGTTTCTTTACGTTCAGTCATTTACTTGGAAATTTAATTATTTTTGACAAGATTTCCCGGCAGCCATTTAAAAATATGACTATTTAGAAATGTTGACTTCTATTGACGACCTTGTTACCATGGATTAAAAACTGTTTGGTAACGAATTGTTTTCGATAAAGTATTTCTTCTTTAAAATTATTTCTTCGGATCGCCATGCTAAGGCCGCTGAAATATATTAAATAAAGAAAGTCAAGTATTGAGATAACGTAGAGATCAATAATTCCAATTCAAGGTAGCCCATTTAATTAGTTACTCATAAAAATTTAGTAACTGTAGGTATGTGGAGAATTGTAATTTATCATATTATACTGACTTGGCAATGATCACTTTAATACATCTTCTTGTGTAGTGAATGAAATTCAATTTTAAATTGCTATCTTAAAGATGATATCGCGTCGCATTTGGTGTGAACTTACGCTTATATATTTTTGTCAATGTATTTCGATTTATGTACTTAATTGTTGGTTACTAATAAACTTTTCGATGTTTTAGAGTTTGAATTTTACTCAAAAATGTAGAAGTTACAAATGTAGTATAATGACATACAGTAACAATCGTTATTATTCCACCCAGCTCCGGTGCTCTCGTGCCGCCGTATGACTACAACGGGTTCATAGCGAAGCTGGAGTTTCTGGAGCGGGCAGATGCGAGTGACCCCACGCCAACCGTAGCCATCGCGTCGCAGCCGCTAGCCGCTCTAGTGTATCCTAGTCATAATGGTTAGTATACAAGCATTTTCAGATCCAATTCAATATAAAGGTAAACAAAAGTTCAATATTATACAGTAAATATAATCAGGCGTTACGTTGCGGAAATCCATAGCAGACAATTTAATTTGTATTATATCTAGCAATATCCCGCGAAAATATACCCACAATCTGCAAGCAAATGTGTCAGTGCACGCATAAGCATGCGTAAAGCATTTCACTGCTTATGCATACACTCAGAAACAAGACCATGCAAACACCACCAACATACAAGCAACAATGTCAGCAAGATCGTGCAAGGCCCACCACCATGCAGGTTGTAAAACTCGAAGTGTTTTGCTCCGACCCCGGAGCATCCTCAGGAAGTGGACCTGCGAACAAAGCCTCGCAGTGATATAACACATAGTGAATGTATATACAAACGCGATATAGTTCTTTAAAACTTTTTATAAACTCTAAGAGTGAAAATTTAGTGAAAATTATAAGTGTTAATTACATAGCATCAGTGTAAAATAGTTGTTTTTGAACATAAGTTTATTTTGAATATATCTTATAAACTGTGGCCTATTTTAACATAATTCTTTTTGTGGTACATGGTTAAAAGTGTTTAGTAACGTAGTACAGTAAATAATAAAAATCTTGATCATAAAGTAAATGGTTAAATAGTTATTACAAAAAAGTGATAAAAATATCATTATATTATAATATTTGGTTGTACTATTAACTTTGAATGTGAATATCTGTAACTGTATATAAGTGTGTGATTATGTAATGCTTTATATATAGGTATGTGGAAATGTAAATAAAGAGTTTACAAAATGTGTTTTACTATCCCTAGCTCATGGTAAATAGGAAAAACGGCGAAAAATAGCCGTACATGATGATAAAAGTGAGACGGCAAATCGGCTCACAGGAGGCGTGACCTAGAGGCTCTCTATACGGCATTGCCATGAGCTAGAATAGTAAACCGATTTTTGTGTACAACGTTCTTCTCAAATCAGTATTTTATTATACGCCTCGCTCTGCCTATATCGGTGTAACCTTGCTATCTTCGATTCCGAACTGAGCCGGCGTTCAAAAAATCCTATGGAAAATTACTGTCCCTACTGGTGTAAATTGCATCATTCTGTTTAGTATACAGAATGTCTCCAAAACAAAAAAAAAAATTAAGGAGCTTAATCATTATTCGATTATTGTTCCAAAGATATATGATGCTACCTTAAAATTTGACCAGATCATCCTATAAAATACTTTAATTTTATTCATAACGCGCGGCAGATACGCAGCGGGCGCGTGACCTTTAAAGCCGTATAAAGTATGTAGCAGTAGGCCGTATACTAAGAGGCTCTCAAGTCACTGCCCATGATTTAGGGAGTACCTAATATTAAGAAGCGTTTGAACATTCGTCCATAAATTTTTCGTTTCAAAAAAAATTATAGATCATAATGTAACATTACGTACTTGAAATATACGTGTACCTATACCTGAAATGAAACCCTTCTCTGATAACAAATCTTAATAATCAAAACTCATACAAAGGCGCAATTGTCTCTTCAAACTGTACCGCAGCCTACTTTAGATCTCGCTCATCGCGTATATAATGAGCGAAGCCTTCACCTTAACTTCTGTGTCATCGGGTCAGGGTCTATGCGGACTACGAACATGCATGCTTATGTTTTATTTATTTATTCTTAATTCAGTTTCTTTTCAGTCTCAATTATGTATGCACGCTTGAGAGTCTGTTTTGAATAGGTCGACGCAGACGAAGGAGGTCGCAGTTTGAATTGATGTAATAACGTCTTTATTTTTTATGGAAACCAGTAGCAATTTAATTAACACGAACGAACACAGTACAAAAGAACAAGCAATTAGTTAATTTATTACCCACGATGAATCGCACTTTTGGTGGACTCTATTATTAAAAAATTTCTTCTCAATTAAAATTCAGACATTGTTATAACAGATTGAATTTTTATTCTCGATTGAGTAATTTTTCCATAGTACTTAATTGAATGAATGGGACGATTAATCAAAGCTGCAAATATTTCAATTTAAATTCGTTTTTCGATATCAGGCGACAGGTCATCGGAGATTGAAGTTGACGCTCTGTCGAATGAGATATCGACGAGCAACGGCCGCGTGGGGTGTGGTGCCACCGTCCGCGGGTACGGGCCGGGTGGGGTTCGCTCCGGGCACTTCGACACTCACATCGCAACCTGGCGGTCCCAGTGTGCCATACACCTCATCGGCACGCCCACCGACGTCATACAAGTCTCGCTGTTTAATTATAATTTAAGGTAAGCCAAATTGTAGAAAAAAATATTTCACAGGGTAATTTAAAAGCTCACTATATTTTTTCTAAGTAATAATTATTACAAGATCGGTAAATAGCTGTTGAAATTGAAATAAAGAAAAATATTAACCGTCTGGCCTGTAGTTTATTGTTTTATACAAAAATTAGTCACGTAATTGTTTACCCTTTCAATCTAATAAATTTAATCTGAAGTAAAATCTAAAGATAGCGCTTCGTGATAATTCGAGTCTGAAATTCACCAAGCCGTGTGACCGAGTTTGATTAAATAACTTTGAGAATAGCAAACGAAACAAATTGCTTTTAGCGGGGCAAAAACATTTGTGATGCCCTTAATTTGGCCGTTTAACACCTACCTGCACATTAAGGTGCTACTAAGCTATCTCGCTATTTTGTATCATCAAGAAAACACACTTCAGAAAAGTTTTTGTTTTGTTTTCATGCTTATTATCGTGTCTGTCGCTAAATAAAACTCGATGAAAAAAAAACAATTATTTGTCTTGAAAGTTCGCCGGAATACATATGTATACTAATACTAGCTTTTGCCCGCAGCTTCGCCAGCGTGGCAGAGTGTTCGTGGCAAAAAACTTCTTTAGCAAATATACCTACAATATAGTAATAGCACAGAGTAAAAATATATACATTTTAATAAATTTTCACACGTACGTTTTAATTTTAAGATATTTCGTTGATATAATCTCCTAGATAAGGATAATTAAATTGTATCCGTCTAAATATCTTCTGAAAATACCACATTATTTCTGATATTTTTTTAACTTAGAATGGGTATAGTAACATAGATATATATATGCCATCGCGGACTTTTTTGTAGTCCTATAAAAGAGAAACAATCCGACCATTCATTGTTTTGTTATTTATCTCCATTCTGTAACGGGTTAGGTTAGGCAGCGTTTTCCATAAAAGTTCCCAGACGGCATGATTTTTTTCCGACACTTTTAACCATTATCGTCATAAATCAAACAATTTCCACAAAATCTTAACAAATTATTATCTACCTAAACCTTCCTAAGGAACCACTCTGTCGGTAAATGTAAACTTTAATCCTTTCACTAGTTTTTGAGATTATCGCGAACATACTGACAGACAGACTCGGCGGGGCACTTAACTTATTCTATGTACGTCTCCTAGTTATAAACTACCTCCCCACCAATTTTCAGTCAAATCGGTTCAGCCGTTTTTGAGTTATAATTACTGTAACTAACACGACTTTCTTTTATAAATATAAGAATATATAAATAGGAAAGGTTTGTTTGTTTGCATTGAATAAGTTTCGAAACTACTGTGCCGATTTTGATGAAATTTAGTGCAAATATATATCACAGACCATGGGGAAGGATATAGGCTATATTTATCGCGACAAAATGTACGGTTCCAGCGAGATTTCTTTTAACGCGCACGATGTCACGGGCAAAATATAGATTTTTTATATATAAATGGTATATTTATCACAGGTTACAAAGCTGTAGATCTCATATTGAGATTCTGGAGGGGTTGCACGAGTTAAGCGCCAGAGGAGACAGGGTAGACAGATCCGAGCGGATAGATAGGGCCCTGCTCAGAGTGTGCGGCCCGGCCGTGAAGGAGGCGAGGGACCCTACTGGAAGGTTCCTGGTGCGACAGGCGGTTACGTCTAAGGGCTCCAACGTCACCATATTTGTAAGAAGAGCTACGTCTCGCAATGTCGACGAAGAGGAGTTTGTTGATGGAGCTTTCGCTTTTCATGATGGTAAGCATTTTGTCAGAATTTCCAGTATTGTATTTGCAAAAAATTTTTTTGAGTAAATTACTTAATTTTAAAATAACACAACAATTGGACCTTTTATTTAATTTTTTGCTGAGCTGATCACAGAGCACTGTTTTACCATCTTCCTGTATTTTGTTATAGTCTTAAGATTTTTTCATATATTGTGACAGATATTGTATGATAATAAGACAATCGAACTAAACCTATCGACCTAGCAGACAACCTTAAACAATAATATCGTTTTGTTGTTCAACTCAATTAAATTCATTGAAGTTGTGTCGTATCGAAATCGAATCAGCTAACAAACTTCAATATGGTCATCCTGTCTTGAGCTTATCTTGTGTCTATCTTGTTTGATATCGATCGCTTCGACCTGTAGGACGTGCTCCACACATGTTCTATTCAAGTGTCTTGACAAATTGATCTGGCTATTGGACGCTGTTTCTCTTTGATTGAACTATATACTATTCTATGTTACAATATACTTTGATTAATTATTATTACAAGCGGTGGCATATGTCATGAACTGTAGCCTACTTAAAACCAACCTAAACTAACCTAACTTAAAGCCTTAAAGTGTGAAACGTACGTCTTATTTTATATTATTCACCTGTTGTTCAAACTTATATAGCGTTACAACGCATGCAGGGCCGGATCTACCATATGTCTTTTTGGGCTTCAGCCCAGGGCTCTGTGGATTCAAGGGCCTCCAATCCCCAGCTAAGTCAAGTCAAAGTCAAAAGTACACGATAATGCGAAAAAATACATAATTTTATATTTATTAAACAGATCGTAATTATTTTATCGTCTTATATTTTCCTATACTTTGAGTAATTAAGTGGTCTCCTAAGTAGTTATAGGTAGTAGGCCCAGGGCCCAATAAACTTACGGTCCGGTCCTGAACGCATTGGATCATCACGACGCGCTACGATATGACTTGCTGCATGATGGTTCACATTAAAATATAGCAGTACAATGCTATGATTATTTCCCTAGAACAACACGAGGGTACGGTGTCCCCCGACGCAACGTGCGCGGTGACGCACTACGGGCTGTCGTCGCCCCCGCACGGCGGCGTGGCCGCGCCCTCTCACCACCACATATTCTGGAACATCGAGGAGCGCCTCATGTGCACGCACCGCTTCATACCCGCGTCCAATCAGAGCGTCACTATTGAGGTAGATGAATCCTGAATACAGGATATATATTTTGTACTAGATGTCGCTCGCAACTTCATGCGCGCTAGGGGAAATCACGCGTGAACCAATAATTTTAATGCAATAAAAAATAGCCTTTGTCCTTCCCCATGGTCTACTCTATAAATGTGCCATAGTATGATTTGTCTTTGATTTCATTATAAGCGATGAAATGTATTTCACTGTTAAATCTCCGACGTATATTATGGCGATTAAAATAATAATTTTGAGTCTATTTCTTATTAGTAAGAGTATCAATAATTATTTTCAAATATTGGGTTTTAGTTTTTCCTGCCTGAAAAATAATAAGATGTCTCAAACCCCATATTATCAATATAAAGTATATATTGATAATATGGGGTTTGAGACATCTTTTTGGCACAGCATTTTTTGCTATTTCTCAATTAGTTACGTATGTTACTTACTACGCGTTCTTGGAAAATTCCTCCTATATCGTGACTATATTTAGATCCAACGTTTGGAGCGCATGTGGAGCGCGGAGCCGCCGGGCGTGGCAGCGGGCGGCGGCGGGTGCCGCACCGCGTGCGGTGACGCGGGTTGCGAGTGCCGCGCGCTCACGCCGCTCACCTACCACGACCACATCGCACTGGTGGCGGGTGACGGCACCCATTTGTCGTGTCTGTGCGGTGATTTTCAGGTAAGTTTTTGTAGCTCTTTACATTAAGTTTCAACATAAACAGACTATGAAAGTCGTATCCCAGTCACCGTCGTCGGATGTCCGTTTGCGTCGAGCCTAAGTACGCCTAAACACGCGCCGCAGCTCCCGTGGCACCGGCCCTGTTGCACTAGGATCTGTATGTCATTTTTGACATTGGAAATGTCTTTTTATTCGCTCCAGTGTATGCTCCGATTTCACGAAAAAGTGAGATTCCCTTATATCCCTCAGAGTCGTGAAGATATGATATTCAAAAAAAGCTCAAAAGACACGTATTCACGAGAGCTGTTAGGTGCAAAAAGTTATTCGAGAAAAAAGATACAGAAACGAAAAAAGTTATGGCCGAAAGAGTAAAAAAATTCAAGTTTTTCCGAATTATTGATTTTGGAGCTCGATATTTTGGAAACGAAAAATGATATCAAACAATATCCTCTGACCAGTTTAGTCAGCTACAATTTGAGCTTAAAGCAAAGACGATCAGGTTAAGTGTTTGCTCTGTAGCCCTAACCTTTTTAAAAAAGTAATTTTTTGCGAATTCCGTAGATTCATTTCCAATGTGCTCGATAGTCGTGTGAGACACGAAATCAGTGAATTTTTCCATGGCGGCGGTGAAGTCTATACAAAATCTGGCGGCGCTGCTGGAGATGTGGCGCGTGTGTAAAGGTGCAAAAGCGTTATGTAACTTGCGTGCTTTCGCACCTTTATATGTATATTGCACCTACACAAATAGGCTAATTTAGTTCGATCATAATTAATACAAATATTAACGATTTATATACGACGCCAGTCCTTGAGCCAGACATCATTACAATTGTATTTTCAAGACGTCACGTGCTTCAATAGTGTCACAATGTTAAAAGTAAATTAAAAAATGTTTACTTTGAAACAATTATGTAACAATTATATAAATGTAAGCGTAATAGGATAGATGGCTGTTTTATTTTTATTGCATAAATAAATAGCATTTATAAACTCTTATATTAACTCTTATATAAACTATTATAAAATAATATGAGTAAGTCCTTAGAAGAAACAGTATATTCAAAATCAATATTTTCAAAGGTACCTACTGCGATTTGTTTACAGAACTTTGCAAGTCTCGTGAAAATGTTCCGTACAAAAGTCGCCATAGATATGACGTCACGCATTCCTAAAGTTATATGAAATATACGGGCCGCATGAACATAATTGCTAATATATACGAAATTTGTGCGTTTAAGTGCATACTTAGTAAAATAAATGTTTTTGAACATTGAGTAAACTAGTGACGTATATTTTTTTATAATATAGCAAAAATGATGTCATTTTTAAATGTATATTATTACAAAACTTCACACAATTATATTTTTTTATACATTTAACAAGTAGTAATGCCTCAATATTAAATATTGTACTTTGTACTATCTAACCTTTTGCATCGGGATTACAACTGAAACGGTCGCATATTTGCAGAAGGTATGCTAATTAATGAGATATTTTAACTAATTTCAACGAATATTCATATAAAATATTATGAACAATTCATTTATGATCTGCACTTCTCCATAGATCTAGATTAAAATAATTACGAGAAATGAAATGTAACTGAAAACTGTACAATCTAATAGTTTTTTGGTTCGTTCTTTTTTATACAGTCACTCCCAATGTCTTTAGTTTCTAAATAAGAATGTTCTTATCACGACGATCACTTTAAGAAAAAGGTATTTGGGATTTCATATTTTAAAGTGAAACTTTCAGATATTAAAATAATATCTTACATAGAAGAAATGATAATCATAAAATATTTTTTCTTTCCCTTACCTTTTTTTGTTAAAATATAGCGTTTAAAATTCCAAAATACAACAATGAAATTCAAAATCAGATGAGACATAGTAAGGAAAATGTTTAAAATAAAGTAAGTTTCTTGATATCCAAGCGGAAAATTGGAGGAGTAACGAAATCACAGAATCCTTATACGCCCTAGAAAAATATATGAATTAGCAATTTCCTTATGAAAACAGCAGTTGAAAATATTGACAAGAAAATCAGCTCGAGTCCTGTTTGTGTTACGTATTTAAAAGTTTATTATTGTGCTATATTTCTAAAGCTTTGTTCAATTAATACGTTTTAAGTTAATGCGAAAATGCCGCAAATAAAATATATATATTAATATATTATAACATTTTGCAAATTCAATTGCAAAATCAGGCATAATATGATTTTCTGCTTATGTACAATTGGTACTTATAGTTATAAGTTTAGACAGAAAAAAAATCTAGTATGAATGAGACTACCACGCTATAAAGGTCATTGAACTCACAATGGGACACAGCTGATTTAAAAACGTAAGTTTATAGGTAGTAAAAACTTTAAGAAAGCATGTCACATTTCACACCCAATAACTCTCTCTAACTCTCTTAGCGCAGTAATAGAGTAATTGAGAATTTTTAGAATTTAAATTTTTTGTCTTTTTAGAGTCAGCTCACACCAAAACGCGACACGATGTGTTGCAGCCCTGTATTTTCATGATACGATTCAAAACTCAACTTTATTACTTTACTCAAGAAGATACACGTTTTATTGCAAGAGCAGTGCCGCGCAACTCGAAATTCGAGCCCTTACAATTAAGTGTATATTTTCTTGTGTAGTGAATGAAGCGCCGCATTGCCTGGCGCCACGTCTTGGTGTGAACTGACGCTAAACATCTTTACATAAGCAGTAAATCGTCTACTCAAAGTTTCTGTAATTGATTTTGCGAAAAAATGTAGCAGTAAGCATTATGTAAATATATTATAGTGATGATGATGATCACGAATATAATTTTAGCAATAGCAAAATTTCAAAGACATTGCTATCGGTGCACAAAACTCTGATGAGTAGTGAGTACCTATGTCATCATAATAATATGTTGGTGTTTCTTATGAAGGTGGTGCTGATGATGATTATGATTACTGTAAGTGGTATGATGGCATATGCTTGCAGTACTTTAAGCAACGCCGTAATCCCCAAACATGTCTCTATGAGGAGTCAGGAGTTTTGTTCAGTACTTTTAGATCCAGGGTATACCTTGATGCAAAATCTTACTTTTTGGTAGCATTTGCTTATATATACAGCGGAATGCATAACCACCGGCTTTTTTTGGAAGTCGGTAAAAAAATACCATAATAATATTTTACCGTAAGTGTAACAACCCCTAACAATCCGGAAGTGTTAAACACAATGAATAAACATAAGAAATCAATATTTTTTACTAAGTTGTAAAGTCAATTTGCTTTATACCTAGCTCTGTATTGAGTCTTAAAGCCTTAAAGTCAATATTGAATAGCCTTACTGCTTACCTACTTACTAAACTAATGCGCTACTTGTTCCGCCTATATCCAACTGCAAGACCTTTATTGTATTATCGTCGAAGCGAACCTTACTTTTGTGTTCTATGTCAAAGAACTACGATATGAGTATTTTTAATGTACAATGCACTGTCATAGAATTTGATCCATTAGGAGATATATCACTCTTATAATTTGCACGTAATGACGACATACAGTCACAATGCAAATGTCAATTACACGCCAAAGTTAAATTGATATTATTGTAAAACGAACAACTCACAACAGCAGTCAACCTGCTAAAGGAGATATTACATGATTGTATGTGCAAAGGGAACTTCTACTGCTACGCCTTAATATTATACTACGCTGTAGCAATAGACTCTGTAGCATTACCACGCGTAGCAATGATAAGCTGTATCAATGCTACGCTGAAGCGTTGCTACGCTGTAACATGGCTACGCTGTAGTCTTACCACGTCGTAGCAACGCTTATAAGTATCAAAGCTACGCCGAAGCATTGCTACACTATAACATAGCGAAGTTGTAGCATTACCACATCGTAGCTATGCTACGCTGTATCAATGCTAAGCTGAAGCGTTACTACGCTGTAACATGGCTATGCCGTAGAATTAGCACGTCGTAGCAATGCTACGATGTATCAATGCTACGCCGAAGCATTGCTACACTTTAACATGGCTACGCTGTGTAATTACCACGTCGTAGCAATGCTACGCTGTAGCAATACCACGTTGGAGCAATGCTACGCTGCAGCATTGCTTCGATGACGTGTTTCAGTAGCATGATTTATTCTTTTAATTAATGTAAACACTAGCTGGTGTCCGGTACATCATTTGCGTGAAACTATTAATGGAAACAGAACCCTACTTTTGTAAATGGAACTCTAAGATAAAAGTAGCCTATGTTACTCCTTATAACATCAGCTAATCTACCTTTGAAAGTTTGGTCATAATCGCTCCGGCCGTTTCAGAGATGAGCTGGAACAAACAGACAGACAAGAATTTTAAAATAAAATGTTGGTGTATGTACCGTATATACTACCATGTACAAATTTAATGCAATAACCATGTACAAATTTCAAATGACAAACGTACACTTTAATTTTATTTATTTGTATAGATTTGTTTAAACATTAAAAAACGATAAATAGAGATGGGGACTAGGATAAATGACGACTCCTTCAGAATAACTTTAAATAACTAATCTCCTGATCAGTTGTAAACAGTAGCCTTGTTTACTTGTTTAAAATGCAACATACGATCGATAGCTAACACCAGGCAATTCTGATTACAAGGTAATTGTGTTAGTTGGGATTAGCGGACACGTGTACCGGGCCTAAAGTACCCCCGGTACCCTCACCGGGTCGTGCCGCGATCCGCATAATTAAGAGGGTTAATACTAAGCATGTTGCTGTAATAAAGCGTATACGTGCAGTCACCATACAGTCGACGTCAAACACGGTATATTGTAATCGACCTTATTATTATGGCAACAAGATTGAAGACCGCGGCTGTTCGCGACCGTACATCAGCCGTAACCCCTCAAATTACAGCAACATACAAATTTTTACGCTTATCTGATTTACGTTTAATATGAATTACGCAAAATGGTTTCTATAATTATATCTAGAGTAGAAATATTGTAAGACTTCTGTTTCAAGTAATCAGTACATAGCATAGATTGTTATCGTGAAACCATATTGTGATGCATTTTTAGTCGTAAACATGTCATATTATCAGATAATTACGACTAAAAATGCTTTACATGGTTTGAACTGTCGACGTCTTACATCATATATCATCAAAATGCGTCATAGCGCGCGATTCTAACTGCGGAATATGCACTGCCATTATGTCAATGGCAGTGCATATTCAACAAGCCAGATCGGACTGTTGGCCCCGCACATTAACACGTTCGGTTCGAAGCACCCGTTGGAACAGCGCGTGCTATTTCCCGCGGTCGGAACTGTACGTGTATCGGGCGCATTACACAAATCTTATCCTCCATCTAAATAAAAAAATAAAAACAAAAATATCGATTAATATTATATAATATTTTTAATATTATTGGTATATTTTGTTATAGCATTTATATTATTTAATTTAACCTATTTTACTATTCATAAATACAGCACATAACACGTACTTATTCCAGTTCTTATTTTCGTCCCGATATTGTTATTGGGGTCATATTTACTATGCGTAGCGTACTCGAATGGGTCTCCCCAGTAATCTATATGACATCATAATAACGACAGGCGATAAAATGACAACGTGGGCCAAATAACAGTGTAAGTGATGTTCTACAATATATAGTAACCTCTAAAAGCTTTCACATCATCAATGTACACTTTTTGTATTTTACGACGGTAATAAAACACAAAGTATATACAACTTAATGTTAGGAAGTATCTCTTTATAATAACCGACCGGTCTTAAAAATATAGACGCTTTTTATATATGTACGGGGTTTACACGAGTGACTAACACCCGAAATTAATAACGTATCTAAAATCTTACTTTGACTTCAATCTTAGATTCTCAACAAAAATTTACGTAAATTGACGTGAAGTTTATCCTAGGATCGTTGAAATGTATTAAAATTTTGATCTCAGATAGCTAAAATGATCGAAATTATGAAATGATGAGACGTCTACTTAGCAAATTTGACAGTTGAATTGTCATTTATTTGCACGGTCGATTTATGCCGTGCGGCGAAAATCGTGTTGCACAACTCAAAGAATCACACATTTTCTTATAGGTTGTGGGTGTTTTTTGCGGGATATTGCTAGATATAATATTAATAAAATAGTATGTTATGAATTTCCGTAAATTAACGCCTTATTCTATTAACTATTATGGGGTCTCGAGGAAAAATAATAATTTATAGTTCCTGTTTTCATCTTTCGGAATTTGTTAATTTTATTGTGAAACATTAAACCTTAAACTTACCTTAAACCACTGAAAGTGCGAGGTTCCTCCTCGCTACATAAACGTTTTAAAATCACTATTTTACTTTCAATTCTGAAAATAAATGTGAAATGTTTTTACTTTTTATCACAGCCATTTTCCTGACTCTAAATATTGGCGGTGAAACCGAGCAAGCACTTTTCAACTGGTCGTAATTTTATTTTGCATTTTCGCATTCCGTTTTTTTTACAGCAACACGTCGGTATCAAAGGGATTTTGATTTTACGTACGTTTCACTGATTGACAGTTTTTAATTAAATATAAAAATCGAACGATATACGAATATGGAAGGACGTAGGCATTCCGAACGTGCCAAAGAACAAAATTGGCTTTTAATTAAATCTTAATATGCCTACGAACACCTTAACCACAGTTTTCCTTATTTTCCATTCGATTATATCATTCAAACTTTACTTTAGTATCATAATCCTTACCAATAACTATTTGTTAGAAACGTCCAATTTGTTTTGCTCAAAACAAGCAAATTATTGAATGATGACGTTTTTTAACAAATAGTTATTGGTAAATAGGTTATTGAAACCGGCCATGATTGCCGGTAAGTAACAAAATTTGGATCATTTTGAACCCAGTGAAGCACCATAATTTGGGTCACAGATTTAACGCACACGTTTTCGTATTCGACGAAACAATAAGTAATAAGCCCATTACACGATTTTCTTAACATAAAAACGTATGCCCCGCAAAAATAATGCCCATAAAGAATATAATGACCCCACAACAAACTCGATGACGTAATAACCTCTTACGCCAAATAATGGAGCGTTAAAATTGTGCCGGCAGAGTAATAAAACATTCTTGTCTTGTGTGATTCGTGATGTTATGTCAAGGTTGAAGATGTTATTAAAAAAAACTGGCTATTGCCAAAAGTCTTGCGCTCTGTTTATATGCCGAGTTTTGTAGAACATTACAAAAATACAGATAAACATAATTATTAATATTAATTCTTCTTAACGACCTTCTCTCGAAATTGTGTCCTAAAACTGTCATTGTACAATGTTCAGTGTAATGTACTCGTACCTGCACATTTTGTTTCAAAAAGTAAACGAAATTCAACAACGTCAATCATTTAAGTATACAATATACATACATAATATTAATATTGGCGAGATAATTGCTATCTAAAGGACAACAGTTCCAGTGGTAATAAAACATTTTGCATCTAGCTGTCATCCGTAAGCCGGGGGTTATTAGTGGTCTGCCCCGGGCGAAGAGGGCGTAGACGACGCGGGCGCGGGCGGCGCGGGCTGCGCGGTCGCGGGGATACATCCCACAATCTCGCCCCACAAAATTGAATTAAGTTGACAAGTAAATACATGACGTACATTTACAGAAGGTTCCTTTACATGCATAATTATAGAGAAATTTCGTAGAAGACACCGCATTTTTTTAGAAAATTATTTTCAACGAAATCGAACAATAACTTTGGAAGCAATTTTAAAATAACCTATTTCTCATGGATACGTACGGAACCATTATATAAACCGTGTCCTGATACTGACTCTTGGTCATGTTTTTTTTAAATCTATGACGAATCCTTGGAAATTTAATAAGAAACAAATATCAACAATGAAGTCACGTAGATTAAATGTTTTTTTAGATTCGGTCAAAATCCAAAAACATACTGACAAATTTCGTTTTAATAATAAACTTTTCAATACATAGAAATTGTTCTTTTTAAAATTCAACGACTGAATGGCAAAATGTTCACAATTCTTAACTTTTGACGAATCAATTTTCGACTGCAGAAATGTTTTCGTCGGTAGCAGTTACAGAATTGCCAGTTAAAAATTTCGCGTATCACAACTTTGTTTGTCACGAAACATAATATTGTGAGAGCGACTGACTATACAAAATCTCCCGGTACAAAACGTCCGTATTCTCGATTATTATGCTCGATTTCATTTGCCATTTTTACCTTTAGGCAAAACACTAATACTTTTTCTGCAAACATTATATTTTTAAGCGCTATTATATCGCCAACAAGCGCCTCCTGTGTATTAAATATAGGAATATTCCGAAATAAAATATGATGATATAACTATTCTAGTCTCATATTATAACCATTAGTACCTGGGGGACCGAGATTTGCTCGGTGTTTTAGTAGAACAATAAAACAATAAAATATATATATAAAAGAAATAATAAGAATCACAAAAATATTTATCTTACCGGGATTAGAACCCACCACATTCCGAATTTCCAAACAATGTAAAAATTATACATACGCATACCAAGCCAATCAGACTGGCGTAAGAGAGTCAAAATTATTGATATATTGCTGCACGACGAAATAAAAAAAACACATATTGCTAAAAATGCGCAGTTTTTAAGCGATAAGAACTAGCTTGATCGATTTTTCTCATGATCGATGGTCATACTTGTAGCCGTTACGATCGTATATAAGATAGTCTCGTTTTAAGTATAAGATTTTTATCACAGTTGTATAAATACATAGTTATATACTTAGTCTGGCCATGAATACTGTTACAGTTAAAAATAAACAAAATATTACATTTGAATTTGGAATCCGTCATTTTTATATGATTGTTCATTGGGTTTTCTTATTTTGGCGCCAATACATTGTACGTGGGTAATACTGAAAATGTTTAGAACTGGCCAGTTAGAAACATTGCAAATGAAAACTTTTTTTGAATTTCAATTTTAGAACTCTTTGGTAACCTAATGTAGTATTCAGTGTGCATTCATTTGTCATTTGTTTTTGTGATTTGGCGGCAATCTAATACTCTTGTTAGACGTGAAAATGAACCTAACGCGAGAAAATTTTCGGTCAATGATTTATTATGACTTTCGTTGTGGGCTTACTTAACAACAAAGCTATGATAGGCTGCGATTAGCATTTCTTAATGAAGCCCCATCTCGTGCCACTATTTACAATTGGTTTAACGAGTTTAAGCATGGACGTAGCAATCTCAATGATGATCCGCGTGAGGGACGTCCTTTAACAGCGACTACTGAAGATAACCTCAGTGCTGTACGACGCATGATAGAGGAAGATAAGAGAGTGACCTATCAGCAGATACGGGCAAAAGTCTAGGCATTGATATGAGTCAAGTTCAAAAAATATTACACAAGCATTAAGCCGTTAGGAAGCTTTGTACCAGATGGATTCCCCATACTTTAACCGACGACCAGTAACACCTTGTAAGATAAGTTCAACGGCGGTGACTCAAATGCTGTATTTGACATCGTTACAGGTGATGAAAGCTGGATATATTGCTACGAACCCGAAACCAAAAGACAATCAGCTCAGTGGGTGTTTCCTTTCGAGAATCGGCCAACTAAGGTAAAGAAAGGAAAAAAGATGATTGCCTCATTCTTTGGTCGGACAGTTGTGCTAGAAGATGGAAGGACAGTTACTGCAGACTGGTATGTCAATCGCTGTTTGCCTGTTGTCTTGGAAAAAATTCGACAGCAGCGCCCTCGAAGCAGGATCCTCCTTCACCACGACAATGCTTCAGCGCACTCCGCAAAGCGGACTGTTGAATATTTGGCTATGGCAAGTGTCGAGATAATGAGTCATCCACCATACAGTCCTGACCTGGCAGCCTGCGACTTTCATTTATTCCCAAGAACTAAAGATAAAATTCGAGGTATTCGCTTTACGAGCCCTGAAGATGCGGTGAAAGCGTACGAAAAAGAGACCCCTAAGGAAGAATGGGAAAGCAGTGGGGCTTTTCTCAGTGGTTCCATCGAATGCGACGATGTGTAGAGAGGAACGGAGATTACTTCGAAAAACAATAAAAGTATTGGCAACTTTCTACATTAAGGCGTTTTTCATTTTCTAAACATTTTCAGTGTTACCTAGGTACAATATTTTGCGATATTAAAATGGAGTGGGGTAATAAAGAGGACCGAATCGCTGTGATTTCATTACACAATGTAGGTATGGAGCTAAATGCAATTTATAAAACTCTTCATACGCTTGGTATTAGTAAAATGTTTGTGTTGTTACGGGTATGAGTAAATAAAAGAGGAATTACCGTGACAAATATATTTAAAATGAGGGTAGTGGGTAGAAGGCAGAACGTTCTGGCTTAGCCTCTTAGTGTCTGTGGAAATCGGAGGGGCTTTAACCATACGGACACTTAGCTGGGTCCAGGAGTGTAGCACGTGGTGCGAACGAGTTGGGATCCAACTTCCGGTAGCGTTCTTTCCGCGATCTGTCACCGCGACGTAGATCGTCCAAGGCGCAGTGCAGACCGATTCCAAAACCAGTCAGTTCAGTCCGGAATAACTAGCGGCACTCAGAAATCCGGATGTGTGAAAATAGCCATAAGTCCTTGTAAAACGGTGCCTTGAACCCGGTGTATAGATCCCTGGAAAATACATAAAATGTGTGGAGCTGGAGTCTTCTTACAGCCGACATGATCTTAACCCCAAACGATCAATATCACGGGCTGTGTGACCATCACAAAATAAAAAAAGGCGTAAGCAAAATAAAAGATGATATAAAGAACAATTAAAGTATGGATACAAAGATCCTAATATTATAACAATGCAAGAACGGAAAGAATGAGCACGTTGTTTGGCCAATCAAATTTTTGACAACTAATTTTACAAGGTGGTAATTTACATAAAAAAATAATGTGTTTTAATACAATTGTGATTTACGAAATAAAATTTCACAACACAGACATAAAAAACTCACCGTAAAAACGGGATTAAGATATATAACGACTACATCTTGAGTCTATAGAAAATTTTTATCTAAAAGGAAAACGTCAATCGAAGAAGTGCCTTAAATACCCTCTTCGTCTTCCTTTTTTTAAACCTTTGACAACTAAAAAACTTAAGCGTAAAGAGAAAAAGTCCACATATCAAAATAAAATATATTATGTAATATAATAATGCAATTCTACTGTACTTTAATCATTATTAAAAACTAAATTATTAATTTTTAATATTTAAGACGGAAGTATCGATCTACGAACCAAATATTAAAGCAAGGCTAACGCCGTTTTAGAACGGACGTGCGCCGATAGATGGCGCTAAAGTCTCTGAATTAATAAAATAATTAAGTATACAAATCATAGATGACGCGAGTAACGCCGAAATAATTGATTTTACGGAGAAGAAATGTAACTATTAATAGGTCCAATGAGACCTCCTCTGTTTGTGACAGAAAAAGATCTGGCCGTCCACGTAGTGTTCCTACAAAAAAGGTAGTCAAAGCAGTAAGGGAAAGAATATGAAGAAATCCTGTCTATAATCTTTATTTCTATATTTTACAATTAAGCAACATTTTAACAAACAAAATGGCCGTATTTATGCTCAAAGCTCTAAGGAAGCTTCCCAAATAGTCGACAGAGTGCAACTTGGGCACTATCCGACTTCAGTGATGGTTTGGTGGGGTATTAGCTATGGAGAAATTGTGAAAAAGGTATCAAAACATCTGCACAAGTGTATGAAGATACTTTTCTTGAGAAAGTAGTGAAGCCCCTTAACAACACCATGTTCAATAACCAAGAATGGTCCTTCCAGCAAGACTCGGCGCCGGGTCATAAAGCTCGGTCTACGCAGTCTTGGTTGGAAATGAACGTTTCGGACTTCATCAGAGCTGAAGACTGGCCGTCGTCTAGTCTTCAGCTCTGATGAAGTCCGAAAGTCTAGTCCCGATCTTAATCCACTGGCAGCGCATCATTTTAAGCGCCAATTTTTATATCTGAGATATAAAAGGTTTAGGGTCGGACCCGAAACTTGTTGGTACTTATGTGAAATCGGCTTATTGAAACCCCGTGAGGGTTGAGCATAGCATAGCATAAAGCTTTGTATAAAATTGTTCTTATTGGTTTTCATCGACGCTCTTAATTTACTTGATTAATTATTTAGTTTGTATTTGTTTATTATATGGATGGTGTAACGGAGCGGCGTAGTTCGCAAGAACTAAAACTCCTTAAATAAAGAAAAAAAAAAGATGCTAAAATATTTATCAACGTTTCCTCTGCATGTTTCCTGGGATAGGAAAAACTACTTCATTGCCAATATTTCCCGGACTTTCTAATGTTTGTTTCAAGAGATCTACTGTCAAGAAATAATTTTATATATTGTACAAGTACGCCATATACATTAAGCTAGATTATTTTGATCAATTAGAGCATAGCAGAAATTGCGTGAAAATCTCTATCTCCTACCTACTCTGTTTTATTTGGAAAGCGATCACTGTTTTCTCCTACTCTGTCATTAGCACTATTTAAGTAGTAATGTTGGTGTACAGGCGGCGTGGCTGCCGGTGGTCGTGCGGAGCTGGACGAGCTTGCGGCTGGAGTATTCGGTGGCGCACTACACCTACGCAAGCCGAGGGTTCGGCTACGCCGCCGCGTACAGCTTCAACGACGACGCCATGTGTGGCCAGCGCACCTACACCACTCACTCAGGTTTGCCTTAGCTCTGATTATTGCGAACGTTGATTTTGTTAGTAAGCTATATACATTATACATAAATATAATTTATGTTTTGATGCAAAAAAAATCTTGCGGGTCTTTGATTTGTGAGTAGCTCGGGAAAAGTACATACGTACCTACTTAGTAGTAGAAAAGTAAAGTAATATTCGCATCGTTTGTAAATAGTCTGTCTGTCTATTAAATTTCATAAAGACACGATAATGGTGCAATAAAAATACGACGTTTAATGCGAGACAAACGATGGGTTTGTCGCAATGGCGGTGTAAATTACTTGGATTTGATATTCCCGGCGCGTCGGGCCGTTCCTAAAAAACCAATATTGTTCCCTTCGGTATGGAGTGTGGCCGAGAAAATTACGAGCTTTCGCCCCAATTCAGATCGGGTTGTATTAAAAAGATCAACTGTAAATACCATTGAAATTTCATGGTTCCGTATAGGTAGACTTTAAGTGCCCTTCGATATTGGCCTTAGTATACGCTATATTTATTTCGTTTGGAGTAATTTGAAATGGGAAATGATTGTATTTGTTGTGTCATATTATACAAGCCTACGTTACCTGTACGTACGATAGATTTTGAACGAGCCACTCGAGTTAGTTTTGATAAGTAGAGCATAAAGACGTAGACATCAACAAAACCTAATGTACTTTTCTTTATTAAACCCCAAAGCGAAATAGGTTTTCAATTACATTGTGTATGTTATTTGTAGAATATATTTTGCTTCGGCTAAATGATAAAACTTTTTCATTCTCAACTCACTTTGGATAATTGAATTTGAATAAAACTAGGGTAATGGAATCCCCATATTATTTTACACAAACCTAAAACAATTTAAAGCGCAGGGCATACACGACGTACATATCAAACTATCTTCTCTTTTGTTTGAGGAGCTGTGTTCGTTGATAAAACCTTAAGCGCGGTGTGATTAATATTTTGTTGAAAGTTAAATTGGTTTTACGAAAATAATTTTTGGACTCAAAACATTAAGGAATTTTTGATGCTATGTTGTATGTTAATTTTTCTTAAATACCAAAAATGCAGCATCTCCTGGATTTTCTTCATGCAAATATGTCCGGATAGTACATTCCTAAGTATGTGACAAATAGCCCAACTACTATATTTGACGTAATTGAAAATCAACCTTACCACTCACTAATACAGCTTTTTTTGGCTAAAACAATGCTTAGGTCATAAAAAAATCACCAATGTTATGTATTACAATTATAGACTTTAATAATTTCACAATAGGGTCCAATATTTAATGATGTATGATTTATAGTATCTCGTATGCACTTGTACACACGATTATCTTCACGGGAAGAAAACAGAGGGACAGTTGCGCTTAGGCAAGCGGGACCCATTTGATTTAAATATTTACATTAAGTAGCATTTTAATCAAGTTTTAAGACATATTAAGTTAAAAATGCATTAAGATATAATAATATATACGATGACAAAAATAAGATATTCCATGTTTTTTAAGAATGGTTAATGTATTTTTTATTAATTTTTACACTTTTTACCCGAGCACTTTGGCATGTTACCGGTCGGATAGATCGCGCGCAACTGCGAGCCCAGGGGCGCTTGCTTGTATTCTAAGAACTCATCAATCAGGATACATTTCCAGCATTCGTTCAATATATTGTATAGAGTAAGTCAATGTCCGCCGCATCTGTGAGTTAATAATTATAAACTAACCGGTTCCTGGAATACCTAAGTATTCCAATTTGCTCGCTATCACAAATTATAATACTGAAAGTTACTTTTGTATCTGCCACTATCTAGTAAGTGAAGATATTTTGTAGTTTAAACCAACTCAATTTAACTTACCTCATTTTGTTAACCAGGTGAAATATCATCGAAGAACGTTTCGGTCACTGGCAGTTTGAACGAATTTTTCTACCAGCAGTGCACCTGGGTGCTGGACTCAAACGTTGAGAGACAGCTGTTTATAGACATATCTTCGGAACAGGTAAGGGCGCTCTAAAACTTCGGCATGCTTCCTTGCTATAAATCAGAAGGAGAATTTCGGTAAGCGCGCTGTCTCACTCGCTCACGCGCGTTAGACGCGTGTGTGAATGCGACACCACGGGCACCGAAACAGGATAATGATCACAAATAGTTACGAGGATTGGCCTTCTGAGTTAAAATTAAATATGTTTTTCATAATCCGAGAGTATCTCTGTTATTTTACAAAACACAAAAAGATTTATAAATATTATGTAAAAACGTCTTCCACACCTTTGTTTACTGTCGCAAAACGTGAGAAACATAAAAGCGACACAGTCTAGTAAAATTTTCCTTTTCCTCGCAAAATGTTCCTAACAATATTTTCTTTTATTACCTAGGATAAGTCATGCAGCTCTTGGAACATCACACTTCACGAGTGGTCGGGCTTGAGAGCTCACAGCGAGGGCGGCCTGGCGGCGACCGCGGGCGAGCTATTATACACCTTCTGCGCACGACATAAGAACCACACCTATACCCTGCCCTGGCGACTTAATACCGTCGTTATTAGGTATGATATTACCGAAAGACATTTTTATCCTTATGTAATCTGATGCTTTTATATATAAAAGCATCAGATTATATAAGGATAGCTTGGGGTCTTATAGGTCTTTAATGTTTTTCTCTACCTTTCCTTTGAAATGGTTCGCGAATCTATCTAAAATATTTCCTTTATTATACTTAGAACTTTGTTAGTTCTTGCCCGGCTTGTAAAACCCGCCGCCCGCTTAACAAGAACGTAGCTACTTTGTCTTAGTGAATTAGCTACTAGTAATCCAATTAAGCGGCTATTTTTAAATATTTAAATTCATCGAACAACAAACATCAATGGAAGTGACATTATAAAAATAATAATATTACTCATAATCGTACCTATATGTTTGTAAAAGTAAGTTTCATATCACGAAAATGACCAAGTAATCGCGTGTAAAGTTAGAATGGGCGTAATATATTTAACTAGCGACTTAATATTTGTAAGCATATTATGCTTACAAATATTAAGTCTGCACAGTGCAGATTCAATGTATATTTCAATTTACTAAAATATAAACACATCATATTACACCTTATAAACTATACAGTATTGGAATTATTATTTTTAAAGAAAAAATGAAACCGACTTCCAAAGTAAAAATACACAAAAAAGTATGGAACAAATCTTATTTTCTCTATATTTTCTTTTAAATTCGGCTACAATTTTAACTATTTCTTTACTCAATTTTCAACATTTTGTCTTCAAAACTTGCGGTACCAGCCCAAACATTGTCCTGATAAAACAATATTTTATGGAACTCACATTTGAGTTGGCTGGTACCTGGCATATGCTTGTAGTTCTTAAAACAACGCCGAAATTTCCAAACGTGTAGCTTTAAAGACTGAGGAGTTCTATTCAGTGCTTTTGGATCCAGGGAACACCTTTGGCAGAAATATTTATTTTTCGGAAGCATATGCTTTATTTACTTCACAAAAGTCAAAGCCCTACAGATGTCCCTATTTATTTTGATTTTCCTCGATTCCTCATGGATACCATCATCAGGTCTCCATTTTGGTGACTAAGGGACCAATTTCAAAATATACCCTTTACAACAACAAAATAATTTTCCAAATGGGTCCACAAACGGCAGAGTAATAATCAAGGATATGTATCGATGTAAAAGACTATGAAAAGTACCTATTATCATCATAATATAATGATGTATGGTTTTATAATGGTGGTGATGATGATGATTACTGTAATTGACATAGTGGCATATGCTTGCAGTTCTTTAAACAACGCCGAAATCCCCAAACATGTATCTATAAGGACTCAAGAGTTCTGTTCAATACTTTTTGATCCAGGGTATAAAATCTTGGTGAAAAATCTTACTTTTTGGTAAGTTATGCTTGGGCATCTTCAGAAAAAGTCAAAGTCACTATATGTGTCGATATAAATTTTGAGGAGTTCCTTCGATTCCTCATGGATCCCATCATCAGGTCACCACCTTGGCATCAAAAGGACCAAATTGGGAATAATATACCCTATAGGTTTTTATACTCTAAAATTTTTGAAAATCGGTTTACCGACGACGGCTATCTTTGAAATACAAAAAAAAAATATATATACAGCCGATCGTATAACCGCCTCCTTTTTTTGGAGTCGGTTAAAAATATTTTAAAACCTACTTATAATAGACTAGCTTTTTCCTGTGGCTCCACCCGCGTAAATATAGTATCCCACGGGAATACTGTACTTTTTCGCGATAAAAAGTAGCTTTTAATCAAAAGAATAAACTACTACCATACCAAATTTCATCGAAATCCGTTCAGTGACTTTTTTAATGAAAGAGTAACAAGCATCCAACCATCCATCCACCCATACATCCATCCATCTAGTAACCATTTCTATCCTACTATAATAGTATAGTAGGATAGAAATAGATACTCATATAATATATATTTTCTATGCATGCAAATTTTTGTAAAAGTAATCTCGTTATTTTTGCAATTCCGCTTGAGTTTTAAAACGGCCAATAAAGTTCTAATAAGCTCGTAGTATAATCCTCACATAAACTTCTCGTAAACCCATTTTCTGTCACATAAAGTCATAACTTTATAGCGAGTTGCTCGCCACTATAACCTTCAGTTTTAGATATAAGAAACATATATCTTGCAAAAACAATATATTCATTTAGTCACCTCACTCGGGTTTTGTGTATTAAAAATAACGAAAGCAATTTTACACCTTTGAGTGGTATCAATTTTATTATCTTTAAAAATATCTGCACATTTTAACAATTAATATACTCATATTAATTTATTCTAGATGGCGTCTTGTACGTTAATATGTTACAACTCGTGTACGGTGATTATTATAACACGATAAATCTGATTAAAGGATTTCAGAGAGGCTAAACAATATTCGAGAATCTAATCCGTATTTCAATGGAGCTTACACCCTCCGGTCTAATATTAAAGTCTTAATCAATGGATTCACTGTATGATAATTTACAAGTCTCCAGGTATAATGTATTTATTTTTAGATATTTTCTAATAAATCTATTTATGCTTATATTTCATTAAAACTTACTTTTAAAATATATTTGATATATTTGACTAGATGTTTCCCGCGACTCCGTGCGCGCAAATGTTAATTTTGCAGAAACCTTAAATTTTTCCGCGATAAAAAGCAGCCTATGTCTTTTCCCGTGGTCTACTCTACATCTGTGCAAAATCGATCCAGTAGTTTCGGAGTTTATTCAATGCAAATAAACAAACAGACTTTTCCTCTTTATTATATTAGTATAGAAGCATAGATTAACATATTTTCTGTTAGTTGCACATTTATTTAAGATACAGTTAAAACTACGTATGATTAGCTTTACCCTGATATTATTATCTTATACTTTAAACGAGACATTCTTGTATATATACTAGCTTTTGCCCGCGATTTCGTCCGCGTAGGAGTCGAATTCTAATAGTGTCACGGGTAATTTAAATGACACGAGGAATTACCAACGTGACAAATATATTTAAAAAAAGGGGACGTGGGCAGAAGGCCATAGATCTGGTTCAGCCTCTTGATGTCTGTGGGAATCGGAGGGGCTTTAACCACGCGGGCACTTAGCTGGGTCCAGGAGTGTAGTCAGCACGTGGCGCGAGGAGCCCAACTTCCGCTAGCGTCTCTCTGTCGTTCAGGCCGGTATGTTCGCCGCGACGTAGATCGTCCAAGGGGCGGTGCAGACTGGGTCCAAAGCCAGTCAGTTCAGTCCGGAATAACTAGCGGCACTCAGAAATCCGGATGTGTGGTAACTAGCCATAAGTTCATTCGAAACAGTGCCTTGAAAACGGAGTATAAGTCCCTGGAAAATCCATAAAATGTGTGGAGCTAGATTCTTACAGCCGGCATGATCTTAACCCCAAATGATCAAAATAACGGGCTGTGTGACCATCACAAAATAAAGGGTAAGCAAAATAAATGAGGATATAAAGAACAATTAAAGTATGGATACAAACATCCTAATATTATATCAATGCAAAAACGGAAAGATGAGCACGTGTTCGTCTAACCAAATTTGACAACTAATTTTACATGGTGATAATTATTTACATGAAAAAATAATGTGTTTTAATGCAAGCGTGATTTACCAAATAAAACTTCACAACACAGATATAAAAAAAACTCACCGTAAAAACGGGATTAAGAAATATAACGACTACATCTTCAGTCTATAGACTATAGACTATACATTTTTTAACATTCGACGAAGTGCGTTATATACCTATAACCGTCTTCTTTATTTAAACATTTGACAACTAAAACTACAAAGTAAAGAGAAAAAGTCCACAAAAAAACATACCGGTTGTCTGTAAAGTCGGTTTACTGACGATAGTTGAACGTGACAACGTCAACAACAACAACAGCAACAACAACAATAATAATAATAATGATGAGGTAAAGTACTTGGTAACGGTACTTGGTAACGATAACAGGTAACAGGTAACGCATGACGTAATGTTTTTTCGTGCGTGCAGCCGGCTCCATCGATTTATAAGACGTTATCATGTCAATAAAAATAAAAGATATTATATTAATAATCAATATATTATGTAATATAATAATGCAATACTATTGTATTTTAATTAGTATTCAAGGTTAAATTATTATTTTTTAAGATTTAAGCCTGAAGTAAAATCGATGAACCAAATATTAATAGCAAGGTGAACGCCGTTTCAATAAGGACGTGCGCCGATAGATGGCGCTAAAGCCTCTGAATGACTAAAACAATTAAGCATACAAAACATAGATGACGCGAGTAACGCCGTAATAATTGATTTTACGGAGAGGAAATATAACTACGTTACAATAGGATTTTGTATTCGTTTTTACGTTAATATATATTATTTAAATATTATAAATTAATAATATGTTCAAATATTTGAATGCTTATAAAATATAACAATCTTTATTATGGCCGCTTTTAAGGTACAAAAAAACATGAAAATAAAATTTTGTCATATTTTATTAACACAAAGCCACAACAAACAATTTGATTTGGTGAAAGTTACACGGGGTGATACTTTTTTACAACGAAATAGATAAATTGAAAAAAAAAACATTGTAAACAATATTGTGTAAGCGACGATTCATTATTATTATTGCTTACAAAGAAATACTGAGTACGGTACTATTGCAGTATTTCGATGTAAACAATATTGTTTGTTTTTCTTTCGGGTGCTAGAATCACCAGGCTACACGGTGCGCTTACTCTCGAGCATACCACATATAATTAGCCGTGGGAGAAGCAGCTTCCCGCTAACAACAAATTCATCCTAATTGTTTATCACATGACGAACAATTTCTTTGCAAACTTGCATGGAGCGATCTTGTGTGCCGTATAATAATGTGTGTCTAATAAATATGACAACACACGGAAAAGGCATGCACCATCTCCCACTCAATAGTGTATCAATGTATAACAGTGAAGTTTATTATTTTCCCATTAACGATAACCAACTCTGCTCCCATTTTTTAAAATAGATACAGATATTAAACACAAAGAAATTAGTTATTGCAACAAAAGAAAAATAAACTAAATAAACTACACTTAAAATGTTCTAATTAAATAGTGAAAACTAAAACCTATATACTTACAAATCAGACCCAAAGAAATTAATTATTGTAAACAAAAGAAAAAGAAATTAAACTAACTACACTCAAAATATTCTAATGAAATAGATAAACAAATTTAATGGAGCAATCGCTGGTAGGTAGGTAATTTAGGAGTTTTCCAAGGAAAATCAAGGTGTAAGGTGAGTTTTTCATCAAATAACCAAGAACAAAATATAAAATTTAAATTTCGATTTCTAATCTGATTTATTTTTCAACAGATGACCATAATATGATGTGTCAAAACAAAATAAAAATAATGGGTCCCACTCACAGGCAATCATTTATTACGATCAAATTGGAAATTAATTCGTAAAGGCAAATTGTTAACAACGAACGCCTTAGTTGTTACGATAATTTATAGACTGAGATCCCACGCCAGCCTAACTATACTTGTCACTTACACTCTTACTGATAAATTAAATTTCATTTATAGTATAAGTGTGTATAATGAATATACGTATGCATAGTTCATACCCGCTATTTTCTGCGGTGGGCGCCAAAAGTACGAAAAAAAATTACTTGTATATGAAAAGTGTAGTTAGGCGGGCCTCGGATCTTAGGCTATATTCATCATTCATCTAAACCGATTTACTTGCAACTACGAATCCAGTAAATGTTTAAATTGTAAAGGCTAATTCGATCGATCGCTTGAGAGTGGGAGCTTTAAATTAAAAGCACTAAGGAGTATTGATATCCACTTTAATGCAAATCGCTCCTAAACAACTTTCTTTCCCTTTTTTAACCCCGTAAGGGGACGAATTTTAATAAACTATGATACACATATTCCATCTGTTCTATTATAGAATGTTTGTGCAAAATATGAAGTAAATTGGACCAATGATTCACGTTGCCCCATACAAAAATTTTGCCCCCTTTTCACCCCGTGGAGTGAAATTTAGGAGTCCTTTAGGAGTCGAATTTCGGAAAATCCTTTCTTATCGGTTGCCTACGCATTACAAAAAGCATGCCCTGAAAGTTTCAGGTCTCTACGATCAGTGGTTTTGGCTGTGCGTTGATCCGTCAGTCAGTCAGTCATTTCAATCACAAAGGAATTTATATGTATAGATAGAAATCGTAATCTGAGCAACTGCTGCAAGTATTTACATGTAATTTAGTATGCAGGGAATTTTGGGGAAGATAAATTGGTCTAGCTAGGTATTATTCCTGGGAAACTGCGCATTTTTAAGTTATATATGTATTTTTTTTCGTCGTGCAACAATATATCAATAATTTCGACTGTATAATGTCAGTCCGATTGGCAAAAATTAACCAAATAATTTTCGCGTTGTTCGGAACCACTACCAATGTGGTAGGTTCGAACCCCGGTAAAATTATTATGCTGTTTTTTTTTTTAAATCTACTAAAGCTCCGAGCAAAGCTCGGTAACCCAGATACTTATTGTAATAAACGGCATTATAGGTAATAATAATCATCATCATATAATGTAATATTTATACGTAAAATTTTTAGAATTTTGTACTTCGTTTCACTAAAATTATGCTAACGGAGGTGTATAAAATTTGGCACAGTCAAATTTTATATGGAGAAGCCTGGAGGAGTGAGCTGCACTAATATATTTTTATACAATACATAAAAAATACATTCAATTAATAAAATCGTATCGGTACCCACACTACTACCTAAGATTATTATCTCACACTACCATGAATCGATACAATTTTGTCACACGTTGACGTTTGTCAATCTGTCTTTCACATTCAATAGACAAAATTTACATTTTTATTTCGTATCTCAGAGTTATAGGAACTCTTATGAAGTTCAAACTTTAAAATTATATTTGACGACCTGTGTGGCTCAGTGGTTGAGGAAGAAGAGGCTCGCCGAAGGAACAAAAAGTTTTTCTGTGTTCCTGTGTCATGGATGTATATTAAATATACTAAAATCTTAAATATATCTATAGTATAAAAAGTATTAAATATATTTCCGTTGTCTGGTACCCGTAACACAAGTTCTTCGAGAACTTACCACGGGACCAGATTGATGTGGTGTGAAGCGTCCATAGATATTATTATATGAATTATGAACGAATTTTGACCACTGGGCTACCACTAGTTTTTATTGATCTAATAGACCATTTATAAAGAAACTAAAACTGTTGAACAATTGACGATAAAAATATAACATTCGTGATAATCTGTAATTATGAAATAAATGTGGTCTCCGACAGTAAAAAACATTCCCATTATTTCACTGGAAATTGTCTCTTTTTACGTGGATCATTTTTTCAAGGGGTTTCGGAGTACGCCTCACAATCCCGAATAAAGACACAGTTGGCAGATTTATTTAGTACATTATCTTTCGACGGCCCTTCACACGAGTGTGGTAAATTCATAAAAGGATGCTTTTATAAGGTTGAGAGCATTTGTAGGCATTCAGTTACATTTTTGTGGGAAGTACTTTTGAACCTTTTGGCACTAATGGTCTAAATCACTGGCTTTGCCCAATCAATAGACGGATTAGAGAAGGCTTTTATTTTGTTTAGTACAAAAAATTCACTTTGAACGTGTACCTATGCTTTAAAAGCTTATTAATGCGAGTACAAGCAGGGCCGGTTTTGTAGGTAGCGGACATAGAGTTAGATTCAAATGATACCTTACACAGTAACGAGAATTAATTTTGAAAGTTTTGACAAAATGGATTTACTCACATGTTAATTTGACCTACCTTGTCTTATAATGGTGTTGCTTAGTCCCTCAATCAGTGGACTTGAAAGTTTCTCAAAAAGTGCGACGGGGGTGTCGCGGCTCCGGAACTCCGGGACGGGTATAATTCCAAACAAAATGAACTACTAGTTTTTCAACCTCGTGAGAATAGAATTAGTACAATATCACCCGTGTTTTTAAACAAAGCTCTGCTAGCAAGAGTTCACATATTTAAATACCTAGTTTTCATGCATTGGGTCACGGACTGGTTGACGATGTAGACATTGAAAGAGAGCGAAGAGCGTTGGCCGTACGTGGGACCAGGGTAGCTCGTTAATTTGCAAGATTCACTGCGGAGGTAAAAGTGACTTTATTTAAGGCTTACTGCCAGACCTTTTGCACCTGCAATCTATGGGCAACCTATATCCAACGTACGATCTATGCTCTTCGAGTATAATATAGTATAATGCCTCAGGCTTGTTTGCAAGAATTTTGCATCAAGCGAATAATTATTTTAACCGAAGTGTATGTTAACAAGTGTTTATTCAATATTGATTTAGATAAAATTTGATACAAATAAATAAATAAATATGAATCTTACGTAAACGTGGATTAATGTAACAAAAGACGAAGTAAGTAACAAACTCAGATACAGAACACGACAATACGGGAGTTTCCTTTTTCAAATCACATTACGCGTACGTGACGCCCGCACGCCGCTTGTACGGTCGCCGACAAGCCGGTGTACTACCTGTGGACCTTATCGCTATAGTAATAAGGTTGACAAGCGGTGCATCTACCGCGCACCATGCGGTAAACTTTGAATATCCTCTGTAATACAATATAAAAGTCATGACGTTACCTTCTAATCTAATCTTGTTGACAATTTTTTGGTGGGAGTTATCGTCGAGATAATTTGAAACGCCTTTTTGGACATTTGTATCTTTAGCTTTTCTTATTGCGCATATATGCTGTTTTTCAACGACTACTTTATCATCGTATGAGAGAAATTTTATAGAAAAATCGTCACGAATTTCGGTTACGCGCCATGTTGTTTTTTCATGTTTTTTCTTTCGTCGTGTAATACAAATAAGATATGAGTAATTTCGAATTCTGATGTCAGATACGCGTAGCGCAGTAACGTAGGAACTTGGATTTTTAACCAATTGGTCTCGGGTTAGAATCTCGATCAGATGAAATATTTTTATAAATATAAATATTCTTTTTCTTTTATAATTTTTATTTCTTTCTCGCACCACTAAAATCCGAGCAATGCTTGATCTCTCAGTTACTATAGTATAATATAGTTGAAACTTGAAAGCGGTATACCTAAATACTCTTTCACTTTGATCGGCAGTCCAGTTTCTTTTTTTTAATATAATTCGTTTATATAATTTTATACTATAATCTGTAATACTATAATCTATACTCGTATTAAAATAATATTTATGATTATTTTACGTGAAAACTTTCATATTAACTTATAATTTTACCAGAATTGCACAAATATGATATACCTCCGGGAATGATGTTTTACATAGTTAAAGTTTATGTGGAGGAGGGTATGATACTACTGTCAATCTATCAAAGCATTTTATTTTTTTAATATTTTCTGTCTAAAAGGCAATAGAATAATAATATAATAAATTTCAAACATAAAAATTGTATGAATTATTATGTGGGAATTCAGACCACAGGGCGACATCTAGAATTTATTATTTTTTAGAAATATTTAATAGAAATTAATTAAAAAAAGAAAAAAAATAATAGAAATTTATTATATTATGTACTGACTGCGCGTGGCTACGCGCGGACTACACGCGTAGCTCGTCGTAGCCAGCCGCTACGTAAGAGACCACAGCGTACATTTCATTAAAAGTTAACTTTTGTCCATAGACTAGTAGCACTGTCCCGGCAGCAGCCGCTGTACAACATCCGCTGGCGGTCGCAGGTGGTCCGCGCCAACAACCGGCTCGGCCCCCCGACCCCCGCGCCCGCCGCCGCCGCCGCCGCCGCCGGGCTGGGCCCACGAATTTACTCAATAGGACTCATCGTAGCATTTATTTATTTAGGGAACATATGAATACGGTAACTGTACAGATGAAGTGTAAATAGTGGAGTTGTAATTGTGAATCGATGGTTTATGGTGGCTTAATACATAACGGGATACAGTAGTGTAGCCGTAAGTCGCATGGCTGCATTCAATTGCTATTTATTTGTGAATACGCACACGTAGTTTACTTTTGTATTCAAAGAGAAACAGCTAACATCCCTAAATACTATTGGAATGTAGAATTTGTGTCCATATTTTTCTTTCTGTACCTATTTTAATTCAGATCTATAGTATAATAAAGTATTCAAAAAATTGTAAATCATATTTCAACCGCCTTCATTTACATTATCAATACTAGTTTAAATGACTCATATAATATGTATATTACAATATTTTTGTCGTTTCTATAGCAACCGGAATAATAATATTGGACTGCGCCCTTTATGTTATAAAAAGTTGTTGTACAGTCACGCTTTCGCTCAGCGTGGTGGTAAGCGAACGGGTCACGGCAGACGCGTGTCATGCTGTCATTTTATGGTAACGTCGCTTACGACCCGCGGTTTCGGTAACGACGTATGCCGGTTTATAAAACTAACCGAGCGTGCCATCCAAGCCGGCGCTCGGCGTCACCGTGAAATCAGTCTAATAATCAGTCGCATCTTTAGTTATAAATTTCGTTTACGTCGGACCTTATTTTGTTTTTTGGTCGCCGTGGGTAATTGTTCCATAGTAAAATTCCAATTTCCTTTAACAATAAATCGCTCAACCGTTTATATAGGTGTTTAATATTCAATTTAGTTCCTGTTAACTTTAAATGCTCAAAAAAACGAGTGTATGCGGCAAAGTTTTTATCAAATCAAAGATTCAGCCAATATTTATAGCGAATAATATAAATTATGAACTTTCTGTCTGTTAGGTGTATTAATTTTTGTAGTATTTTGATTGGCTATATTATGATGTTATCAAAATGTAATAATTCATATAAAAACTATTGTAGCTATTATTTGTATAGCAATGTCCGCTATCGCATATTATTGAGAAATAATTTTGGGAGAAACGTATCGTTCTCCGTACATAATATATTGTGTTTTTATAATATTATATATTTTTCCAAAATTATTTGTTAAGGTTATATTTTTCTCTCAGACACGTACCACAAAATAAGGAAAATTCTTAGTATAGGTAATGTGTTGCCAGCTACATAACAATAACTACAAACTGACAACTAATTCACACCTATTTTCATAAATTAAATTACAAAAAACATATTTATTTAGTTACAAAATTTTAATTTTTAATCAAGGTAGCATCACCATGCGTTTCCATGAAAATGAACGCTGCGTTTATGGCAACGAAGAAAATTATTAAATAAACCCTTGAAGTCAAATGAGAAATATAATTGCTATAATATTATAGACTTCCACATTCCAAAAGCAAAAAGTTATTTTCGTATAGAGTATATAACGTTGGCGAAATTGTTTATCGTAACGAACCTTACTTGGGAATTCCTGAAACGCGTCGAGTTTGAAAACTGTTTGATTGGCTTAACAGCTTCATTTTGGATATTTTCAACTTCCTGACTCCGTGGTGTAACTGTCTTGTCAATTATAGTATACCGAGAGCAATTTAGCCTGCCTGTAGAGATAGAATAATCTAGATGTATTCTATTTATGATTCAATACCTGAAACGTTAATACAATTAGGTCGAAACCGGGTTAACTAAATACTTTAATATTTTTTTCGGATTCTATCGAACGTATGCTACGAGTAAAACACGAGTATAAGCACTATAGTGCCAGTTTTTAGTAAGAAAACAAAAAAGTAGCAAGGATCTTTATAACGTTTCCTAGGGTTTGGATTTATGGTTTAGTCCATATTGTAAATAAAAAAAACTTACCAACTATTCAGAGAAATTAATTCTCTTATAAAGTTTTTAATTTCGAAAATAACTCGTAGAGGGCCACCCAAGGTCCCAGAGCTGGCATCTATCTGGCTCAGAATTAGAATTTCCATCCAGTGAGGAACCTCTTCGAGCTCATAGGCACTCTGTCTCATGCTGAGGACCTAGGGGTTTTCTCTTATTTATAGCCATTTAAGTTTCTTGTAATTTTAGTTTTCTTTCTTAGGCATTTTTTTTCTTTTGTTTCTGTTTTATAAATATTTTATAGTAGCTAGTCATATTATTGTGTAACTGTTATATTATTTTGTTTGTTTGTGAATAAAAACATACTAAAATCTGCATAGACAATATTCCAGCAAACCGTATCATATTAATTATAATAATAACATCCGTAACTTCATATATATTAATAACATCCGTAACTTCATATTTCCCCTAGAGTGTATTCGAAGCGACGTAGTATATAATAAGACCCCTTATTATATACTACGTCGCTTTATTAATACGTCTAATGAAGGGACCGGCCACTTGCACAGAAATAAATCCACATTCAGCTACACTTGAATGGAAAAAAATTATTATTAATGTAGTATTAATAAAAGATATCATTGTTATATATTCGATCGACGGACAATATCAAGAAATAGTTTGAACATCATTGAGCGTGCTGATGTGATATTTGAATATATTACAGGCCATAATTATATTCAAATACTTTGCAAAAAGTTTTTACAACCAGTGAACATCTGAAAAGTGACGATAAAAGAGGATTTTGGATTTGGTTTCAAAGGAAAATACATTGCTAAAATCTGGATACGTAGGTACAATAATTTTAATGGACTTTTCGCCGAAGATTGCAAACACTAATTTAGCGATAGTAACCTTGTCAATCGTTACACAGCGTCTACACAATACACATGATGATTTTAAGCTAAAATATTTTCTAATCTCCATACAACAGGAGAAAGTTATACTAACATCACATATATTCTGCACAGAGTAACTCTGCATTTGCGAAATTGAAGGTGTGTTACATAAATCAATGTCCAGTCAAATCGCTATTCCTTAGAGTGCACTGCAGGCTGATTTAGAATACTCTAAGTAAAGCGTTTTATTGATTTCAACATGAATGTAGCTCGGACTAGCTGACCAATGGAGTTCCCGATGCCTTTCGACTATTGAAATTTATTTTTTTTGCTATGAACCAAAGTAATGAAATATTCCTTAGGTTTTATTTATTTTTCAAAACAATTTAGGCTTAAGAGTGAAAGTTTGAGATTTTGAACAATAACGTAATGAGGACAATAGTAAGGGCGCTATCGGTCAAAGACTAATGATATCCATAGATTATTTCGCATACCAATTTCTATCAATGGTATCGAGATCACTTCCAAATTGTGAATTAATTCTCGAGTCGTATATTGATCGATGATGGTGGCAGAATTACTTAATCGAATGAGAATTCAAATATTATCATCTCATACGTTAACCCCGGCTCGCTCTTGTGCCCTCGGGGGAAGCGTCAAATTACATTCAAATCGAGGATCCATTCTCATCATCAGCGTCTAATGTTTAAATGAGTAATATATAATGTATTCAAATGTATAAAAACACATCCAAAAAATCGATATCGTGTACGAAAGACATACAAGTATTATTGCAATTAACATAGTATGTGTGAGAATAAAAAAGTATAATTTTATTAAGATAATATTAATATGACAAAGATTTATTATGATTTTTTTTTTCATGTATTTAACCTTTTGATTTTCAGAAATTGAAATGATAATTTCATTCTATATTCATTGTGTGATTGATATTTTGGGATTTTATAATATAAATTAACCTACCGTTATGTACGTCGGCACATATTGAGTTCTCTGGTGGTTAGCTAGTCTATGCTCTATTTATAATGGATAGTACCGAAGCGTTATTGTTATTTGGAGATTGCTTTCGCTCACTTTGTATGTTTTCTGTACTAGAGTGTGTTAAATAGATGTAAATAGAACACTAAATGTATATTCTACTAGATGGTGCCGTAAGAAGTAATCAATTCAAAAATGTTTGTTACACTGAAATAAACAAAATCGAAGTAAGCTATGACTTTTATTCTCTGTCTCATTTTAAAGCTTACCTAAATTTTATCAGCAATACAATAGTGATACACAGTAACACATTAACACACACACATGATGACTTTGTCGAAACCGGTCGTGTAATATAAAATTTAATGTAAAATACCTATTAAACTGGAAAAAGTCCATGAAGTTCTGTGTATTATATCTGTGAAACATTTCCATCAAGAACCTACAGTGCAATCACGTACACATATAATAGTGATACATGCAATTAAACATCAAGCTTTTATCTTATTTTAGAGATTTTTTTACAGCTATTATTATGGCTTCTTGTAATGTGTGTGTTGACTTCTTGTAGTGATCGTGGAATTGAACTTCGTAAATAAGCGAGTTCTCGCCTATTTTTAGAAGTAATATAAAAGTTGAAAGCGAACACATCGTAACGGGTCAGCTCTATCGTGAAATCTTTAAACTTTTTACAGGAAACGTTCGCTCTAAACCTTCTTTTAACTTCCGCTACTAACCTTTGAGGTCTCACAAAGAAATTCTTTCCATCGATTTTAAAATAAAATCATCCGTTTTTTAACAGTTACTCTATAGTCTAAAGGAATTGGTTCAAAGTTGATGCAAGCTATATGCTGGATAAATTTCGATATAACAAAACATTAAACTTGGTTCATAGACACAGTCAAATAATCATGATCCAACCTTAGATTCAAAATCAGTCTAGGTTATGATAAGAAGTCTTTAATTACATTAAGCAAATTTCAAAAGCGCTTTGAAGTTAATCATTGCCAAAATTTTACAGAGCAGCGCTGAGTTGCAACCCCGTTTCTTTCTTCACTAATTAAGCTAGTGAGTCACTAAAGTGAAACGGAGACTTCCAAAGTTTTTGCTATTTCAAACTGTGGAATGTAATTTTTTATTTGAGACAAGACATCTCAAATAAGTAAATATTTATTTGAAACTGCTATTTCATAGCATTCTTTATTTAGTCTTTCGTTTTCGTTGATTGGATGGATAGGTATAGTACCAAACGGACTGCCTAGATACACAATTACATATTTTATATAATACTGTTCAAGTTTTAGTATTATGTGTCTCATATAAAACTATATTATATGTAAATCTTAACCATAATTCGTATCAACAATAAATTCGATACTAGATAATATTACCAACCTATTTAAAATATTTGGAAGGTATTTTTGGAGTGGACACAGAGACACAGAGAGACAGAAATCTATATAAATTATCGTATTATGTTAGCATTTTTACAAATATCTCGCACAAATAATGAATTCTATATTATATAATTCTAAATAAAGTTGTGTATAAGCTTTTTACCACAACTTTGTCTGCAAATACTCGCATATCAAAGTAAAAATATCCCCATTACAAAAACAAATTGAACACGAAATACAATTATGCACCGAGTATGTACGACACATGTTTCCCGGCGAAAATATATTTAAAATGCACTTACGCTTCTTAAAAGTGTACGCCTAGCGGCAACTCAAGTAGACTACTCAAAGGAGATGCAATTTAAAATATATGCGGGCTCGCCAAACAATACGCCACGAGAAGTCTTCAGAATTTGTTAGAATTGAGGTTCTGTCATCCCGGCCCGAATTTCCATAGTACTCCCTTGTAGGAGACTGGATTTAAAATAAATCCAGATACATTTTCATACACTTTTGTCATAGGTATGTACTCTGCACAGTCAAGTAAATCGAATGTTTATCAGATTGAAATACAAACAATTAGAAAGAATTCGACATGTTACAATATTCAGGCGTATAGGGATTGTTGGTTTTGGTTTGTTGATTGTTGGAAGTTATTAGGAAGACCACGATGAAGTGAGAAATGAGAAGAAAAGAAAGATGTTAAGTATTTATCTTTCCGAATATGTACGTCATACCTTTCATTATACACACGAATAAACGAAGTAGATTTCATAAACGAAGATACATCTCAGCGTAAACAAGTATATATCAGGCGAAAGTAGCTTAATAAATAATTTGCGAGCACTCCGGGTCGCTACAGTGTTTTTACATTCCCAGTTTCTGCAACTCAAAGAGCGCAATGAGGCAAACAATGAAACGAGTGAACTACAGCAGAAATAAGCTCCCTCTACAAATTAAGGAGGTATTATTCATGACATCGCAATGAATGCCACTTGATATGTGAACGGTAATCTGCTCAGTTTACATAAAGAACTCCCGACGACTCGGGTTACACGAATAACATCGCATGTTTGTAAAGTGAAGCATGTTTTTGATGTAAACTTTATTGACGCGTCTTGTGGGATACGAAATGCATACAGCGTAGAGTGCGCTACGAGCGGACGTACGTAGGAAATTAAATGTATAGCAGTTTAGTTGTCCACATAATTTGTTCATATTGTAACGAGAAATGAGTAATGACGTAACTATAGATAAATTATTGGTCTCGCTGGGCGCTCGACAAGATAAAGCTCTACCTAAAAACAACCGCGGGCTTAGCATGGCGATCAGAAGAAACAATTTTAAAGAAGAAATATTCTATCCAAAACAGTTCGTTGCAAAATAGTTCTTAATCCATGGTAAGAAGGTCGTCAATAGAAGTCAATATTTCTAAATAGTCATATTTTAAAATGGCTGCCGAGAAATCTTCTGTCAAAAATTATCAAATTTTCCAGTAAATTACAGAACGTAAAATAACTATTTGTCTTGGACCGCCATGATGTGGAGCAGTTGACATTATTGTAAGACTATTTGACATTGAATTAAGAAAACGTTTTTACTTTATCTGTCAAAAGAGGACATTTTGTGAGCTCATGCTCGGGAAGAAAAGAAATGTTGTATCTCATATCGACGATGCATCGACCTTGCTGCCTTACAATAAGAACTATTTTGCACCGAATGGTATTAATGTTTCTTCAATCTGTCATTTTAGCGATTCTTCGGAGGCGATTCTTTTGCAGGCTTAGCATGCACAGCCTAGAAACACTAGGCTGTGCATGCTAAGCCAGCAGCTTCGTCAATGTGGCAACTCATTATTGAAGTGTATAAATTGGCAATTGACTTACATGTGACAAATTCTCTTGTGCGTGAAAAATTGTGATACCAGCTAATCAACTTTTGACAGATTTAATGGGAAAAATATCTTATGCTGTGGTATATTAGGAAAATTATTGGTTATAAATGTAGCTTAGAAAATACTTAAAATAGCTTTTACCCACGGTCTCGCCCGCATAAATAGAGTATCCCACAGTAACATTTTTTACTTTCACATTTATAATTATAGTAGTAGAATAGTAGGATTAACAATTAATTGAAAGTTAATATAAGGTACATATAAAATTGGCGTTTTGTCGTACTGGCCACTTTGATCTCAAATATATCTTCTTTGGTTAGGAATTCCAATTTCAAATTTATACCGCTATTTACTCATGCATTTGTGTATCGAAAACCGTATTTTATTTGTTTTTTCCTCTTTTGGTTCTTTCTTTGCGTCACTCTGTTTACAAAATGGAAAACTTGAAATATCGTATTATTTTCGAGTACGAATTCCACCGTGGCACCAGTGCTCCAGAAACGGCTCAAATGATTAATGATGTGTATGGCGGCGGTGTCGCAAAAGAAAACACAGTGCGTTTTTGATTCCAACGTTTTCATTCTGGAAATTTCGACCTACAGAACAAGCCCCGTGGACGGCCGGAGACCAAAGTTGATAATGAAGAATTGAAGGCTATTGTGGAAGCGGATGCATCACAAACAACATCCGAGGTAGCTGCAGGTTGCGGTGTTAGTGATAAAACTGTTTTAATCCACTTGAAGCAAATTGGGAAGGTGAAAAATCTTGAAAGCTTGAAATGGCAATGGTATATACTTTGATTAAATAAATATATTCCCCCTTACTAATAAAAATATTTACACAACGGATAAATTAAACAACGTTGCTATCTTTTTCCATCATGTGATATTTCCAACGTATCAGAAAAAGACAGCAACGTTGTTTAAGTTGTCCGTTGTGTAAATAGTTTTATTAGTAAGGGGGATTATGTTTTAAAAAAACGACTTTACAAAACGCCAATTTCATATCTAATGACCTAATATATCAATGTATTATTCTTATTAGCTTCTTCTTAAAAAAAGTAATAATTACCTAACCAAGAGCATGTCAGGACATGTCTAATGAGGGTTCCGTAATCGCGTAATATGTTTTTTTCAAATTAGTTGAAAAATTACTATCCTATTTCGTTCAAAATAGTTTTCCTAAAGAGTATTTAGCATTTATTAGTTTCTAAGTCTCATAGTTCAGAAATGCCAGGGGGGACCAAATTATAAATCACTTTGGAGGCCGATTATTCGAAAATGGTTGACTTTGTAAAAAAGTCATGTATGAAACCTTGCCGTTATTAAAAGACCTATTCAACGATACAGGATAAGGTAGAATGAAAAAATATTTCATCCCACTTCACATGTATGGAGAGCCACCCTTAAAATATAAAATTATTATTATTTTATGATGCCAAAATTGAGATCTATATACAGTACATAACTGTACCAAATTTCATCAATTTATGTGATTACAGAAGCTAGAAGAGCGGACAGACAGACAAATGGACAGAGTGAAACTATAAGGGTTCTTGAGTACTACGGAACCCTTAAAATGACTGTATTACACAGTATATCTAACTGTAACGTCTTTATACATTTATTTATTTTTTGACCTTTACTGCTTGTTTATTTCAGTTATTCAGTTCCATGGGTAGAATCATAATAACTAGGTTAGATAAATGAAGTAGGTTAATATATAATAAAATACAATGACAATAAATTCTTATCACAAAAATATCAACAACGGGGAACTTGCTTTGCTTACGTGGCAACACAGAATGGTATTTTGCGTTCGTGTAATTTTATGTTGAAATTTCGAAATTAAACGATACTTTCTGATGATATTACGTGATCCCAGTGTCCTTTTTATTTCTACTCAAGTTATTTTTACATAGTTTCACTACGAAACTTGGAATTTTTTTTCAGATTATAGCTAAAATAAAATAAAATATTCGGGATGTACACCTGACATGAAGCTTTCAATATGACTGGCTCGAGTATGCCGACCTCGGCAGAGTATTTATTGCAGTATTTGACAAGCACGCCAGGGTAGAGCGCCCAACGAGATCAATGACTTGTCTTCGGACGTAACGTGACTATGTTGTATGTAGGTTGCGGGATCGAATCCCGCCGAGGGAACAAAAGTTTTCTGTGTTTCTGGGTCATGGATGTGTGTTAAAAAGTGTATAGTATACTAAAAATCTGGCTGGTTTTTTAGGATTCGGTAGTTTACGTGTCGGAACCCTTGTTGTTTCGTCATGTCCGTCCGTTCATCCGTCTGTCCAAAAGCTAGCTCTAGATTCATAAGACTTTGCATAGATATGTGTATTTACCTAAAAAATAAAATAACGTTAAACATTTTTTTACCACGTAAAGTAGGTTGATTTTTTTCTTGGATCTACCCCATAGCGTAGGGTAGATGATATCATTACATAGGTCTTTTCAAAACATTGAGAGATTGTTTAGGATTTTTTCATGATTTACGTATCCGTTTACGGTACGAGATATTCAACTTTAAAGCGCAATTTTTGTTACAATAAGGCGTCCCCCAGGGGCGTGCGCTCCATATAGGCAGAAATGCAGTGCTTTACTTGTCATTCACAGATATTTTAATAAAACGTTCATACGTTTTAGATGACTTTAATTAATAGTAAATAAACTAATTTAAAAAATATAATAACTTAAAAACGCCTAGTATTTTATAAATAGCAACTCATGCAGTAGCTTTGTGCAGGACAAATCATCGCATGTATGTGTAATTTTCATACTTCGCAAACGCACACACCCATGAATATCGACATAAATAAACAGCGTAAAGTCATGCGGCTGGAGATGGCCGAATCGAGAGCAGAGCCGAGAGCTTCGGTTCGGCTCTCCGATCGCTTACGAAAACCGCCGAACTGGCTTGTTGGAAATTATTCGTTGCCTATAATCCGAGTAAAAACAATACGACGCGAATCTAATGAATCCTGTACGCACAATATGCATTTTTGTTTAGTAAGGTATTATTTGTTTAAATAGAAGAAACGTTTTGTGTTTCGCGGGGGCCATATTGCATATTTCATGTGATAAGCATTGTTTACAATTTAATCGCTCCAGTTTATTTATAGTTTTCTTAAAAGACTTTTCATTTTAACATTTGAAAGTGTGTACATTTAACAGTTTATTACCGAGTTTCTATAATAATTGTAGTGATTTGCTTTTACTAGCACTAGCTAGTAAAAGCAACTAACTCACTAGAGTTAGTTGATTTTTTTAAAATGTTATTTGATTGTGAGGTTTGCGTTGATAATGTGTGTTTATTAAAATTTAAAATAACAAGTTCTCACAATTGTCATTCTGTGAAAGATTCAAATTTTGTCTAAAGGTAGGTGTGTACCCGAGTTACAACAATTAAACCAGCAAAAACATAATGTAACTCGAAAATTTCATGTTAAAAGTTATGAAACTTATAGCTGGCTGTGTGGTTGTGTACACACGACTAAATTATATTGTTTTCCTTGCATATTATTTAGTAATTATAGTACAGTGTGGACTGATTCGGGATATTCAGATTTAAATAATTTCTATTCCGCGGCCAAGAAGCATGACCATACAGGAAAACATCTGGAGGCCTGCTTAAAATTAAACACTTTGGTAAATCTCGTATTGAAATGAGTATCAACAGTCAGTCAGAGGCATTATGCCTCTCAATATCTAATCGTTGATTGCAATAGAAACATTTTCAAAGGCTGATCGATGTAGTTTGCTTTCTGGGAAAACAAGAATTAGCTTTTTCGCGGTCACGATGAGTCAGTATCGTCGTTGAATAGAGGTAATTATTTAGAAATAGTAGATTTATTTAGCCAAGTATGATGGAGTTTAGAAACCCATGTACAGAGTGCAAGTACCTCATTCACGGGCATGTCGAACCGTACGCAGAATGATTTGATCTCGAGCGTTGCATGCATCTGTGATGATCGATCGCGTTAAAGCCGAAATTAAACAGTCCGATTTGTCGCCGTCATGGTAGATGAGACTCCTGATGTTAGCGGCCGTGAACAATTAGTATTAGTTTTGAGATATATTCGTGATTCTGAAGTAGTAGATCGATTTATCAAATATGTTGATGTTAGCGCGGATCGGACCGCTGTAACCTTGAGTTCTATAATTTTGGAAATTTTGGAAGAGTTCGATTGTGTATCCAAATTAGTTGCACAAACTTACGACGGGGCAGCAGTTTTATCCTCACAAATTAATGGCGTGCAGGCTTTGGTGAGACAAAAATGTCCACAAGCTATGTACGTTTGGTGTTCAGCACATATATTAAATTTAGTTTTATCGAAATCGTTCGAACGAGTTGCTGCAACAAAACGCTTTTTTAGTATAATAAAATCAATCGCGGCTTTTTTCATACCAGTACAAAGAGAATGGCCCATTACAACAACTTTGCCGATATGAAAAAGCTGCCTCGTGTCGCGGAAACAAGGTGGACATATCACTCGCGCACAGTTAATGTAATTAATAATGCGTCCGCCCACCTCCTAGAATTGTTTGAAAATATGAACGAAAATACACAAGACTGGGATGGTGAAAGACTGTCACAAGTCAGTTCATTTTTATTTATTATGAAAGAATTTGAATTTAATTTTCTTTTAAAATGTTTCGCAGATATTTTTGCAGAAACGGATATTCTGTACGATATTTTGCAAAGAAACTAGTGACATCGCGTATTGTGTAACAAAGATAAAAGAGTTAGAGTCATTTTTAGAACGTTTCAGAGACAAATTCGAGATCTATTATGATGCTGCCGTTCGCATTACCAGACCACCTAAAAGAAAGCGCAACGTCGATGATGTAAAAATACATTATCGGCGAGTTTTTGTTGAAATAATTGATAATGTAGTCAGTGAATTAACAATCGCTATAAAAACATTAAAGATTTAAAGTTTATTGAGCTACTTTCTTGTGAGAATTTTAAAAATATAATGAACGTTTCCCTGAAAATGAAATCAGAGAGTTCACTAATAATTATCAGGCAAATTTTAATTTTGATAAATTGAAAAATGAATTGCGCTGTATTTATAGATCACCTCAATTTGCAAATAGTTGTGTATTTTAGTGTTATTCAAAATTTGTATAAGGACAATTTAAATAAAGTTTTTTCTGAAGTGTTACGATTAGCGAAATTCATTGTGACTATCCCAGCAAGCAGCGCATCGGCAGAGCGTTCATTTTCGTGTTTAAAACGTATCCACACATATTTGAGAAACACACAAAATCAACAACGACTCACAGAGCTTTCCATGATTTCTATAGAAAAGGCATTAATGATAGAATTAAAACGCAATCCAACTTTCTATGACGATGTCCTAAAATCATATTTTATATGATTTTAGGACACATTTATAGATTTAATCTATAAATGAATGAGTAGTTTGTTTTTTTACTAACCCGTAGTTTATTATTAATTTATTTATATATTTTGCGAATCACATGAAAATCGGCCTTTTAAAGGCCACATCGGATATCTTGCAAGGGACGTGTTCTGTAACTATCACTCACTTGGATAAGATATTTGAGGTGGCCGAAATCTTGCGTTTATTTACATCGGGATATAGTAATCTCAAGTAACCGGACATATTCAGTATGTGAAAATTGAAACTCACTTACTGGTGAGTAGTTATAATATTTTAAAATAATGCTTATTAGTTTACTTATTAGAATTTCTTCCGCCCGCGATGATCGATCGCTGTTTTGTCTGCGCTGCCGTAGAAAATGTACATGAATAGTAGTACATCTAAGACTTGCTCTGTGGCATGGTTTTCCGATCCGTCGCTTGGCTGTAGCTATGCTAAAAATCTATAAACGAAAAAGTTTTTGTGACCGAGTACTTCGCCGCATACCCAGTGTCATAATCCTGTGCACGCCCCTGGCGTCCCCCACTAAAACTATACGGCTGGCTCGAAAAATCTGAAAAAATATTAAATATGGTATTTCATGCGATGAACATTGAAGGAAAACTATAACAGCTTAGATAAATTTACTTGTAAAATTTCGTACAAAAATAACGAAAATAAAGTCATAAGTGGACCTTATCCCATGTGTGACATGACACGCACTTGACCAGTTTTTTTATTTTATACCCCGCATTAAATTCGCTAGTTAAAGTACAATTTAAATATACTACTAGCGCGATTGACAAAAGAACAGCGGAAGTTTCTAACTAGGAGTTTCAGAATAGTTGTGCGAAGCTCTGTATCTGTTATTGTGTCTCTGAGCCACTTAAACTTTGAACGCAGCATAACTTGGGGTTAATTAGAGGGCGGCGTTGTCGTGTCTTGTTATTCCCGGGTGTTCGCGGATATAAAATTCTAGCTTTTCCCGCAGCTCTACCCGCGTAAATATAGCATTGGTTATCCCGCGAGAACATTGTACTTTTTTGGGATAAAGAGTAGCCTATGTTTTAATCCAGAGTCCAAACTACTACCATATCAAATATTATCGAAATCCATTGAGTAGTTTTTGCGTGAAAGAGGAACAAACAGCCATCCATCCTCACAAACTTTCACATTTATAATAGTAGTAGGATTAAGCATATAGGTATGTTTTATAGTTAAATACTCATCATAACTATTCGCTTTATTTTCTCTTGTATTGATTACATTTATTGAATCACAAAAGATTATTATTAATAATTGAAATCAAGGTATTCTGAAATAATTTATAAATCGTATAAACTTAAGTATTACAACGAGTACAAACTTTAGTAGTATGTATGGCTCAATACCATACCACTTTACACTAGACAAGTACCCTACTTGTTCTGTATACTGATCCCAAGACATTGGAAGACAAGGAGGCTCTTCTCACGCGCCGGGCCCCTGAAAAGGGCCTTGGGCGGGGATGACGCTCCCAGTACGAGTACTGGGCGCATTGAGTCAGTTTTAGGGGAAGATCCCCCGCGGCAGAACGCGAGGAAACCCATGGGCGAGCAAAAAGGGGAAAATTTTGCCAACCAGGCGCGACCTCGACCGACGGTCGACTCCAAATGACGCGTGAGGGCTCGACCCGGGGGCCGGGAACGTGTATGGCGCCACTCCCGCACGCGCCGCGTATGTCGGACTGCGGACTCAACCGACCAGGGGAAGGGGTGGGAGTTTAAAACTTCCGGGCCCCGACTTTTTATGTCGGGAGGGAAGATACGCCACGGAGTCGACGGGGTGGCAATAGGGCTGCCACTCGTCAGGCACCGGATGAATCAAGAAGATTTTCACCGGCATCTGGTTTGCCGGCGTAAGGAAAGGTGGGGGGGATACGATCCCACGGTGGGTGGGGCGCTACTGCGCCAGGGCTCATCATTGCGCTGGGGGGAGGGGGGGGGGGGGGGGGGGGGGGGGGGGGGCATCAGTGCGCCAGGGCTTCTCCTCTTCGGGGGCGGCGGGGCGGGCTACGTGGCTCCGCTGGGTCCTCTGGTGGGACGGCATCTCTTGGCAGGCGATGGCGGTCGGGCAGGCGGGCGTGCCACGGCGCCAGGTCAGTCAACTCGACCAGGCGCGAGGCATCCAGGCGGCGAGGCGAACAGTTTCGCGGAGAGCTGGGCCACAAAGGCCTCCACGCTCTCCACCCTGAGGTCCCTCGCGATGGTGGTGTTGCTGACGTACCACGGTGCGCCCGCAATTCGGCGCAGCACCCGGTTTTGGGCTCTCTGCAGCAACCCTTTCTGGGGTGCAGAGAGCAAGTGGTGTCACGCGGGTGCCGCGTACGTAAGGCGGGACCGTACGTACTGTTATGGGGGACTTCCTAAATCCCTTTTTAAAAAAAGATTTATTTTACAAACTAGAAAATATATAGAAATAGAAACACAGAATTAGTAAGTTCGGCACACGACCGTCAATGAATTAGGATGGATGAAGACCAACTGGGAACTTGGGAGGATGTTTATATAAAGGGTATAGGATTGCTGATGAGGATGGAAAGATTATGGATAGGGCTTAGGTAAGGGAAAAGGCTAACAAGGATAGGATATAACACCTCCCCCGGCCGGGACTAAACTTCGGGGAGAACCGAAGTTTGGTTAGGTGAGACAGGGTCTGTGACAGGAGATTGGGAATGGATTCTGCACCTGGGAGAAGCTGTATTGAGGTTTGTATCTGGATTCACTGAGGAACCAGGATTGGGTAAGTTAAGGGTTAAGGAAGGCGGACTTTATTAAAAGATAAATTTTGAAGATAGCATAACATAAGACTGCAATGGTTAGAATTAAAGTGATTATAGAGTAATGAGCCTCGTATCTGATTATTGAGTGTTTATTAATTATTTTGTCTGTTTCTTGTGCTATTGATTTTAATTTTGTTTTTGCTTCCAGGGTAAATGCGTCTAAATCTATATTTTCGAAATGGATAGGGGGCTCATCACTTTTACTTAATTTAAGGTTATCAAGCGTACAGCATGTATCATTAATTATATTAAAATCTGGTTGTATATTTACAGAATCTACTTTCACAGAATAGGAATTTGAAATAAGTTTTGTGCTTTTACAATAGGCTGTGCATCCTGTAGGCAAAAAGAAGAATCCTGTACCAATTATGTTTAATTTTACAATGGTTTGGTTAATACATTCGATATAGAGTTTATTAATTTCTGTTTGTACAAAAATCCACTTATTGTTAGTTATTTCTTTCCAGATGTCTAAATGTCCTTTGATAAAATCCGTTTTGCATTGTTGCGGTACACTATTCAAAACTTTAGTAATGAGTTCACTTTCACAATTAGGGTTTGCACTAGTAGAGAACACGGTTGTTACGTCACACACGTAGGAGCCTTGGTCTATTGTCGCACATTTTCCGAGTGACTCTAGTACACAATATTCTGATTTGGAATTATCTATAGCTATATACTTATTACTGGGTATTACATAACTAAATACACTATGATTGACACTACTATGGGCAACAGGCAGTGGTATGTTATGGTATATATCGAATACACTGGTTGATACTAGTGGTATTCTTAGTACAAAAGTAATCCTATTATTTAAACTAAAACTTATAACACTAGATATATTGATAAACTTAAACATATTACTTAACTCTAGGTCTATCGGGAGTTTTACAGTTCCAGATAAGTATCTATGGTTATCAATCAATTCCTTGTACAACACAGATGGAGGTAAAATGGCTGGATGTATAATATTTTGACTGCTAAACATTATTGCATTCATTATATCTTCCAGTTGAAATGACAATGTTAACATGGCTGCTTCCAAACTGCTCAAAATTGAATTTATTTCAGTTCTTATGTAAAGTTCATTAACTATTGTAGATAAATTACTTACTTTAGCTGCAAAATTATCAATAGTTAGTATAAGGTTTGCTTCATTCGATTTTATTTTATGTAATGTAAAGTTAAATTCTGTTAATGTAGATGTTGTTACTAAGATATTTTCTTTCAGTAGGGAACTCAATTGTTTTTGATCATTTTGAATAGTTTGGATTGCATTGTCATATTTTACGGCATCATCTTCGTCCAAAGTTCCGAAAATAGTCTTGGAGATCATTCCAATACCACCAAGCCATGCCCTTCGCCTGGCTCTATTACTGGTCAAGTGAGATATGGATGCAAAGTCGGAAACTAACTCATTATATCTAATAGTTAAGGGTTCTAATATACTCAAGCATTTTAGGTTCATTTCATTTTGGTTTTCCAAACGATGGCATGTGAAGCGTAACGTGCCTAATACAGAATTAAGGTTTTTAATATGCGGTTGTATAAATGATATGTCACGAGGGGTCACCACATCGAGGTATCCGGTTCTTATTTTAAGTTTTCCGATTGGGTCAAAGTATATACCAGGACTTGACTTGATTTCTTTAACATATTCTTGGCTGTCCAAGGCCCATCCACTGTAATAAAATTTTAAAATAGTGTTACTATGCTAATATTTCTATGTTTACTAAACTACAAACTTATATTAATCTTCTTAACTACTAAAATTTGGGCTCGTTTGAGCTGGTACTGAGTCTTGGACTTCAGCAAGTTTGACTTCATCGTAATGGTGTCTTATGTGGCGTCTATTTATTAATAAAGACAATGTGTGGTTACCGTGTATCTTAACCACTTTGTATGGCCCTTTCCATACAGGCGAAAGAGCTTTTCTTAATCTTAAGTGATTTTTCAGGTATACGAAATCACCAACTTTATATTCTACGGATCGAGTTCGCGAATCATAGTAGTTTTTTGAACCCTGTTTTGATTTGTTAATGTGTTCTAGGGCATTTTCACGGGAGTGTTTTAAGCGATGTTGAAGCATTTTTACATATTCGGGGTAAGTTGTAGAAGAGATGTCATTATATACAGATGTTGGGATATATGGTTTGTGTCCGAATAATAATTCATAAGGCGAGTAATGTGTTGTGGAGTGAATGGCGGTATTATATGCTAGTACAGCCGTATATACATATCGTGACCAATTGTCCTGATTTTCATTAATGTAAGATTTGAGATATTCTTTTAAAGTGGAATGTGATCTTTCTAAAGCGCCTTGAGTTTGTGGATGATACGGAGATGAGAATAGGTGTTTAATTTTCAATAATTCGCAAGTCTTACTGAATAGTTCTGCGGTAAAGTTTGTACCCTGGTCTGTAAGAATTCGTTTTGGAATTCCAAACAGCGAGATACAATGTACGAGACACTCACTAGTTTCTTCGGCAGTTATGCTGCGCATAGGATAAGCTAAACTGAATTTGGTAAGATCGTCTTGCATTGTTAGAATGTATTTTAGTTTTGCGGTTCCACATTCAGGGAGAGGTCCTACTACGTCTATCGCTAGTCTCTCAAAAGGAGCTGTAGATGTAGATGTTATGACCATAGGTGCACGATTGATTTTGCGTAATGCTTTATTAGTCTGACAAGATGAACAATTTTTTACGTAGGCTTCAATGTCGCTACGCATATTCTTCCAAAAATATTTTTCTTTAATGCGGCTAAGCATTCTACTACTTCCTAGGTGTCCGGCAATAGGAATATCGTGGTTTTCTTTTAAGATTTTCGGAATTTCTGATGGAACAGGATAAATTATATTATTATGATAAACATGAATTGTGATATGTGTTCCATCAAAAATGTGACTAAGCATATTATATATTTTAACGAAAGAAAGCCTATCAAATGGATTTCGAAAATCTGTTATACTTACGTCATTAACAGATGGATAATTCAACATTATTTGGTTTCTTATGTTTTTCAGAGATCTAAAGATATCTGGATAGGTAGAGGAATCAAAGTGGTGTACTTTAGTGAAAAGGAAGATATAAGTTTTATTGTTGTTTTCGAGGGGTAAGTACTCGAAAAGGGATCTCTCTTGTTTTTCAAACGTTTCACGGACAGGCGCAGGACAATTATTAATTATTTCCTGAACGTATGGGATGGATTCATCCATATCAATTGACGTTGGGATTATTATAAGTTTCTGGGGTCCCTTAAGGGGATCCTCATTATGTTGTATTATACGTGTATCATTAGATTTATTATTTAAATTTAAGAATTTTGAATATGATTCATCGTTTTTATCTTTTTCAGGTTGGTTCGGCTGCGGAGGACTTAAGGGTGGATAATCAGGTGAAGAAGGAAGAAGCGGCGAAGGCGGATTTGAAACTTCGGGTTCATTTACAGGATTGCGGAGTACGGGAGAGGGTGAAGGAACACTTGGATTATTTGTTGTTTCAGGTTCTCGGGGGAACGATGGATTTAGGTCTAGTGGGGAAGGGGTTTGTAGGTCAGGTTCAAGAGTTTGTTGGCTCGTGCCAGGTTCTGGTTCTATTAGTTCAGTCTCATCTAGGTTAAGGTCTGCTGGCGTTATCAGCTCATCAGGATCAAAGGATGTGGGGGATATAAGTAAATCCATCAGATCTCGGTCTAAGGTATTTGGATCTATTTCTCTAGTACTGGGATTTGCAGGAGAGTCTTTCTGTGGTAAGACAGGGTTAACAGGATATCGGGAGAGTGCGTCTGCTGCGGAATTTAATTTTCCTTTTTGGTAAACAATATCGTATTCGTATTCTAGAAGTTGAAGTCGCCATCTTTGCATTTTGCTACTTGGGTCAGTGTGGTTAAACAGCCATTTTAATGGTCGATGGTCTGTTACAATAGTGAATTTGCGGCCAAATAAGTATGGTCTAAATGTTTTGCATCCCCAAACTATAGCTAACAGTTCCTTTTCTGTTGTGCTATAGTTGATTTCACTTTTGCTTAACGTTCTAGAGGAGTAAGCTATGGGATGGTCCTTACCAACAGGACCTTGAGAAAGGATGGAAGATATAGCATAATTAGAGGCATCGCAGGTTAGGTTAAAAGGTTTCGTATAATCTGGATATATGAGTACAGGAGCGGTTAGAAGTTTATTTTTTAGAGTCTCAAAGGATAATTGATGTTCGTTTGTCCAGTCAAACGGCACATCTTTTTTTAGGAGTGATGTTAGAGGTTTTGAGATTTTAGAAAAGTCAGGAATGAAGCGTCGATAATAAGATATTAGTCCCAAAAAGGATTTGATGTCTTTTTGACATTTTGGGATTGGAAATTTTTGTACACATTTGACTTTATTTGAGTCTGGTTTCAATCCGTTCTCTGAAATTATATGTCCTAAATAGCCAACTTCTTTTCTTAGGAATTCACATTTGTCTGGTTGTAACTTGAGATTAAATGAACGGAGTCTTTCGAAAATAGTGGTCATGTTTTTTATATGAGTGGATAAATCAGGAGAGTATATAACGATGTCATCGACATAAACGAAACAGCGTTCTCCTTGCAGGCCAGTGAGAACGTTATTCATTAAACGTTGGAATGTTGCTGGCGCGTTTTTAAGTCCGAACGGCATTCTAGTAAATTCGAAGTGTCCTTCGGGAACACTGAACGCTGTTTTGCATGCATCTTTCGGGGACATATTGATTTGGTGAAACCCAGACGCTAGGTCCAGGGTGGAGAAGTATTTGGAGTTGCCTAGTTGGTCAAGAATCTCTACTATATTAGGTATTGGGTATGTTTCACCGATAGTGATGTCGTTAAGCCGACGATAGTCGATCACAATTCGCCACTTTTTTTGTCCTGAGGCGTCGGTCTTTTTCGGGACTATCCAGATTGGTGAGGACCATGGAGATACAGACGGTTGGATGATCTTTTGGTCGAGCATTTTCTTAATTTGAGATTTTACCTCTTGTTTGTGTACTTCAGGAAATCTATATGACTTAACGTTTATAGGTTGATCGGAAGTGGTACGTATTTCATGTTGAATAGCGTCGGTTGTGGTAAGAGTGTCATTTGGTAAATAGAAGATGTCGGAGTATTTGGAACATGTATCGTATAGGGCATTGCATTATTCTTGATTTAGATGTGAAACACGGAGTAATTCTAGGACTTCTTTGGTTCTATTTAAGCAGGGTTGTTGGCAAAAGTTAGTTTGGTAAGATGTGCTATCCATAGGATGCAAGGTAAGTAAAAGATTAGGGTTAAGATTTACTGGTTTTTCTGACATGTTAAGAACTGTTAAATTAATTCTTTTATTTTCTTTTACTTTGGCTATGCAATTGGAAACGTATAACTTTTTATTTAGGTGTTGGTCTAATACGAGTCCTTCTTTTAATTCAGGATTTTTTATAGAACATTCGATGACCATTTCAGTCCTGGGTGGTATAATGTAAGCTGGTTCAAAAAAATGTAACTGTAAGAACGTGTTATTAATATATAAACGGTTTTCATTGTAATCTATTTTGCAGTTATTCGTATTTAACATGTCAGATCCTATTATTCCATCGTATGGTAAGTTAATTTCTTTAATAACGTGGAATGTATGCAATATATGAGATTTTGGTAATTTAATTTTTAATTTAAAATGACCTTCGGTTTGTATTGACTCAACTGTTGGATCAATACCTTTTATATTGATAGTGTCTTTTTCTAATTTAGGACTCCGGGATAAACAGGAGCGTTTAATTAAGCTAACTGAGGATCCTGAATCTACGAGTAAGCTCAACGGAAGGTCAGATATGGAAGACTCTATTAGAACATGAGGTAAGAGAGTTTTTGTTGGGTCATTTGTTATTTCGAAAACATTTGATTCTTTGACTTTAGTATTTTTTTGTATATTATCAGGTTTGGTACTGAGGATTTTGGATTTATTGGTTGATTTCGAAATTTTAGTAGAATCATCGATTGTAGTATTAGATTCAGAGGATTCAGTGGATTCAGCGACTGCAACGTTGGATTTAGGAGATTCAGTGGATTCAGCGACTTTAATGTTGGATTTGGGAGATTCAGTGGATTCAGCGACTGTGATGTTGGGTTTAGGAGATTCAGTGGATTCAGCGACTGTAGTATTTGATTTGGGAGATTCAGTGGATTCACGGACTGTAGTGTTGGATTTAGAAGATTTAGAATTTATTAATTTATTTTTATTAATATTATGATTTCGTTTTTTGGTGTCAGGTGTACTGTTGTGTCCCATGTGACACCGCCACGAGACAGTGTTTAGTTTTTTTGGTTGTCTACTGTATCGTAACCAGGTTCTTTTGGCATTTGGACGGTGAACGGGTTTTGTGTGTCATCGTTCACGTAATGTGTATTGAATTGAATAGGTCTAATTCTGGGATTGTTATTGTTGTTTTGTTGTTCTTGGTTTGTTCTGTACCTATTGTTATTATATTCTCGCTTTCTGCAATTTTCGATGCTATGACCTGGGTTTTTGCAATATCTGCAGAAGACAGTCTGTGGCATAGGCGGACGAATACGTTGGATTGTTGGATTTATTGGTGTTGGAATTTTCTTTTGAAGCATATTTTGAATCTTCTCTTCGCTTAACGCTAAGTTAATGGCTTCGTTCAGATTTTGAGGGTCCCTACACCTAACCATGTTTGAAATATTTGGTTTGAGTCCTAATAAAAACGTGTGTAAGGCTAGATCCTCCATGGAGGCTACTCTACCTGGGAGTTCTTTCTTTGATTTGCTAGAAATTGAAATTTCAGTTAGTAATTTTGATAGCGAGGTTTCGATTCTTAATGAATATTGATGAATTGGTTCATTAGGTAATTGTTTGCAATTTTGTAATTCTGCAAGTAAATGTGTATAATGCTTTTTTTCTCCGAATTGGGTTTGTAAAAATTCTTTTAGTTGAGACCAGTTAGAAAATTCTTTAATGGATACTGCACTTTCAGCTTTGCTCTCTAATTGGGACTGAATAAATTTAAATACGATATTTTTTTGATTGTCATTTCCGAGTTTAATTGCATTATCGCAGTTTGTTATAAATGATTGAAGTTTTTCTCGGGACCCATCGAAGGGTTTTATAAATTTAAAAAGGACTCCAGTAGGAATTGCATCGTGATCATCAGAAACAGCAGCACGTGAGTTTGCTGCTGTGCAGCAGGGGGTTTTGTTTGCCCCTCTCTTGCCTGACCTAGTAACCGGACCAGACGGAGCAGGCGGCGGTGGACAAAGACAGTCCATTTGTGCCTCATCCTCCTCCAAGGCAATCTCGGGTTTTGGACTCGGTGCTCGACTTTCAGACATTATGTTTAAGTAAAATACTTACTACGCTAATTATAAACAAAACTAAAACTAATGCTTAGTCTAGAAATTTAACATCGATGTAAATATATCGTGGTGAATCTATGTAAGATTATTTTATATCAATGTACTAGAGTCTCTTACTGCGACAGGAATGCGGCGATAAGAACGGCTCGTATAAACATCCCGTGCGTCCCGTCGACTGCTGGGCGTTCTCGGAACTCGGAGCGTTGGACTCGGCGAGATTGACGTAATCGTCAATCTATGATTGCTCGAAATTTCAGGAACCACAGACTTGTTGCACAGATTTAGGCTTTAGCACAGATTTAGGATTTAGCACAGAATTTAGGATTTAGTACTGGTTTAGAACTTGATTTGGATTTAGCACCGATTAAGTATATATTTAGGATTTAGCACAGATTTTGGTGATTTTTTTTTTTTTTGGGTTACAACTTGGAACACTGATTTGTTTCACTGGTTTTTACTTTGAGTTTGAACACTGAGCACTGAATATAGTTCAGTTTTATTAACAGTTCAGTTCGCGAGGCGTACCTGGGACTTTTAAAAATCCCCTTTAGCTGCCACCATTAATGTTATGGGGGACTTCCTAAATCCCTTTTTAAAAAAAGATTTATTTTACAAACTAGAAAATATATAGAAATAGAAACACAGAATTAGTAAGTTCGGCACACGACCGTCAATGAATTAGGATGGATGAAGACCAACTGGGAACTTGGGAGGATGTTTATATAAAGGGTATAGGATTGCTGATGAGGATGGAAAGATTATGGATAGGGCTTAGGTAAGGGAAAAGGCTAACAAGGATAGGATATAACAGTACGTCCGGTAGAGGGCGATGCGTATCCTCAGGGGCGTAGGCCGGACGCAGCTGGGCTACCGCCGAGTTCGCCTTCGCCACCGCCGATGAGCACTGGGCGGCCATAGAGAGTCGGCGGTCAAGGGTGACGCCGAGGTACTTGGCTGTTCTTCCCCACGGGATCACAGCATCACCAATCTTCAGAGGCGCCGGAAAGGAGCACCTCTTGCTGACAGCGAGCGCCTGGGACTTGCCTGCGTTGACAGAGAGTCTCCAGTTGCTCAGCCAGTCAGGGAGGAGATCCAGCGTCCTCTGAAGCTTGATGGCAGCGTGGTCGGTGGTCAGCGAGGTGGCGATGAACGCCGTGTCGTCGGCGTACAGCGCCACAGTGGTGCCCTATCAAGACATTGGTCGTAGGGCTAGGGTGTTTATACACACACACACACACATGCACACACACTCTACAATTGATTATATTTTTAGATGCAGCATTTGCATGTATGCATTATGTATATTACTCCTTAACTTTTTTTCTCAGTGTGCTACATTATAAAAATTATCGTGATTTTATTATTTTATCGTTCTACTAAAACCCCGAGCAAAGCTCGGTCTCCCAGGTAATTGTACTTTAAACGAAACAATCATGTATATTATATATAATCGGTTTCACGAAAACGGCTGCGAAAAATCGATCTAGCTAGGTCCTATCCCTGGGAACCTGCGCATGTTCAAATAATATATGTTTAAATTTCGTCGTGGAATCACATATTAATTTTGACTCTATTATATCAGTCCGACGGGCAGTTTAGTATGCGTATGTATAATTTTTGCATTGTTTGATAATTCGTAATGTGGTGGGTTCGAATCCCGGTCAGATAAATATTTTCGTGATTCTTTTTATTTTTTTAAATTTATCAAAACTCCGAGCAAAACTCGGTTACAGAGGTAAATTTATAATATTGTGTCATTTATAAACGCTTAGGTACGTAGCTATTAACGAAAAACTATCAATGCACACACGAGCTAAGGAATAAGGATGGGCAAACAAAGGCACGTTTTGTTCATTATTAAATTTTACGGCGCTACATTCACGTAGTGTCATAGTTCAATGTACATTAATATTCATTTTCTTATGTGTATCCTAATACGTACATATACTATTTTCTAAGTTCTGTGTAAATTTAAGACCATATTATCATTTACATACAAGTTGAAATGCTTGCATAACTGTTTGTTCGCTGAGTCAACAGAACTGATGCTTTCGATTAGTGTTTGGATTGCCTATGTAATTTATGAATGACTCTATATCGAATTATTATTATATATAATATACACAACAATATTTTATAAAAGTTTTATATACTATATTTTGTAAGTTAAAGAGTTTCTGTGTATTTTATGTTAGCATGTTGTAGCTAAAAAAACATCTAAATAAATAAAAATAACACCCACACCGATTTCGGTGGTCGGTTTCATTGAAACCAGGCCAGTTATTCCGGAGTCATTTTTATAGTGCCCAAGTGTGTGCGCAGTACACAAGAGCATTCTCTCTTCCCTTACTCTCATAACCCAGTGGGACGGATAATCGATATGATTGGCGAGAGAACAGGCGCAGGTCCGACTTTTTACATGTCCATCCGAAGCATGGATCATCTTTCTTGTCAGACAATCAGGTGATCAGCCTGCATTGTCATAACCAAACTTGGAAACAATAATTTTTGTATTGTGGAATCGAACCCACGACCTCCGAGACGAGAGCCAAGCTCTAACCACTAGACCACGGAGGCTGTTGAGGCGACACATGTTTTTCTTTCTTAACTATGAACTGGAATAACAGAAATAACTACACTAACATCAACACCTTCAGCTATAACCTACATCTATAGTCTACACCTACATCTACAACTATACCTATACCTACAACCTAAACCTACACCTACCAACCTTCTGTTTATAAATAAATAAACCAAATAAGTAAACTGAAAAGTATAAATATTTGACAGTCAAATGACAAATTGAACATAGTGAACAGTTAGTGTGGGACAATGCAATCGACGCTTTTGGTATTTTCCCTTCAATTTTTCAATAGTTTTCACCTTCCCTGAACTTCAACAGTTATAACAAGATCAAAATAAGCCAAATCGGTCCAGCTGTCCAGACTTTGATTTGGGGTTTCTAAACTGGGTTTCTAAAATGTTAGATCATTTTGTAGAACTTCGATCAAGTAATGCTTCTTCCACTCAACTAACAATCTCCACCCTCTTGATAAAAAACTTTGCCTCCTTTCTTCTTCTTCTTCTACTCATATGACTCTAGTCATAGAATAACACTCTATGTGCCTAAGCAATCCTTCAATCTTTCAAAATATTCAAAATAACTTTTTAAAGCCAAAGGAGAAAAAGTATTACTAACAAAATCGCAGGAGACCGTCAGCTTATTTAAAGTGGGATAGTAATTAGAGCTATTTTCACTTCTCCAACCACAGGAGTGTTTCGTAGAAAAGTTTGAGATCTGTAGAAAGATGAACTTTCTTTGCAATAAAACGCCAACAGGTAAAGTTTCCCGCGGTATTCCCTTGAAGAGTTAGTACGTCGGTAAATCGTAAAACAGACACTGCGGCGCAGAAAACTACCCGGGATTTCAACCTTTATAACCCTCACTCTTATACAGATCTCAATCTTAATGAGTCTCCATAATAAAAGTGAGAGATTTTGAAGTGCTTTTTAATACAGAGTTTACTGATCTAACAGTTTTGTTTGAAGTGCAATTACCGATATCGAAGTTAAATATTTTTAGCTTCTCAATGAAGTAACGAGCAATGCAAGTATTTATAATGGCAAGGAGGGTACAAGTTAGTTTTATAGAAATCTGAAAAAGTTCTAAGTTCTAGTCTACTCAGCAGATTAAATTATTACAAAGATAATATCTAGTAGCTAACTCTAAGGTTTCGTCACATAATAAAATGTATGTTACCTTTTCAAATTAGTTTCAGACTTGGGTCGTTAGGGCCCCGTAAATGTCAGAATTTGAATAAAAACAAACCCCCAAATCAAATAAAAGAATGTCACAAATCTTTCAAATTAAAAATGTCCCTGGAGAATTTTACGTCATAATAAAATCAGGGGCGTCGTAATTTTTCTGCAGATACAAACAGATATAGTTTAATTGCGACGAAAGTCAAATTAAACTAATTACCACTCGCTTCCTTAACACGACGTTTCTTAATTGACTTTTACGACAAGGCGAAAGTTTCACATTTGTTAATTGGAGTTATAAATTAGACTTCGAGGACAATTTCGATTGTATTTAAAAGTGGAAAATATAATAATGACTGTTTTTATATAAATCGTATAAATCGTTATTACCTTAATCTCGTTTTTCTAAGGTGCAGACTGGAATGGGGAGTTACTAGGGAATGGCATAATTTTATGATTTCGTAATTGGTTATTTTAGTATTAATCTAAGTCGCAATTGAAGAATAAAAAATAAACTGAAGTTTTGCATTTCTATCGACCTAAAACATTCTAATACATAGACCCCGACCTGGATCGAACCTGCGGCCTTAGAAAAAGTGCAATGTCAGAAGGATTCCGAAGTTCTTAAGGAATAAACTTAACCGATAGCTTATTAGAGCATGTCTAATGAGGGTGCCGTAAACTATCAACACGAAATAGGTATTTTTTCATTTCATCAATTTATATTCATAATTACAGAAATTAGCCGAGACGGGCAGACAGACGGACACAGCGAAACTATTAAGGTTCCTTGAAGTACTATGGAACCACAGTAAAATGCATAGGAGTAACTATATAACTTCATGATCGTAATTGAAGAAACCACCTTGACTAGGCCCTCGGCACTCTCTAAAAAATCAAGCGATATATTATAAGCTAAGGTGCGGTCGCAGAGCACGTAGTTTTTGTACATTGACTTATCGCTTCCTGTCTCTTTCACTCGATCATGTAATATTGCTGTACCGCTCTAATCGCGTACCTGTGTAAACGCGATAGCAATATTCGTGCGCGAGTGAAAGAGACAAGTAGCGATGAGTGCTCCGCGAGCGCAGTTTGCTATGAAATTTGACCACTTTTTTGGGAAAGAGCTAAGACTGCAAGACCCTAACCAATTGCACCACGGACACTCTACTGCCATTAACAGCATATAATATTTTCGAAACTTAAATTAATTAGAGTTATAGTTATGGTAGAAGTTTGTTAGTAGTTAATGTGGCCACCGCATTTGGTCGAGTTGTACTCACTCGCCCATATAAGCTCTAGTTCAAAATAGTTTTTAAACGTTCGCGTTATTCAAAGTAAATTACAAATATATTTTGAACTAACTACAGATCGCGGATTCACTAGTTTTATTTCTTTGCATAGAGCCTTATTCGTTTCTACTTGTTATAGAGATTTTTCTCAACTATTATATTACTTTTAATCCATAACGTACAAATACTGAAAGGTTTTTTTGAACGAAACGAAAGAATTCGGACGTATTTCGATAAAAATTATCCACTTGTCACGCTTGATATAAAACACATATAAGAATTGAAATAATCATATTCGGCAAACGCGACTGTCCAGCAGGGATGTTAGGGATATGATATTTCGGATCTGAAAAATGGTAATTGGCATTGAAAATAGAAGTCTGGACTAATACAATAGAGTTGAAAATGGAACACATTAGTGTCATCAGATTTGACTTGACTCTCGTGTGTTCGATTTTCAGCTCTATTGTATTTATACGGATATAGGAATAAAATTATTTCTGTTTCGGTTATGGTGAAGGATATTAAATTATTTCCGATTATCCGATAGTTTCGGTTACAGATATCGGATTTTTAAAGAAGTGAAAAGTAAAATACAAATAGGAATATAAACTATTCTACTTTCCTACTTTGTAGGTTTGACTATCGGTCATACAAATAGCTCCTTTTTGACAGATTTTGAAGTGTTATAGGTGTGGGATTCGGAATAGTGGAAGCCCCATATGGGAGATCTCCGACCGAGCGAGGTGGTATGCTCGGTCAGGCGCTAATTAGACCGCCACATAGGTATAGGTAACTACTTAAATACGAAATCAAAATTATCATTCGTAATCTGTAATGTATTATGAAATATATTTTATCTTTATAAATAAAACATAATAATTTCTAACTATCATATTTCAATCAGTCTTCATAAGTCACTGCTTGAGTGTTTTAATTTAAGAATGAATTAAAATGTATTAAAAATAAAATCTCTAATTATTATGTACAATTGAAGTATACAAGATACAGAGGAATCTAAGTGAAACATTTGCAATGGGTTCGGACCAAACATCTGTAGTAACTAGTAAGTGACATATACTTTCAAATTCCCTGCATTATTCCAAAACTTTTAGTTTTATTTTTAGTGTTTAGATAAGTCCATAGTTCTTCTTTTTTTGAATCCCACGCCTTCCACCATAAAGTTGAACAAGTTTTGTAACGCGATCATTTCGGCCACCAATTAAAGGATTACTTATTTTTATTGTTTTCTATTATTGTTATCCCCGGAGCCTCTATTTTATAAAGATTCCGCAATTGATAAAACTGTTATTTTACACTCATATAAAGTCTAAAGGTGCCCGCTGTTGAGGGTTTGGACTTTGGTGGTATTTGTGGGTTATCTTTTTCCAGTAACGACAGTTCTTCATACTTACAATTGGGTTTAGATTTTAAATGAAGTCGCTGAATTTATATTAAATTCATTATGAAACCACCAAATAAAACTGGGCTTATTTATAATGGTATATTTATTTTAGTAGACTTTAGTAGTAGTATTTAGTAGTAAGTCGTAACTTACGATTTAGCAATAGAAATTATAAATACCTGGGCTGATTGATAACTGCCCAAACGACGAACTTAAAAAAATGATACGCAAAAAAGGAATATTACATTATATTCTGGCATCTTTTTGAAAATAGAACGCCAAATTTGAATTTAATCGAACTGATGGAATTTGTTTGAGAGGACGTAGAACTTTCTTTGTCGTAAATTTTCTTAACAATGGAAAGAAACGAAGTTCGTGCGGTGATAAAGTTTTACGTTTTAAAAGAGAAAACAGCAACCCAGATTAAAACCAAGCTAGACAGTGTTTTAGGTAATTCTGCTCCTGCATCGAGTACAATTCACACCTGGGTAACTGATTTTAAACGTGGAAGACAGAGCTGCGAAGAAGCCCACAGGTCTGGTCGTCCAAATGAAGTCACGAATCCGGACATGATCAAAAAAATTCACAAAATTGTATTGAATGATCGGCGCTTAAAGTTGCGAGAGATAGCAGAGATGGTAAGCATTTCATCTGAACGCGTTTTTAATATTTTTCACCAACATTTGGGAATGAAAAAGCTTTGCGCGCGATGGGTGCCGCGTTTGCTCACTGTAGACCAAAAGCAACGTCGAGTGGACGATTCATTGGAGTGTTTGGCGCTGTTTAACCGAGATCCTAATGAGTTTTTGCGGCGTTATGTAACAGTCGATGAAACCTGGATACATCATTATACTCCCGAGACAAAAGAACAATCTAAGCAGTGGACTGAGAGCGGAAAACCTGCGCCGAAGAAAGCAGTTTTGTCGGCCGGCAAAGTGATGGCGACTGTGTTTCGGGATGCTCGAGGGATTATTTTAGTGGATTATCTGCAAAAAGGAAAAACAATAAATGGAGAGTACTATTTAAGCTTGCTGCAAAAATTAAGTGAAGAAATCCAGAAGAAACGACCACATTTGGCCAAGAAAAAAAATTTGTTCCACCATGACAACGCACCTGCACACACGTCAATGGTTGCAGTCGCCAAACTCCATGAATTGCGGTTCGAATTGCTACCGCATCCACCCTACTCCCCGGATCTGGCCCCATGCGACTTCCACTTATTCCCAAACCTGAAGAAATGGTTAGGTGGCCAGAGATTTTCATCAAATGAAGAAGTCATTGTTGCCGTGGACGAGTATTTTGAGGGGTTGGAGAAAACATTTTATCAAACTGGTGTAACGGCATTGGAGAAGCGCTGGACTAAATGCATCGAGGTAGAAGGAAACTACGTTGAGAAAAAAAATTATTTTAAATAGATTTTTGAAGTTTTTCTTTGTCGTTTCGGAAACTTATCAATCAGCCCTCGTATACAAACGGTACTGACAACGCGCGTCAGCCACGCGCGCCACGCGCCACGCGCCATCTGCCCACTCGGTCGGGCAAAACAACAACCTGACACAACATGTCGCATTTAGACTCCGCCCCTATCCGAAACTTTTATATCGGTTTCGGTTACTGTTATGGATAGTATTTTACTTCGGAAATCTGATGTTTTCGGTTACGGATACACGGATACGGAGTACCATAACATCTCTGCTGTGAAGTGTGAACTAAAGCCTAAACAATATAAGCACAGCCGATAAGTGATGCTGATGACACAGCTTATCCTCTCCCCCCGCCCCGTGACCCTTCTCAAAATATACAGTACAGTCAAACTTTACAAGCATATAAATCTACCAAGATTAAGAAGGAAAAAGGGGTTAAGTTATATTGTTATTAAATTTAGCCCTAGGGGCGCGTCTCCTGCTCATGTTTTTTCGAAACATTGCACAAAAACATGAACCAAAAACATTTGTTTTCATACACAAGCTGTCTCCAGCTATAAAAAATGTTTTTTTATTGAAACAAAACATTTTACGTAGCTACTAGTACTAACAGACGTAGAATCTAGGAGAAAACACAGGGGGTCCAAAAAGGCCACTTTAGGTATTTCATTTTTTTTCAACTCATATTATGTGCGCCATTTTACGCTTTTATATTGAAAACAGTCGAAATGGTTGTTTTCTAATATGATGAAATCAGATGAATCATGTAGCCATTTTACCATTTCACGATTTTCGTATGGAAAAAAAAGTGGCCTTTATAGACCCCCAGATTTCGAGTTAGGCCATATTTTAGTACCCGTAATTTTATTATTTATCAGTTACGAATATAAGAACAATTTGGGATTGATAATTAATTTCTTCCGTATTTCTATGTTTAATGGTGTAACAGTTGATAAGAAATGGAACATTCCTTCCCCTCTCTACCCGCGCGGGGAATGTTTTCGGTCTATCTCGGAAGACAAAAACATTGTGTATTCCTACGCAAAAGTGTATAGCCACGCCCCAATGTTTCGATGTTTTATGTAATGTTTCGAAAAAGACACGCACAGGAGACACGGCTTTATATGACTTCGCAATGACTGCACGAAGGCTGAGTACTTGTTTTCATTCATAGCAAATTGAGCTTTAACGACTAGGTAACAACGTACAGATTCTTAAAATCCTAACTGCGCGTTCACCGCATGGTTGAGTGTTTGTAATTAGTTTGTTCGTTGTGGCCTAGTCGATAAAGCTCGATTTGCTACGAATGAAAACAGGTGCTCGGCTTTCGTGCAGTCAACCTCGCGTCTCGTCTAACTTCGCCCTAAGACTGGATTATAGAGATTCTAATTTTAGGTTTTGTATATTCAATTGAATCTTTTCGCGTGCAAGTTCGCGTTATTTTTTCGAATTGGACAAATGGCTACGAAATAGCGACTAGCGAGATCGCCACGATATACACTAACAAACGATTAGTCCGCTGCAAAGAGACCAAAGTTTCAATCGGGAAAACATAACGTACAGTTTAATAAGTGCGCATTTTGTTTTGGTTATTTGCGGTTTTGTTTTTATTAATATGGCCGAATGTTTTCAGTTAATTGTAAACACGTTCAGTCACCCGATAATACACCATTGTGTAAATATTAAACGTGCATGTTCCCTTGTTATCTATTTGTTCATGAGATTGTGCGCCGCGAATTCGATTTAAAAAATAAACCGTACGTTACGTTTCGGTTTGAGTTTTTTTTGGAGTTCGGTTTGTTTGCAATGGTGGTAAAGCAATTTCAATATTTAATTGTGTTGAAAAATAAATTGTAAACAGACTGGTGTTATGATTTTAGATTGACAGCTGAATAAATAATGGATTTGTGTATCTATTAACCTTACCTTTATTTACTCATTCTACCAATTTCTACTTGCCAAGTCCCAACAATATCTTATCACATCCAAACGTTTCCTTCGTGAAATTACTTGCGTCAAATCAATTTGATCGTGAAATCGTTCGTTTCGAATCGTAAAAAAACTTAATAATAATCAAAAAACTAGTATTACAAAAATATGTGTAACATGAAAAGTGTAATAAATATTTTATTTTATTATGAACAGTTACATAAACGCTGGGGGATTTTAAACTCCCCAACATGCTTTACGTATGGCAGATAAATGACGGCGTAACACGAAAATAAAGTAAAGAGCTCGTTATTGATGTAATACATAAACGAGAATTGCGCCTCTTTGTTACCGCCATCCACCTGCACGTTATACACCTTGTACACCTGGGTCACTGGGCGCTTAATTCATATCATCAAAGATAAATTATTATAATAGTAATACACAACTTTTTAAACACTATTTGTCGTGTTATTTGTATAAAATTATTGTTAAAACCTAAATAAAGTGGAAAAGTGTATAAAAAGTTGGTTGTTGCTATTATGAACAAGATTTTACACTAACACCCAACAGCTCAATCAGTTGTATCAAAGATATTAGTTAAAGTTTCTAATCGACACAGAAATTACCTAATGCAAACCTAAACAGAATTTTGAAACATTAAAGCTTTGCATAGGACGTAAGTAGTCATAGATTTCAGTTGAGATACCTAGCAGTGGCGTGGAGTTCCTGTACCTCCATACCTATCGGCTTCACTTACCATTTGCCTTCTGAAGACCCTCAACCAAATCTCTACCTATTATACAGGCTAGGGCTTCCCTATTGAGGAGAACCAGCCAACTAACCTTCGCCACTGATACCTAGATATATTTACAATGTTATTTCAACTCAGTTACAAAGCAGAATGAAAATTTCAATTATAAATGAAATAACGCTGTTACGTTTGTTTAATTATGTATTAAAAGCATGTCAACATTAACACAAAGGATATTATAAAATATTAATTAAAATTACACACCACTTCAATCCTACTACTATTATAAATACGAAAGTTTGCAATGATAATATATTATTGTGACTCCTTCACGCAAAAACTACTCAACGGATTTTAATATGGTAATTGGTAAAATTTGGTATCCTAGTAGATATGTGGATAAACACGTCATCGGCTAATGTTTATCTCGAAATTTCCAAATTATACTACGCGGAGCGGCGGGCGGAGCCGCGGGCAAAGGCTAGTATACAGATAAAAATTACAATTGAATTTATTAATTACACGAACGTGTCCCAGGGGAACGGAATATTTATTTTCATATTATTTTCTTTTACCGGGTTTAACGAACGCGTTCGGATTCAGAGTAAGAAATAAATTTTTTTTTGCTTTCCATTTTCCTCTATTTCCGAATAAATATTTATGTTTGTTTTTTGCCAAATTGGAAGTATTATTAGACGGCGACTCTCGTTATAAAAATGTTATACTGTTATATAACATATTATTGTGTTACATTACAAAAATATATTTTGGTAACCTCTGCGTCTCATTGGTTACCCCGTCGACGCTCAAGCCGAAGACGCGGGTTTGAATCCCGCCGAAGGAACAAAAAGATTTCTGTGTTCCTGGGTCATGGATCTGTATTAAATATGTGTATAAGTTAATAAACTGTAACTTACTTAATAATATAATATAAGAACTAAATAAGGTACTTTACCCTCAGCCTCCGACCTACATTCAGTTTTTTATCTATTTCCCTCTTTTCCTTTTTTTTTAATTTAGTCAATAACTTATATATAGTTTAGATAATTATTTAAGTGTTTGAACTAGTTTTTAAATGTTTTTTTAATACTGTAATGTGAACGTTTTATTTTTTACCAATAAATATATTATGTAATAAAAATATTATATAAATGTCCAGTATAAAAGCTTTAAATATATTTCCTTTGTCTGGTACCCGTAACACAAGTTCTTCGAGAATTTACCACGGTACCAGATTGACGTGATGTGAAAGCGTCCGTAGATATCATATTATTGCAAATGAATAACAATCACTGGAATTCTGTTATGCTACTTTGAAAAAAAAACATGTAGGTAACATTTTCTTCCTGCTACTAATTCAATAATTTCAATTATTACCCACCTACGGCGAAGGCGTATGTATGCATGTTTGTTCCACCGTGGTGCCTAAACTACTAGTTCGATTGTAATAAATGAGGTGTCAATAGATTCCTAATAATAACCCGGATAACATAATATATATCCTTTACGTAGTCGGTTATATATATTTATAGCTTTTTATAGTAATTGTATTTATTTTTCATAGTATTAATGTGATAAACGTACCGAATTCAATTAGTACTAAGCGTACAGCGTACGTGTTTTATAAAGTCAAATTGAAAACGCCATGTAGTTACTTTTATTTTCATATTAATTGAATTTCAGAGCAAAGCGAAATTTTATAATGAAAGGACATCCCTAGAAAGCTTCTATAATACGAGATTAAAGGATTAAACAACAATCGCTAAGCAAATAGGCCATCTAATGGCTGAATAGTGCGGGGCTTAGCCGAAGCGTCCCTAAGCCGGACGGCTAAGGGTTTCAAAACGATTTTTAACTTACATCGATCACATTATCTTTAGTGCTATTTCATGTTCAATATCCCAATTATATGTTACTACGGATTCTTTAAATTTCTAACTATATTATCAAAGGTTATAATGGTGTATAGATGTAACTGTAATCTATAAGAAATCGGTCGCTGTTTACGTAGCTATTGTCCTACTTATATTAAGATACAAATTTCTCGTAAATGATTCAATAATCATTTACGAGAAATTAAAAGATTACAAATAATCTTTGAACAAATACAGGCTCTTTAAACCTAAGCCCTGTAGTTCCTTTCAAAACTTTGGGTTGCATATTATAATCACTTACCTACCTTTTTACTGCAAACCGAAATTTGCAATAAATATATATCATTAATATAAATAGAGTAATAAACTTAGTTACATAACATAGAGTCTTACTCTTTTCTTCATAAATACATAAACTTGTATGGCAAATGTTGCCAAATCACTCACTTATTAAGCTTTATTCATTGCCATCTTTATAAGGTTATCCATGTGTTATCTATGATTAAATATATACAATATACATACCCCCATACTAATAAAAATATTTACACAACGGATAACTTATACAACGTTGCTGTCTTTGTCTGTCGAGTGAATTTTCATCCGTATCAGATAAAGACAGCAACTATGTATAAGTTATCCGTTGTGTAAATACTTTTATTAGTAAGGTAGATAGTATGTATCTAGTAAACAGAGCATCACTACAACGCTTTTCTGTTCATTAAATTTACCATAATAGAATACAGATTTAACTGAGTCGACTCGCCGCTTTTCGGAAATTAGTAAGCTTCTTTTATAAGGGTCCGCTTAAAACATAATAATATTATCTAGTTAGTGACTAAGTGTTGCCATGGTAACTATTGCTGCAATTAGTAGTCACTAATTTTTTAATTGCATTAATCAGTCGATTAATGATGGTGTTTGATATTTTTTCTGTCGCTGGGGGGCAGACCCAACGCACACAAAGCGTCATCTGGTGGCGTAAGTGGTTTCAAAAACGGTCAATAAGAATTTTCGATTCTTTTTCTGTCACCAGAAAAAGAACTTTTCAGGCGTTTGATAGCCCGACGGTCCTTGTCGTGTCGTGTTTTTGACTATTGACAGTGCTATATATGTATTGATATAGTCAATACATCGGGATATAGCACTGCATGATCTCAGCATATCGCACTATTTTATAGCGTATTTTGAGCCAATAATATATAGTACAGTACAGTGTGAACGTGTCCATAACAATGTAGGGTACGCGATATTGTTGTGCTATGAGCTATATACTATATGCTATTATATTATAGCGTAGTCTGAAAGCCGCTTTAGGGGGTCTGGCGGGGCTGGGATATCAGTCCATAATGAAATCGGATTTTAATACGGTTTTTACCAATAATCAGAGTGATTCAAGTAAGGTGTAGACACCTTACTAGGTGAGTGAGCACACTAGGCGGCAGCGGAGCGACGCCACGCGATACGCGATATGCGTACTAGTAATACGGCCAATGGAGTGCCGGCGGTACGCAGCGCGTAGTTGCGCCGCAGAGTAATAAAAATACTATAATCCGATTACGTAAAAACCGACATCCATAGTAAAAATGTATGAAATAAAACTTATTTTCTAAATAATTCCCCTTTTAAATTTTTATTAATTACAATTTTAACAATTTATCTACTCAATCTTCATAACTTTGAAGTCGATACCTGAGCAGCGCGCGTGCGCAAGGGCACACCTTTTCTTGAAGAGTTTCACTGATTTTAGAACTCCCATAGCTTGGGTTTGGATTGTACCAGATAAACGAAATTTTCAGGATATTATTTTTCTAGTACCGGACTAACTAGACATGTAAATTTTTGATTGCATAGGTATTATACTTTAGATTTTATTGATATCTAAAAACCCCTGATTTCGTCACTGACTCACTGATGATGACAACTAGTTCCGGATGTCCTGTCCTTCCGGAAATTTGGCATGTAAGCTAGTAGTTGCAGAAAAACAAAATAAAAATTGACAAACATGGAACTTTTATCCTTCACCTCCTTCAATTAGGGACGAAAATTTGTAAGAGACTTACCTACGCAAATTTTTACTCTAGAGGTCTGAAAATCGTTGTAGATATAAATAGTAACATTAAAATAAAAAAGAAAATAAAAATATTGTCATAACAACTTTAAAATAGAAAAACTTTCATGTTAACTGATGCCAAGACGATACCATATGACTTACACTGTCAAAATATAATATTATAGCTTAATTTGTGAAGTAACACACTCTAAACCTTAGTCAGTCAAGTTATGTGGCTTGGCCGTTTCGTTCTACAAGAATAGTATAACAGAAAAACAGTCGTAATTGTTTCACCTTACGCCCAAGCGAATGTAGCGAAATGGCCAGACCACATATTTTGACTAAGGTGTAGAGTTTGTGTAGTTAGGCTTGTAAGGCATGTAGAGTTAGAAGCTTAGTAGAGTCAGAAGCTTGGTTTCAAATGAGGTCTGTATAGCTTTTTGACAGTGCAGGTCATATGGTATCGTCTTGGCATCAGTTTACATGAAAATGTTTTTGGTGGGATTATAATATCTCATGTAATTTCATACAATGAACATATGTTGGTCATGTCGCGTCGCATAGTTACGCATAGATTTGCGGTCCCACCTTTAGAGGAAAGAAATATAACACGGCTGGATGCGCAGGCGAAAGCTGCTTACGTTATATTATTTCTTGTTGTAGATTATAATACCTTATTAAAGTTTTCCATTTATTTCTATTGTGATTGAAGTACCTGTCCAAATAGCTGATCGCTGGTGATGTAGAAAATAACATTGGATGCATCATGGCCATGGTGGTGCTCTACCCTCCATCGCGGCGCTGCACTGTTCTAACTTAGCGTAATTAACTCTTTGATTATTGTATGAATTGACAGATACGTAGCTACAACACCAGACTGTATTCCTCCATTTTGTAACATTCATTTTTGTCTTGCACAATATGCAAGCAATAATTAAAATTGAAGTAATATTGTGTCGTATGCGGTGAGATAAGTAGATGTAACATGTGGCCCGCAGGTGCGGTGCTGCTGGAGATTGCTCAGACAATGAGTTATTGAGCGGCTGTTTACACTCCGGCTAGACAATGGCACGAGCTGACATTTATAATCCCTGATAGAAAGCTCTCTTATCGTTTCAAATTGAAAAATATTTCTTCTAGCTTTGTTTGAATGTTTTACAACGAGTCTTGATTAATGTCTTATTTTATATACAGCTTACACACGACTTCAATCTGTGTCGCGATAAATATCCAAAAATCTTTATTTGTGTACGGGCATAAATTAATTAATTTTCAATCTTTCAATACTTATGAGCTACGAGAAATAGTAATGTTATTTTATACTCGCTATATTGTGAATTTTATTAGAGAAACGAGGAAAATTCATTGGAAAAATTTCGTTTTCTCTATTCGTTGTTTTCTAAGAGAGTTGTGTTGATATTAAATATTTGATAAGCGTATCGCAATGAAGCACATTTGAACGTGGAGTGGAAGAAACGATATTATTTCACGCGGCAAAAGAGGTGCCTGAATATAAATTCACCCAGTTCACCCAGCTCGTGAGTGAAATGCAACTGGAATCTCTACATGCGATCCGTATTAATAATATTTCATAATGTTCTCTAATACTTAATTTTACAGGGAACAGCGCATGAAATACGAACAAGAAAATAATTTTAGGAAACATTTTAAAATAATAATAAAGCAATTCTCCTCAGTTTTTTCTTTTTCTACGTCATTAAAAGCAACATACCTATTTGTATACGAATGCCAATTGTGTACACCAATAACACCTACTTTTTAGATTGTAATAATGTTATCTTTTGTAACGGTAGTGAGGTGAAAATGGGGCACGTGAAGGTAACACAAAACGTATGTTGATATTGGTGATCGCGACCGGTGACTGCGACAAGCGACCACGACACACATAACCCACAATTTAATTAGGTATCAATTTATTCGAAACACTGAAGGATGAAAGCAACCGTTGAATTACGCAACGTTGAAATAACGACTTGGGTCGATTTTCGCCACACGTTTTCCGCACACGGCGAAAATCGACTGTGTAAATTGCTATTAGGCTTGGTCGCAAGGCAATTTCGCCTAACAAAAATGACAAGAAGATTTATGAAGTGACTCGCCACATAATGAAAATCAACCCATGTAAATCCCGTATTAGGTATAAGCAATGCGATGGTCACGCGAGCGCGACGGAATCGTAGTTGCCAGTCGTAAGATCAGAACGCCACCTTAATAATGTAATTCAACATGCTCCCTACAAATGTAAGATAGGCTCGAATGAGGTAATAACACGCCGAAGCCGTTATCAAATTCCTACCCCCGCTGCATAAAAAGTAACGCGCAACATTTAACGAAATTCCATAGGAATCAATGGCACCTGTTACAGAATTCCGTTCCGTTTTACGTTTTTTCGTTATTCCAATTTGCATGGTGCTATGCAAATATGTTTATGGATACAATATATCGGAGCAATTCGCAAGAAAATTGAGCAGGTCCAATTGATATTCAGACCTCGTTGGGGAATTTTTCGCAGGCGACGTCATATCTACTTTTGATTCACAGGAAGCGCGTCGCCTCTACGTGGAATACCTGGACTCACGAGGAAGATTATTTATATTGATACGATTTTATGCGCGTGTTTAAAATGAGTTCAGATTTAGATTTTCCTTTCAAATATTTTCGTTGAATGTTGGCTTGAAAATGTTATGTTAATAATTCTGAGAACTAATAGTCTTCTAGGTTTAGGCATCGGTCGATCATAGTACATTATAGCTAAAGTTACAATACTGAATTTAGTAGCAGATGCCGAACAAGAACCCCGAACAAATTATAGTGATGTATTTCCTTAATTCCTCTACTTCAGTAAGGGAAACGTGTTTCCGTTGCGGATACTCGGATATTTTTTGTTGATTTAACTAGGTTAAACGGGTCCGGATACCGAATGAGTGTGGTTTATGTAAATGAGTTCATGAATACACGACAGTTTAGCCTATTTGAACTCGCATCATTGCGACGAACTGGAGCATCGCTCGCGGCCCAGCAGAAAACTCCCCGGTGTTAATAATTGTGGGTCCGCAGCGCTCCCCGCGCACCTCGCCCTAGTTAATTTTTATAATAATGAGTGCGAGGATTGTGCGAACCGAGGAGTATGATATTTGGCACATATAAAGATTATACGGATTAAGGTGTGCAGAAAGCTAAATGTTTTTTAAATAATTCTTAAAAGTACATAAAATTACAACAACACACACTACCTCAGAATATTAACACACACTGCCATTCGTTTGATACAATTTTTTACAATTTTGGTACATGTTGACGCTTGGTAGTCTGACATAATATTTACATTTTTTTCTATTGAAGAAGCAAAAAAACCATTTTTCCATGTTCAAATTAAAAGATTGTAATTATTATGGACAAATTTCGACCACAGGGCGATGTCTAGTATTAATGCTTCACTTTATTAACTAACCTAACTTATTTCAGCGCCTTTAGGCCGGTCTAGTATACACTTTAACTCGTCGTGTGACTAAGCCACGGAGTAAATAATATAAGCTTTTGTGACTAAGCCATGCAGTTTTAATGACTACAATTACGCGTTGCTACCACCTGTGTTCGGTTCAGTTCGTGTAGTAAGTTGACTTGCATATATTGCATATGAAAGTTATAAGTCGACAAAGTTTTTTGCAAAAACATCACCTGTTTTTTAACATTGAACGATTTCATCAATGGGGAATATTGACTTTAAAAGGAAAAAATATTTTCATCCCTTTTCGTGTATAACTCGATTCTGCTAGCATCAGTAGCAAAATATTTCGTAAAAGAATATAAATATAATATTAAAAAATATCAACCTCCGCATATACTACAAATACACGCTACGTATGAGCGTCATAAAACAAATACCAAATAGGAAATTATGAGGAAATTAGAAAACTCTGTCATAATCGGTGATATAACTAGTTCGAGGCAGCCGAGGTTTGACATTTGTCATCTTGACATTTTGACATTTGCTATACTATGACTATAATTAATCGGACGGATTGCAGCCATGCCTTGTTAAACAAGTACTGTAAACCTTAATATAGTAGCCGAATCCTTAAGCATTTAATATAAAAGTGTTTTAAAAATCTTTTCAGAAGCCTCACATTTACATTTTAAATACGATAGTTATATCACCGATTATGACAGAGTTTTTTAATTTCCTCATAATTTCCTATTTGGTATTTGTTTTATGACGCTCATACGTAGCGTGTATTTGTAGTATATGCGGAGGTTGATATTTTTTAATATTATATTTTATATTCGTTTAGGAAATATTTTGCTACTGATGCTAGCAGAATCGAGTTATGCCTTCAATTTACCAAAATTTTCTGGAATCGAAAGTGGCGTAACTTTTTTAAGATTTTTTCTGTCAAATGCTCATCCTTAGTTATACCGAAACGAAACGATACACGACATACATAAGATGGCTATCAAAAACTTTATTTATTACACAAGAAGATGCACGTTTCATTGTAAGAGTTCGAATGTCATGTTGCCCGCGCTGCATAGCGCGTGTGCAGTGTACCACTGATGTCATATGAAACGTTTTTGTGTAGTGACTAAAGTTCAATTTTAAATAGCTATCTTAAAGCTGCAGCACCGCGTATCGTCGCTATGTGAACTAACCTTTAGTTTTGGAAACACTGATGTAAACACTACATACGAGTGAAAATGTGAAAAATCTAACATAAATGTAATGCCACAAAAAGGTGTAACTAGCTCACTAGACGCGCTCTACTGCCTTTAGAAATATGGTTTTGTAAATGTAACAGGAATCCTAATAAATATCAACACTAAATAAGCTGCATCTAGGTAAAATATTGCGTCGCGCAAAATACGTTCTACATAACGTCTACGTTCCCATAAACGTAAAACGTATTCCTTTACGTATTGTTACGTTAAGCGTTAAGGAACGTTTTGGAGTGTTTCACGTAAAATATGTGTTTGATAAAGGGGCCGGGTTAGCGGAGCTTTATAACTTTGTTAATACCTCTAGCAGGAATAAAGGTTTTCAACTTACATTTTAAATGTTTTAATAGTATTCGGAGGCTTAGCAAATAATCCCACTTAAATTGAGTTTATTCAAACATAATAATATAATTTTCAAAAATGATTTCATAGAAATGTCAAATTATGATTTCATATTTAAAAGTCTCTTGTAAATTCAAAGTTTAGTTTATAATTACTCTTCCAGTTTGAAAGAGTTATTTGTCCAAGGAAGTCAAATATCTGCAGAAAAGTTCCTAAAGTTACTCTAATTTTTTTGTTTTATTTATTCTATATAGTATACATTTTTATTGCCAAACTCACATTTATACGAAAATACAAACGATAAGCGTCAATGAAATGTGTCGTCTGTCTTTTAGACGATTTATTTTGTGCCCATTCGTAGCGAACACTCGAACATTACGTAAAGACACAGTTTTATAAGTGTTAAATCATTCCCGGACCAATAATTTCCATTAGATATATTCTATCGTGCTTGCTGGCACAAACAACTGAAGGTGACCACATAATTGTATCATCAATATGTGTTCACAAAAACGTATTATTATATCTTAAGCTTATTATAATATTAATACAATTGTAGGCGCCATATTTCCTACAGACAACGAATTAAATTTTTTGTCTTTTCGCTCTTGGTTTAAGCGTAATATATATAATGTCCACGTAAGGCCAAGAGCATATCGCCAGACGGCCCCGAAACTTGCAACAATAAATCAAGTACGATACACGATACCCCAGTGTATACGCAGCTTTAGCAATATTGCTCGTGATTTGACAAAAAGTTTTACGTTATGAAGGCTACTTGACGTGGCGCTTTTTTGCTATTTTTAGAATCACCCTAATATATCATTTTGTTGGAATGAACGTGATTTAATAAAACCTCTCCCTGCCTCGATTAGGTAAGGTTATTAAAATTAACGTCGACGATTCTTTAAAATTAAAAGTTATTTTAATGAATAGCATTAAGCCTGAAGATTTATCGTTGTAAGAGTGGACTTGAATTATATAAAATTCGGGAGTGTAGCTAGTATGACATATCCCTGTATGACATATCAGCCAGTATCATTGACACGCGGTGACGGTGCCCCGGGCTACTGGACCCGCAATAAGGTATTATGTACTGTTAAGGACAGCGGCCTCGTAATAAGTGATTTAAAACAGTACATAAACTATAATGGTGAACATTCAGTGACTATATATGTATAGATTTATATAGCATCAGTGTGCAAAAAGTCGTGTTAAATGGTGTTTTATGAACTTAAGGTTATTTCGCTTATATATTTTAAACTGTAGTGAATTTTAACGTAGTTTCTTGTGATTTATATAGATAAACATAATATCTAATGGGAAAAATAACAGTTTGAATTATATAATAAATGGATACGTAGTTATTGGGCAAAAAATGGTAAAAATACATAACATTTCATACATGGTGTACCTTAGGTTATGAATATCTTTTATATGGAATAAGATTATTAGTATATAAGGACTTATGTAATTGGGAATAACAATAAAGAATTTCACACAACGCGTTTTACTTCACCTGGCTTATGGAAAATAGGGAAAATTATGGAAAATAGCCGTATAGAGAGGCAAAAGCGAGATAGCAAATCGGCCCGAAAGAGGCGTACGGGCGCGGCTCTCTATACGGCATTGCCATGAGCCAGGTAAGCGGGGCGAAAAATGTGAAAATCGTTCTCCTCAATACAAATGTTTTATTATCGCCCCGGCTCTGCCCAAATCGGTGTAACCTTGCTATCTTCGAGTCTAATCTAAACCGGCGGTTGAAACCCTGTGGAATTATACAGTCCCCTACAGTAGTGTAGTTTTAACGTTCAGTTTTTTTTTTAACTTTCTTTAGTGCTTTATGTGCTCAGTCTATCCTACTACTATTATAAATGTGAAAGTTTATGAGGATGGATGCATGGATGAATGTTTGTTACTCTTTCACGCAAAAACTACTGAACGGAGTTCGATCGAAATTTGGTATGGTAGTAGTTTGTCTAGAGATAAAAACGTAGGCTACTTTTTATCTCGGAAAAGTACAGTATTCCCGTGGGATACCCGAAACTGTATTTACGCGGGCGGAGCCGCGGTTAAATATAACGAATATCGGACATTGCCAAATAAATGTATCATAGGTTCTAAAGTAAACTAATAGAAAATATCACCTGATTTTAACAATAAAAAAAAGAATTTACTATCATACGCGTAATATATTACAATGTTAGCATACATTACTTAGGTTATATACTTTAAAACAAACCCCCGAGACCCTCGTCTTTCAAGTTATTCGCAACAAAGTTCACTCGGGAGGTATTTCATGAAGACCATTAACGTTATTAGAAAATCATAAATTATCCTCCACAGAAATTATCTGTTCAAAAGACAATTTATACTGGTGCAATTAAACGACCTTAGATCTTAAATTGTTGGAATTGCGTAATTGTGCTCCCCCTTAATAAGTACCACCGCCTAACATCGTAAATATAAGGCTCTTAATCTCATTAAATTTAGTTGTTTACGTGTCGCGGTGCTTATAAGGTTTTCAATAAAACCTTTTAACGTCCCACCTCTTGCTCCCCGCTTTTAAGTAATAAACAGTTTTTGTTGAATTCGGGCGAATATTTTTCTCATGTTTTTCGGCGTAGCTTAAATTAATATTAAATTTGATTACACTGGCAATAAAACTTTGATAATTTTGAAACGTATATAAGAAATTAAAAATTAATTCCAATTCGTATTAGATGTTTATCGAAATAAAAATTTGCGGGAAACCTGTAATGTTATATTGCCTTTTAAAATAATAAAACAAGAAAAACAATACAATACAAATAAAATACAATAAAAACAATACAATAAAATACAATACAATACTTTCGAGTAATCCATGTCCAATGTGTATAATCTCCAAAGAATGATTGATTGATATTTAGCAATGAAATTGTTTTAAATATTTTTAAATAAGATATTACTACTACTAGTGCTACTTACACAAAGTAAATCATTATGTATAGTTGAACCAAAAAAAAACTCCCCATCGCATAAATTATGAGCTAAGGTAGTTGTTTCAAAGACGAAATCGACTATCATTAATTAATGATTTATCCTTTAGTTCTTATCATTTTATTTGTTATTTCCCTTTTTTTAATGTTTCAAACTACTCGTATGTCTGTTTAATGAGAAATGTTAATTTTAATAATAAATAATAATTACAATTTTTATTAAAAAAACTATAAACCGAATACGTAAATTATATACCTTATGTTACCGGGCTATTATTACGAATCTATTGACATATCATTTAATAAAATCAGACCACTAGCTTACACGCTACGGTGGAATAAACATACATACATAGACTGCCAAAATCATTAACCTACCGTAGTCCCGTAGTATTAACCAACCGTAACCGGCTTCTCCGTAGTCGGGAAAAAGAGGTATTTCGGAAAATTTGAAATCCGAAATATATTGTCTGATTACGGTCATTTAACTCTTGTAAGTAGATAGATACATTAACTATTTTAATTTTAATCACAATTACTACGCTACTTTTATTATTACATCTTCCAGTCATCTTAATGCGAAAAGAGGTTTTAAAGCTACCATGATATTTTAGTGAAACAAGTCCGTTAGTGATCCACAATCGAAATTCTTATTTCTACCTCCATTTCCTACAACAATCCCCGGTATAACATGAAATAGATGTGCTTATTCCTTCATCTTATCTAATATTCTATCAACGGATATTGCTCGGGGGAGAATCATAAGCAGAAATATCTGAAAATGGAAAATCTGCGATCCAAATCTTGAAGCGAGATATTTTGTTGCCTCGCGACTTAACGAAATGAATCCGCTGCACCGGCGAGCCTATATTGCCTCCTTTGTGGACCTTCGACGGCGAAAATACGATCTGCGAAACCAGATCACGATGTTTACTAGCTGTTTGCTCGCGACATTTTCTTTGTTTTATGTATTCCTCTCGCTTGCCTTGAATCTGTGGGAGTGATTTCGTGGAATGGAACACTTTCGAGCTACGGTTAAGATGGCAGCGTAATGTTGTTGTATATAATGTTACAGATCAAAAATCAATGTGAAATCCATAGATTTTTAACCTCCGGACCAAAACAAGCGGGTGTTATAAATTTGACGTGTCTGTCTGTGTGTCTATATATCTGTCTGTGGCATCATAGCTCTCAAACGGATTAATTAACCGATTTCAAACCAGTTTTTGTGTTTGGAAGCTGACATGATCGAACAATGTTCTTAGCTAAAAAATTCATAATAATTAATATTAATTATGTTTTCTTTTTAACACTCGACGCAAAAAGAGGGATAATATGTACTCTGTACATATTAACCTTGTCTGTGGTATCGTAGAGACCCCAGATTTTTGTGCGGTTTTCTTCAGTTGAAATCTGATGAGATCGAGATAGTTCTTAGCTATAATTCATCGTCAGCAGCTCGGTTACTGCCTGAAAAAAGAGTCGGATGTTACAGAAGGTAGTACAATTTTCAAGGCTATTAGATGTCTCGACTATCGGTGTGATCAAATACACGTTTTTCTACCGTTTCATAGATGCATTTAATGGACCTATCCGATAAACTACAGAAAGTATTTATCCAAGGCATTGTATTTAGTTTAAAGCCTGGATTAGATAAGACTTTAAAATTAGATATCTATTATGGTCTATTAGCGTTAAGAAGGTAGTGAATCATACGTATATAATATTATGTCAAAATGGGTCACTTAAACTGGTTAATTTTTACAGTTGTAGGGATGTTTCACTGCCTTCTTAACGCAAAAATGACTATATAACAGTGGCGTGGGGTTTGTATAGTTATACAAGTGTTTCCATTCCTATCAGCTTTACTTCCCTGACCTTAATCCAAATCCCTACCTATTATACAGGCTAGGGCTTCCCTATGTATTCACCGGGTATGGAAGTTATGAGCAAGAATAAAATCAGTTTTTGTATGGGAATGACAGACGCGAGATGATATATGAATACGACGATTCCCGAAAGACAATAAAAATATGTTTTTAATGCATTATATATTATGTTGGTCGGTGTCGGTAGTAGGTGTAGGTTTAGCTTCTGATGTTGAAATTGTAGGTGTACTCGTACATACATATGCCTACATTTTCAATGTAAAACGTAGGTAGAGCAATTGTGGAGGCGGAAACGAAGTTCCATTACAACTGTAATCTGTATCTACACCTACCCACCTGCAACAGCAACATAACTACATACTCCTATAGTTCATGCACCAACTAATACATCTACACTTTCAACTCCACCTACTTTGATTTTATTATTGCCCAAAATTTCCGAGCGTATTTCAGGGTTGCCCCTTTGGTGACCTCAAATATGAGTTAATGTGAATCGGTAAACATTAAATGTTTACATTGCTGTCGACTATGGGTTTTTTTTTGTATGGACTTTTATAATAATAATAATATCTGTGGACGCTTTCACACCACGTCAATCTGGTCCCGTGGTAAGTTCTCGAAGAACTTGTGTTACGGGTACCACGCAACGGTACTTAATGCTTCTATACTATACATATATTTAAGATGATCCAGGAACACAGAAATCTTTTTGTTCTTTCGGTGGGGTTCGAACCAGCGACCTCCAGCTTGAGCGCCAACGCACCAACCACTGAGCCACAGAAGTCGTAAAATTTTGGACCTTGTCCTTGTGTCTTAAATAAAAAAATCAAAACTTTAAATAGTTTCCCCAGAAATTCAGTTACAATCGTATACAACGTAAATTGACTTGTTTTTTGAATCGTAACTGGCACATCCGATCATTTATAGGGAACAGCATAAGCAAAAATGTATCGGATCTACCCGACTCGCACTTGGCAGGCTTATTAGTACTATTGTACCTTTTATGTCATATTAAAGACACAAAAAGAATTAAATTAAACATTAAACAATAATGTTATTGGCACGATGAGTAGGCAAGTGAATCTGTTCTCAATAAATTCATCAATTACTGGGCCGGGATACATCGATGAATACGATTTTACGGTTCTCGCCAGTGACTTGTAAATTGAAAATGTTAATGTTCTTATAGAGTATTACTCTTAATTCCATTCATATAGGGATATTTAAATGAACGGGGCTGCTAAAGTTTATTTCCGACTATCGCCAAAGAGAAGGCATAATTTTAATATAAATATATTATAAAAATATTTATATACTAATTTTAAACATATTTTTAGTCAATATTTATACTGATATTATAAAAAGGAAAGATTTGTTTGTTTGCATGTATGTTTCTTTAAATTGAATAGGCTCTGAAACTACTGAACGGATTTCGATGAAATTTGGTATGGTAGTAGTTTAGGCTCTAGATTAAAACAGGCTACTTTTTATACCGAAAAAGTACAGTGTTCCTTTGGGATACTGTATTTACGCGGGCGGAGCCGCGGGCAACAGCTAGTCTAGTATATAAAAATCTAGTCTAGTATATAAAATATGTTAACAACATTTTACGTAAAACAGTATGGTGACTTAAAAAAGCTTAACACCCTAATTAGTAGCGTTATCATAATGGCGAAATATAATTAAAATAATAATTATTGTGCTACGAAACCATTGCAAATTTTAAACGATAATTAGGCATTTGCGGTCAGGAAATTTGAATTGTGACAATTTGGGAACGCGATATTATTAGCGTTTCCTCCGCGTCTCGGCAGTTCACAGGAACAATCTAAAAGGCAAAGGTGATTGACAGATGTATCGACGCACAGCCCAAACCCTTAGGGCTAGAAATTTGAAATTTTGCACACGTATTTATCATATGACGTAGGCATCCACTAAAGAAGGTTTTTTCAAATTTCAACCCCGAAGGGTGTAAAATAGGTGATAAAAGTTTGTATGAAACTTTTTATTCCTTCGATCTATTTGCATGATATTTCGTATGAATTGAGTACGCAAAAAGTAATGAGAAATGTATTTCAGCGTTTCCTAAAATTCAACCCCTAACAATGGAAAATAGGGGGTGAAAGTTTAAAACCTAATTTCACGCGGGTGAAGCCGCGAGCAAATGCTAGTTATGTAATATGACGTCACTACTAATTCCTTCAAAATTAATATTATACATACATGGATATATGTACTTACATTAAACAAATGATCTGTTAGCGTCTGTTACGACGCGGCCCTGAATATTAACATAGCGATTCAAAATTGAACTTTATTCACTGCACAAGAAGATACACGTCTAGTTGCAAGAGTTCGAATGTTAAACAATAGAACGTATATCTTCGTGTGTACTGAATAAAGTTCAATTTTGAATCCCTTTTTTAAAAATGCTGCTCCGCGTCGCGTATCGTCTGGTTTTGGTGTGAGCTGACCTTTAGCCTCTTTGTTCTGGCTATCTCTGAAAATCTATTTTAAGGGCATTTTCACTGGCAGGTGTTAACCTAATTAGGCAACTTATAATTTAGAGTATCGTATACAAACAAGTGTTCCGTTTCTGTCCACGCAAACGAAATGCGGGAAACAGTTATTTTGTATCCTGAATCCTAATCATTTTTAATAGTAAATCGTTCTGTTTTGTTGATGTGTTGACTCTACCACATTTAATGACAGTAACATTAAGGGCCTGTGTTTCACAATCTTCTAAAAATTTACGGATAGATAGAATAATCTATCCGTAAATTTAATAACATCACAGCTAAGCAAGCAGTGACAATCCTTCCGAATACGGAAGGTTTGTCACTGCTTGCTTATCGAGCGATAGAGACAAAATATGCAAATAAGTTATCTGACACCTATCAGTAGATCGTGCAACAGGCATTAAATACTTTATTTAACATTGGTATGAGATGTTCTCATGATGGCATGAGATGAAAATTTGTGTTAATTCGGTTTTTAAGGTGTGATTTTGGTAGAATGCCCTTTAACCATTAAGTATTCGTTGATGTGCACAAGTGTGGGCAAGTGGTACAACTACAAAAAGCGTGCTATTTTGTGTCTGCAAAACTCCCTAGGAACTTTCAGTAAAGCTTCTACCAATTTACTGAATCAACTGACTTGACTCATTGACTGCATAGACTATTTATTTGGACTTTGACTAGACTTTCGACTTGACGATTTAGAAATACTGTGTTGAAAATTTAAACGAGAATTCTATTTCCCGCCTTTTAAACTTGACACTGGCAAATGGATAAAAGCCGACGCCATTTATATAAAAAAATAGAGAAATCAATACTGCTTATATCAAACACGTTCTACAACGAATATAATATAGCTTTCTTAAAAAATTGACGAACCGAATACAGTTATATCAGTTAAATCACTTTTTAGATACTGCTATAAAATCAAATTGGCAATATACGAGTTCGTCCACTTTCATTTTGTTTATTTTACGTTCATCTACGTGTAATTTTTTGCACCTGGAAAACTTTGTACAACCAGCAATTTAAGTGATCGTTTAAAATTTAAATAATGCACTTTTATGATTCATCTTCTCAATATGTAATTAACTAATTTCATTATCACAAAGACATAAGACTGAATATTCAATCTCTTAGAACTTTAACACACGTACAGATTTGGTCCCGAGCAGACCACAAATTTGGTTGCCAACTTAGGAGTATCCCCTAAAATTTGGGCAAATATCCTCGAGTATGTTTTAGGGTTATACACACTACATTTTTTTTTATTTATCAGTTTATTTAAATTTATGGAGAAATATTTTTGAGAGTTGGAACACTGCTCAAAAATCGGAATACACTGTAAATAAGTACTCTGTGCTAATACAACAGAGCTGAAAATCAAACACACGCGGAAATTTTAAATAAATTAGATATAAAAAATAGATATATAAATTTTAAATAATAACACTAACAACCATTTTATAATCATAAATTGCCGACATAGACATTATTTGCTTTAAAGAAACATTTATAGTGAAATGTACTGAAAATAAATGACAAATACCTAATTTTAAAGTTGCAGCATGCATTTCAAGGAAACATAAAAAAGAGGTATATCCTGCATGTTAGTAAAAAATGAGTATCAATTTGGAAACCCAGATATAAACAAAGAAATATGCAAAAGAGCGCGTATTTGGATGTTGCGGTATTGAACTAGTTGGATTTAACACATTAATAATATTATTAATGTGTTAAACCCATGCAAATCATATATAGAGTAGCTAGAGAAAACATAAATTTATTTTTTGATAACCTTGATTTTTCACTAACCAACTTAAGTAGATTCAATAATAAAAACATAGTACTGTGTGGAGATTGGAACATAGATGTGATGAAAGACTCGAATGAACATAGAGAATTGAGATCAATACTGTTATCATAATTTGAATATTAATATAGACAAACATTCTTATCAAGCATAGATCAAATTGCAAGTAACCTAAAAACTTTCAAAGCAGATATACATGGATTGGCGCTTTCTGATCATGAAACAGGTCAATCCAATAATTTTCCAGTAAACATAAATAATAATAAGACATATAATCATTTTCATTTCATAAAAAAACGTAACTTTAATAAAGATAATGAGACAAAAAATTTAAATTCATCTCTTACATTTACTGATATCCTGAACCAAGATGATTGCGAAGGAATTAAATCATTTCACGATATATTTGTTTTATTTTCCTTTGCTTTCCATGGAAAAAATTCCTTTGTTAAAATTAAGGATAAGCCTGTGAAAATGCGTTGGCTTACTAGGGGTATAAAAAAGTATTGTGCAATGAAACGTATTTTATATTACAAATACAACATATGGCAGCAAATAAAATCGAATGAATGAAACGATTTAAAAATATTGTAGAATTCTGAAACAATGTATAACGCCTCCTAAACAAAAAATAATACCAATTTAATAAAAAACGAAATAACAAATGTAAAGCTACGTGGACTCTAGTAAAAAATAACCTTCATGCAAAAAAACACATAACAATATTGGTAAAATATAAGTAGGTGATAAACCATATACAAAAATTAATGACATAACTAAATTATTTAATAACTATTTTATTGACATTACAAAAACTAGAAATTTTAATAATAATAATAATACCCGCCGGGGTCACGAATACCTAGACCACCAACAAGCAATATACATAAAGCTTCTAACATCTTAGTTTTAATACCCTTCCAACTAACGGTCCCAACCCCAAGAAGAAGAAGAAGAGAACCCACGAAAAGCTACATGATGTGCCTCCGAAATTGAATTATACCCCAGGCGGATACCAGAGCGTTACGCGATGGAGAATTCCGCCCCGGGCCTTCGAGTCCGGGCAGGGCGGGGAGGGCAACGAGTCGCACCTAGCTGTCGACACCTACCTTACCTAGTCGCATTATAACTAAATTAGAGAAAAATACAAGAACCTTATACAATTACACCCTATTTTTACAACTAAATACCCGAAAATGGAAGCCAGTAAACAGCGGATAGGAGATCAACGACGAGCCATTATACACTGCAAATTACTCTCAGACCAAGAAATTTCGAAAATTAAAGAAGAAGCAAAAAACACTACATACCAGACAACAATCACCAGACAACAATACGAACACACCCCAAAATTCAGCTCGTAAAATGCGATGGACAGATGAACTTAATGAAATTTTAATGACCTGTTACTATAAAATAACTAGACTAGAAACAGATTTTACAACTTATAGACCCCCACTCCATCAAGAAGTTACATCAAGATGTCCTGAAATTGCACATCTTTCAGCTCAAAGAATAGCGGATCAACGTAGATCCATAGTAAATAATCGACTTTCATCATTAGATCATTTGGACAAAATTAAAGAACAAGTGCGACATCAGCTAAATCATAATAACATAACAGAATACTTACCCGAAGACACAGGACAGCTTGAGGGAACTATTAACATGACTCAAAAGACAATTGCAAATAATTATTAGCAAGGTCAATCACAAACTGATAATGATGAACTCAACTCCAGCACTACACAAAATACAATGCATAACAGACGGAATCACACTTTAACACCAGACCTTACAAAACAACTAGAAGAAATACTTAATGAAACTATAGATAAATTTAAACACACAGTTCCAACGACCCGACCACGACTACCAAAACTTAAATATTCAAAAAAGTTATCAGCTATTATAAACGACCTAAATACTAATATTTACCTCAAAAATAGACGCAGAGTCAGATTTCGTTACACTACAAAATATAATTTACAGCGCAGCATACACCACTGTTAAATTTAGTGGTGCCAGGATTTTTATAGATAGTGACACAATAAATAAAAAACAAAAGAGGCACCCTGGTGGCAAAAACGCTTAGAAGCGAGAGTTAGTAATTTGAGAGAAAGCATAGGAAGGCTTACAGAATATAGTAGGGGAACACGATCACCAGCTTTAGAGGTCCATGTAAATAAAGACACAACTTATATTCTCCCTAAGGATTTAAATGATACCCAAAATCCCGCCAAATATCGACCAATCACCCGTCTACAGAATATATATTAAATAATTACAGCATGTCTCAGCGAATCCATCTATAAACACACGCAAAAACATAATATATTATCAGAGGAACAAAAGGGTGTCGAAAAAAAAGTCAGGGATGGAAGGAACAATTAACCATCGACACCATAGCCACCAACCAAGCATTAAAACAAAAACGCAACACCTACTCTATGTTTATAGATTACAAGAAAGCATTCGACTCCGTACCACACACATGGCTTGTATACATACTAAAACACTACAAAATACACCCAATCATCACAGGTTTCCTGGAGAATATTATGCTACATTGGAGCACTGAATTAAGATTATGTAATTGTATACATCCACAAACAATAATATTGAAACAGATTATATTCCAATAAGAAGAGAAATCTTCCAGGGCGATGCCTTAAGTCCCTTATGGTTTTGTCTCGCCCTTGATCCATTATCATCTATGCTTAACTCTACATCTAATTACACAGGTTTCAAAATTAATCACAACACACAAAATACCCGCATAACTCAACCTGATGTATGATATTTAATTATTTTCCAGTACATTAGAGGAAATACACACACTTGCCGATATGACACAAATATTTTCTAGCGATATTTGCATGCAATTTGGAATATATAAGTGTAAAATACAATTTGTCAATAAAAGATTAGAACAGCTACATATGAATTGGCAAATCATGAAATCATAGATGCAGTAGACCCTGTAGAAGGGTATAAATATTTAAGATACAATCAATCTCAAAGAATTCATCACAAACAGGTTAAAAAACTTCTTCAAGAAAAATTTAAAAGAAGATTACACCGAATATTACACACACACCTCAATTCAAGAAACACAATAAAAGCTATTAATAATTTTGCAGTACCCATACTCACCTACTCATTTGGAATTATTTCCTTGAGCCAAACAGAACTTAAAACACTTCAAAGAGTTATTAACACAGCAATGACAAAACACAGAAAGCATCACACTAGAGCATGTGTACAAAGATTTACCTTGCCTAAAATTTAAGGAGGTAGAGGACTTATTGACATCACCAACTTACACAATAAACAAATCACCCTTCTGAGAACATACTTCCACAATTACTCACTTAACTCATCGCTACACAACGCCGTATGCCTAGCCGATACATTCACGCCACTCTCACTCGCGAATAATTCCAAACAAATAAAAATCACTTCAAAACAAGAAACAATTGACGCATTGTCGCATTGTCTACACGGCTGCCATCTCACTGATTTGACCTATACGAATGTAGACAAAATAGCATCAAACGCATGGCTAAGGTGGGTGAGCTATTCCCTGAAACAGAAGGGTTCATGATTGCGATCCAAGACCAGGCTATCAACACAAAAAACTACAGGAAACATATCATTCGTACTTTTGGCGCTGGCAGCGACCATTGCCGACATTGCCACAAACAACCCGGAGCAATCCAACATATAACAGGTACACCATACTACAAATACATACCACAAATCATACTTGACTCACCTGACTACAAACTACACTGGGACAGGACAATTTTGACAGACAAGACCGTACACCATAACAGACCTAACATAACACTTCACGACAAACGAAATAGAACAGTTTACCTCATAGACATCGCCATACCCAATTCACACAACATCACTTCAACGCATACTAATAAATTGAGGATCGTCCTGTCTCCTTCCGCATGTCGTAGTGCCTCACTCCACGTTTTCCACGATTCCTGATAGCGATCGTCAATTCACACCTTATTTATTATAAAATTTAAATTGTAATCATAAACTTTATAACTGATATAAGAATTGTATTTCATGATAAATAAATGACCTTTTATATTTAATTATTTTATATTTTGACTTATGGAATAATAATTAGACTGACATTGTAAGTATAGTTTTGAGATTGACATGTTGACTTATTTTTTTTATTGTTTTATTTTAATAGTTGATTATATTTTGACATCGATTGTAGAATATTTAGATTGATATCTTTAAGTTATTAAGTAGATTATTAATTAATTAGTTTGATAATAATACTAATCTTTGACTTTGAGTTGCTTCGATTTATATTTCGTTTATTAATTGTGATTGAATTTTAACAGTAGGTACCTAAATAATTTTTAGTAATAGACGATATTTCCATGCTGAAGGCAGAAATTTTAACACAAACATAATATTGTAACACCTTTGTACCAATTTCTTGGAAATAAATTTATTCATTCATTACTCACGAGTGACGTGCTATAATAATGGTCTGCTCCAGACTAAATAGGTACGTGTGTAAGAAATAAGCATTTTAAATTTGACACACCTTGATGGATCATCGATTTTTATGTTTTATGCCAGTAACTATTAAAAAACTAGCTGTCCCGACCCACGTTGTTCCGTCTTAACTATGAAGTGAACGCAGTACGCACCTATAAATATTTGACAGTCAAGTTACAAATTGATCACATTGAACAATTAGTATGGGTAAATTCATATTACTATTTACACATATAATATTTGTAAGATTTGAGACAGTTGAAGTAGGTAGGTACTTTAAATGCAAAAAAATTATATTTTATTATTTAAAAAGTATTTAGTCACTTCTAAAATTTAAAAAAGATTAAAAAGCTAACAACGTACACCAACCTTCATGAATTAAGTTCAAAATATACGCAAACAACTATAAAATAATGCACTAGTTTGTTTATCGCCGGTTGCGCCGAGTTGCTGACGAGCTAACTTGCTTATCCTAGAGAATTCGTTTACGTAAACGAAGCTAAGTTACTAACTAACTTTTGAATACGCCATTTCATCTCTGCAAAACTAATAGATCTAACACGATTATGGAAATAAAGTCATTTCGAGAGCTGTGCTAAAAACTTACACTAACGGTATCTCTGTTTTCTGTACTTAAAAAATATTAGTCTCAAGTTTCCGACTTCCAATAAAATGTGACATAAATATTAATTATATTAAGTAGGGTATTTTCCAAGTTTTTGAAATTTGTCAAATTGTTCATAATAACAAACAATATACATTTATAATATGGACCATTCTTTGTAAATTTCTTTCTTTTCCTTGCAAATCAGCATAAATTTTAAATAGTTAATAAAACCGCCACAACGCTAAAATGTGTTGTCATGACACATGACGTCACCTTCTTGTAAACACATAATGTAGTACCTGTCACGTATTGCAATCACGCTAAACATGTCAAATACTAGAATGCTTGGTGTTAACTTTGGTTATTTCACTATTTTAAAATACCTACTATATGGTGCTATACTATTATTAACGAAACGAAACGCTGATTTTCCGCACAAAACTTGCACTGAACTTCAACTGACAAGTGACATACATTTTTTTTATATTATGACGTTTACTGACGGTAATAATACTGGCAGTCCCTAATCCCTAGTAGGGATTAGGAAGGCCTTTAAAAAAGAAAGAAGAACAAGAAGGTGACATCACATTCGCTTCAGTCAATCCTGCGTGTCTTTAATAACGATGTTATACGTGAAAAATTATTTTTTTTATTTTTGATAATTTATTAAATCATATATGTACATATTTTATAGTGAAGAGTTGGTCAAATTGGTTTTTTTTTTTTGTGATAAACTATCTACAGATTGATGTTTTTTTTGTAATTATAGGATAATTGCCTATTGACCGATCACACAGTGCTGGATAGCGTCTCTCCTCATTGTGACGTTTATTTAAGTAGTAGCTTCGTACATACAACCTCTAGCTTGCTACATGCGTACCTACCATACGTCGTTAATTGGCGCCAACCTACATTTTAATGAATGAAATCGAAAACGTAAAATACTTACTTAAACCTTTAGATTCGAATAAAAGGCACCTTAGTCCAGGTAATAAAAGGCGAAAAGGTAAGGTAAACGTCGTGTTACAGCAATTTTACGCAGAATAATGACTCTAATGAAGATTGGTAGCCGGCCAAAGGTCGCGCATCTCAGACGCTACTTCTCTGGAAACTTAATTAAAATAAATCTCCTCGGGACGAGAATTTTTCGGAGGCGAAAACTTTAAAGGAAAATACTTAAGGAATAAATCTTCGCGTGTACTTGTTTATTATGTTGAAGATCATCAACACTTACGTGATCGCTTTGGGTACAGGAAAATATTTCAAATTTTTGTGCTATTTTTTGTATAATGTTAAAAAATTTTCCGCTTGAAGTCTGAAAACTTTTCGCGGCACTATATTACGCTACGCATTATTTTGCGTAAATGCACACGCATCCTTCAAAACAAAATATAAAAATATTTGAAAAAAAAAATATATTTGCTTAAAAATCTGTTTCCTGCCGAATAGAGCTTAATACATCTTTTTATGTTAATTTAGAGCTTGGTTCTCGTCTCCGGAGGTCGTAGGTTCAATCCCCACGTTAAAACTACAAAAACGATTGTTTTAAAATCAGACATAAATGACAATGCAGGTTGATCGCCTGATTGTCTGTTAAGAAATATGATCCATGCGTCGGATGGACATGTAAAAAGTCGGTCCAGGACCTGATCTCTCTCCAGTTTTGTCAGTCATCCGTCCCACTGGATTACGAGTAAATGAAGATAGAGTGCTCTTGTGTGTTGCGCACACACTTGGGCAATATAAAATAACTCCTGCGTATCCGAACTGGTTTCAAGGACACCGGCCACTGTCATTATAACATTACTCGTAAGTATAACCAATTGATCCCGTGTAATATCTTCATTAAAACGAAATTGTTTCAAACAATTGGAAACGTCGTCTTGTGTTTGGAAATTAATTTAAGTTTATCCATAAAGTTTGATATGGAAATAAGGATGATGAAGCGCTTAGTTAACATCAAATAGTAACAGTTATCTAACTAAATATATATTTTAATCGTCATATGAATTGTAATTTACATCTAAGATTGTGTTATAAAAGTACATAGTGTAGCTGTTAACTGTTCCTTTTAATGAAAAAAATAATATTTGTGCTCAATAACCTAAAAATGTATTAATAACTAGCATTTGACCGCGGCTTCGCCCGCGTGAAAATGGGTATTAAACGAAATCTATAAAATAATCATTCATCCCCTATTTTTTCTCGGGTTGAATATTAGAAAGTGCTGAAATACGTAACTTATTATTTTTCCGTACTCAATTCATAGGAAATTTCATGACAATATGTCCAATTAATAAAAAGTTTCATACAAATTTTTATGCCTACTACTTGGGGGTTAATTTTTGAACAATTCTCCTTGGTCGTATCCTGAGTTCCTTCGTCATATGAGGAATACGTATGCGAAATTTAAATTTTTTGCAATAAGAATTTGGCCTGTGCGTTTATTTAAAACTTTCATCCGCTGTTTTACCCCCCTTGGGACTGAATTTTGGAAAACATTAAAATACGTAACTAATTATTTTTTTCCGTACTCAATTCATACGAAATTTATTGTAAATATGTCCAAGGAAAAAAAAGTTTCATACAAACTTTTATCTCCTATTTTACCCTCTTGGGGATTTAATTTTGAAAAATCCTTCCTTAGTGGGTGCCTGTCATATGAAAAATATGTGTGCGAAATTTCAAATTTCTATCCTTAATGGTTTGCCGTGTGCCTTGATACATCAGTTAATCAGCTTTGCCTTTTATATATGTAGATATATATAAATACCTAATTATTATATTGTGACATTTCAATATCTTAATTATATCAACTTGAGAGACTCTCAAATACATGAAGCATTTGAACATTTGGAAATTTTTATTACACTTTTACAATTTAGTACTTATACTAAATTATGTAAGTAAGTAATAATTTTATTCTTTCTGACTATACCTCTATTTATTTTATTTACATAAGAGTATTGCTTTAGTATATAGTATATAGCATTAGGTATTACTTCAAACGTAACCCTTTACTCAGTCAGTTAACCGCCGAGTACTATTTGACCATTCCCTGGCATTCCTTTGACAAACTCCAGAAGAAGGGAGGCCTACAAACGCCTCCATCTTATTATAACTTACCCTTATATTCTCTATTAACATTTTAAGGGTAACCGTAAACGATATGGTTTGCATCACACAAACTATAGTCATTTTGTTTACACTTTTGTAAGTAAGTACTATCAGTAGAACTGTTATATATATTCTAATAGCTTAATTTGTTTGTAGAAACGTAATAAACAATGCTATAGAAACATTGTTTTGTCAACACAAACAACAGAATCGCGTTTGTCATTTAGGCCGCTGCTTCGAATTTTGCGGTGGCGGCTCGGTGGCGGAGCGGTTGCGGCTGCGGCGCGGTGGCTGCGCGGGCAACGCGAACAAAAAATGAAGTGCCATGTGTTTTTTTTTTGTTCGCGAATGAAATGATTGGCATGGCAATTATTTTAAATTATTTACTTAATTATATAAATTAAAGGAAATAATTAATTAAAAAACATTACAAAGAAATTGAACTGAGAACTTTTATTTTAAGTACTTAGATTAAAACTATATAGATACACAGGCGCGCGGGCGGTTACCGCTTGATAGAAGTTACCGCTTGATAGAAGTTACCGCGGCCGCGCTGCTCCCGCCCCGCTGCCGCACCAGCGTTTTCGAGCGCAGGTCCATTTGATTACATGCAAATTGTATCGCCGCCGCTTATGTATTGAATGCCGCCGTCTGCGCCGCGCCGGCCGCGCCACCGCGAAATTCGTGGCAGCGGCTTTACATCATCAGAAATCAAAATGAAAGTAATTTATAAACTTGAACCCTAGCGTTCTCAGTTTCTGAACAAGTAATGTTTATTACTCGCAAAACTCGTTACGCTTGTTTATGTTTTTCGTCCAACTTTCTTATTGCGGTATCTGCAAATTTTTTGGTACTACAGTTACAGTACAGTAAATACATATTTTTTGTTCAGTTGTCAATGAAAGCTAGCATTACTATCGCAAGAAACTTTGCTTTCAAACATTGTTTATTTTGATTGAAATATAGAAATGTATTGTGTTTCAAGAGACAAAAGCAGTGATAATGTGGAAGATAAGAATTATTTTATTTAAATTTTGTCTTCCATCTTATATCATTATATCTAATGATATAAGATGGAAGACAAAATTTAAGGTAACTAGTTATTCAATGAGAAATACATACAAAATCCTACTTCCTAATACTAGTATAAATGTCATCATTTTTAAGGATGGATGGATGTATGGATGGATGGATGTTTGTTACTCTTTCACGCAAAGAGTACTGAACGGATTTTGATGAAATTTGGTATAGTAGTAGTTTAATCTCTGGATTAAACACACTAATTTTATCCCAAAAAAAAGTACAGCATTCCCGTGGAATACTGTTTTTACGCGGGCGAAGCCGCGGGCAAAAGCTAGTATAATAATAATGAATGCATGACTTAATACTTATAGTACCTGGGTAGCCGAGCTTTGCTCGGAGTTCTGATAAATAATTAGTTTTTAAAAAGAATTCAAAAAATGCGAACCCACCACATTCCGAACTTTCGAACAAAAGCAAAAATTATACATACGCATACCAAACTGCCATCGGACTGACATAATTGAATTTAAATTATTGATATAATCTTGCACAACGAAACATAAAACATAATATATAGCTTAAAAATCCGCAGTCTTCCAGCTATAAGAGCTAGCTAGATCGATTTTTCTTTCCCAAAACTCCCTGCATACTAAATTTCATGGTAATACTTGCAGCCGTTTTTGAGAAATCCATTATATATAATATACAAGATTGTCTCGTTTAAAGTATAAGATTTAAGGCTGTCTTCGATTATGAATATAATTGGGTTGATCCAATCTAAACTGCGCTCGCGTAGCTTATCCCTTATCAGCATTCACTCCTTATAATTCCACTTACCTTTATTACTGGCACATTCCCTAAATTAACTCCGGGACCGATTAGTTCCTTGCATCCATCTGGGATACGTCAAAGCATTTGACAACCTCCCTAATTACCCCGTTTAATTGATTTTGTACCATATTCTCCCAGCCAGGTGTTTCAGCCGCTAAGTATGTAAATTTAATGTAGGAGTTGCATAATAACGAATTCCACACTTTAGAGATTAGTTTGTTACAAATATTGATGAATGTGAAAACTTGTTATTGTAGTGTAAAGCAGTGTAAAGTGCACGCGCCGTTCCAACCCACGCTCCGAAACGGACGTGTAATCTGTTAATATGCGCGGAGCCGATAGTCCAATCTGGCATGTCAATGACAACTTATTTTCTACAGTTTTAATCGCGTCTCATAGCGTATTTTGACGTATTATGTAAGTGGCCGGCAGTGCAAATTAGCAGTGGACAAGTTTAACATCGTAATTAACACGACAGTTCGATCCAAAAACCAAATCGCACAGATCTCTCCGCGGTTTTGCACATAGTCCGGTCCGTGGTCCGAACTATACGTGTGACGGGCGCTAATGATATTAAGTATTTGATGATTATGTATTTTCGAAGGTTTCACATATTATGCTAACGCCACACGTGATCACATTCACTAACTGAGGTAAGCCACTTTAATGTTTGAACGGATAACCCACTACATCCTTAATGCGAATGTCGTATAGTCATAAAGTTAAAGCTTACTAAAGCTACTAAGACAGCACCGGAAGTATACATACACAGTACAGCATAGGAAGTGGGATGCCTTGGAAATGTTACCTAAAATGCGCCACAGCCCACAACGGATGTGGGACCGTCCGTAAGGCCTCAGCCTGGAGGCCAGCGGGCAGAGCGGGCGGTGCGGGCGGTCCGGGCGGTCCGGGCGGAAACTGTTCTCGACGACAGCGGTGCGGCCGCGCTGCCCGCTGTTGTCGAACAGTTTCATAGAAATCTATGTATTTGATCAAGACGCGCCGGCCGCTCCGCCCGCTCTGGCCTCTTCGGCCGCTGGCATCCAGGTCGCAGCCTTATGCTCGGTATAATAAGTGGTCCTTATTCAAGAAACCACGTCTCCTACACCTAATAATTTCTTGCTTTGTGCAGTAAAACTGAATTTAATTAATTAATATTACTCTAAGACTTTATTGTGCATCATACTAAGCCTATAGACTAATAATAATTTCCTATTTCTAAGCCTCGAGTCTAGACGAACATAACTGAAATACTTTTAAAATTCCAATTAATTAAAATTCTTCTCAATAAATAACTTTAATCTGAAGGTCGATTCTGTTAATTAAATTCTGCGATAATACAGTTACGATCCCGTCCTGATATATTAAAACTGCAAAATGGTATTCTCATAAACGTCAAACTCGTTTTGATTGGTCCAAACTCCAAAAATCAGTTTATGATAACAAGACTATTCATTTATAATTCAATAAAAGTATAATTAATGAGTATGTTTTTTCGAGATGCTGTGCTCGTTTTTTTTAATAATAACAATTTAATCTTTTAAATTGGAATTTTTATGACCTCTGTGGCACAGTGGATTTCGCGGATTCGAATCCCGTGAAAGGAACAAAGTATTCTACGTTCCTGAATCATGTATGTGTATTAAATATGTATATAATATAAAATAATTCTTAAATATCTGTAAAGTATAAAATTATTAAATATATTTCTACTTTCTGGTACCCGAACCACAAGTTCTTCGAGAACTTAGCAGGGGACCAGATTGACGTGGTGTGGAAGCATCCATAGATATTATTATATCATTAATTTAATTTTACAACAGCTATTTACCTACACCACGTAGCGAATAGTCATTCATTTAAAAGGAAAAATAAATTGCAACTTCGTTACGAGCCCCTCAGCCGTGACCCGACGCGCTCTTGACCGATTTCCCAGCAACTCCATACAGCTTAAGGTCACTCTATTGTTTCTTTTATGACTTTTCCTAATGAAATTGTCTACAAGTGTACGTTTTCTTACTTTGTTTCGTTTCAGAGAAAATAATATTATACTTAGTCAAACATACAGAGAACCGACACATACATTTTATAATCAGATCATAAAAATGTTTTTGCGATAAAGTGTTTTATTACTACAATTCAAATTTGTAACATTTTAACATTGGGCATGTATATTTATCGAAAGACACAAAGTAAAAATCAAACAATTCGCGGCAGTATGTTATGAATACGTCTCGATAAATCTGTGAAGCGCCGACGTTGCAGTGTGTACCGCGCAGACGAGCGACTCCGAAAGTAAGGTTTGATGCACTTGCATCTTACTTTCGGAATCGCTACTTACCTAATAATAAAGTTATTATGCAGTATGTGCAGTCGCCGACAGTTCCACTGAGCCACTTTTAGACCTTATTGCCAAATAATTAGGTCGAAAAGTGATGCACCAGATTTGTCGAGGACGGTGTAAAAGATATTGGGCGTTTATGACCCGCTGTTCAATAACAAAGTGGCGACCAAAAACCAAAATACTATTAGATTGTACAATTTTCGTTCAAATTTCATTTCCCGTATTTATTTTAATTCAGATGCATGGAAAAGTGGAGATTATCAAAAAATTGTTAATCACATTTTATATGAATATTCGTTGAAACGAGTAAAATATAACAGTATTCACAATACCTCCAAGTCTCAGATGCAATCACGCTCACATCCAACCTTATTTTATTTTTGGTCACCATTTCTAATCGATAGTAAAATGTCCTTAGGTACCTACATTTAATGATTACAAAGTTGCTAATTACGTTAAGCCTGCAGATGTGATTTTACAAAGAGTTGGAAAAGAGTATCTTGTCTTTCACAATGACATAATATATTTAATAAGACTCAGAAAGACAAGAAAGAAGAGGAAAAGTTATTGCAAATTTGCAATAGTATAATATATGGGGTGGCACAGTACCTACCATACATATTACATATAAATCTAATATTAATCAATAAATATTATATATTATCAACGCGCTTAGGCGCAGGAACATGAACACGGCACGATGTCCATATGTTCGGTACGACTACAAAAAGTCATATTTACTAGCGTTAAAAACGCTCGTCTGCATCACACAAAAATACACTATAAGTTTGCGCTTTCTCATTTGTGCTCAAACAAAAGTGACATCAGCGATTCAATTGTTGGCGTTTATCTGCAATATGTGCTATTAAATACCGACTCGGAGCGTGTCACCACTCACGAGCCTCCATACACCGGGTTTTGTTTACGTCGGCAAAGGTAGCGTTTTATTAGACGCTTTTGTAACATGAACTGCATGAATTTGTACATTGTTTTTTTTTAACAGCAAACATGAGCTTACAGTTGGAATGACTTTTTTCGGTTTCTAAAAATAAAACAGTTATAAATATCAGTGAGCTTTCTTAATGCATCCAAATTATGACAACAATTGGCATGTTGTCTAAAATTTTTTTTTCGTCTATTCGATGTTAGACAACATGCTAATAAACAATGTAGAACCCATTTCCGTATATCTTAAAAAATAACGAAGATACAAACAATTTAAATTTACAATATGAAAGAGAGCGATTTAACGGCCTGTGACGTCACGAGTTGCTCTCGCCATAGATTTTTCATTACAAAATGTATGGCGGTAGCAACGTGTCACGTAACAAATCGTTTTGCGAGAAAGAGATGGGAAATATTTTTTATTGCCTTATAATTTTTAATCGCGTCAATCTAAATACCTATTTATTTTAGATATAATATGTTTCTTTAATCAACAATTTGAAAATTTAATTTATAAAAATGTGATATTCCACACTAGGCAAATCCCTATTGATGAAGTATAGTATGAAGTATATTTTCCCATAAATTTTTATTGCAATTTAATATTCTCAATTTATACATACATACACACACCGGCATATTTAGCGGAACATAAAATAAAGGTTTGATATCAGTATCATATAAGGTTGCTGGCTGGTTTATATGTCATTTAATTTAAACAGAAATATTTTCAAATTAAGAAAACAACTGAACATCACATTTTCTGCAATTGTTTTAATTTTATTCAAATACACCTTATCTGGAGCAAAATTCTAGTATTTCTTCCTTCTGAGTTTGATTTAAAATTTCATTGAAATACTGTTTTTTGTTAGTTTTTTTTTTAAGCGCGTATCTTTTTGGAGTTGAGGACTGAATTATGCCTGGCTTAGACCCAACGGAGATTGCCAGGGCACTCGAAATGCGAAGAAATGGTCAAACCTACAGAGTGATATCCAGAGATCTTCGTCGACCAGTTTCAAGGATCCATCGCAGTATCCAACGGTTCAGGGAGACCGATACTTATGTGAGAAAAGCAGGACAAGGCAGAAAAAGACGCACTTCGAGTAGGGATGATCGTTTCATTCGGCTTCGTGTACGTGGGAACCCCCGTTTGACGGCCGTCCAAGCCCGACATGAGTTAGAAGCAGTGCGGGGTGTAACCGTAAGTGAGCGTACGGTACGCAGAAGGTTCGAAGAAGCTGGTTTGGGTTCATTTGTGCCCGCCAAGGCTCCAAGGCTCGAGGTCCAAGGCTCCAAATCATCGTAGAAACAGGTTAACTTTTGCTCAGGAAAATCGACTTTGGAACGCGGACCAATGGAGTAAGGTATTGTTTAGTGATAAGTGCAGAATTCTCTTAAATCAAATTGACGGCAGGCAAAGAATATACAGACGCAAAGGAGAATGATACATTCAGACAAATTTTGAAACTACAGTTGCATACGGTGGTGGATCAATAATGGTTTGGGCGGGCGTTTATTTGGGAGCTCGCACAGACTTGGTAGGACTTGCTGAAAAGAAAAGTTAAGTCCAGAATTCCAGCTCCTGCCAACGTGGGTGAACTGCGAATCGCCGTAGTTGAGTAATGGCGGAGACTATCCCAGGAGACCATCTATAACATCATTCTCAGTATGCCTAGACGGTTAGAAACTTTAATAAGAGCACGTGGAGGAAATACGCGATATTAATCACCATTTTTCTAATTTAATTAATTGTTATTTTAATATTAATTTTCACTTTTCCCGGTTACATGAAAAGTTCAAAAATGTACCATTTTTCACAAATAGCCTTTACTCGCAAAATCTGTTCTTAATGTGATCTCATTTTAAGTAAAACAAATGAAACTTTAAATAACAAAAGAAGTGTAGTAAGTAGATTTTAAAATAAAACCATATTTTTTTCATTATGGACCTTTTTTTTTATGTTCCGCTAAATATGCCGGTGTGTTTATATACAAATAAATAAAATTGAAATGTATGTTTGCAATTTAAAATTAGCAGCTTTACACTAAGTGTACGGAACCTACACAAAAAAAAATGATTTCTGTATGTCTGTCTCTCTGTCTGTTTGTTCCGGCTAATAAACCACCCGACCTATTTTGACCGGACTTTCACTGGCTGATAGCTGATGTTATGAAGAGTAACTTAGGCTATTTTATCTTAGGGTTCCGTTTAAAAATCGTGTTCCGTTTCCATTAATAAAACCAGATAGTTACGAATATAATAACTTTTACCTGTTATGTGCGTGGCTTATAATCTTATTCTTTAAACGAGACAATCTTGTATATATATAATCGGAACCTCGGCAACGTGTGTAGTATGTAGGGAGTTTTCGGAGAGAAAAATCGATCTAGTTAGAAACTGCGCATTTTTAAGCAATATATGTTTTCTTCCGTCTTACAACAATATAATTATCAATAATTTCGACTCTATTACGTCAGTCTGATTGGATTGGTATGCGTTTATGTAATTTTTGCGTTGTTCGTAAATTTGGAATGTGATGGGTATGGGTTATTTATTTAATCATCACAACTCCGAGAAAAGCTCGGTTACCCAAGTACTATTTGATTTGATTATTTAGAATTTATGTAAACAGTTTTGTATTAATACATGATTTACTGAATTTACTGAGTGCACTAAATCATTATTTACGAGTGTATCTGACGTATACATTTGGCCATAAATAATATAGATACAAACTAAATCAGACGAGAAGCTATCCAGCGTAAAAACAGGACACCATAGTATTTTATTACCGACCACAAATCTTCATTAAGTGCGAGGCCTCCAGTCGAACTCGCATGTAGAATAAAACACAGCCATTTGTGTTCTGATTTACAACCGCCAATAATATTCGTTTAAATTGATAACCTTCAGAAGGGTGTGAGGTTCGATGCTCATTAAAATGTTCAAATTATTTTCGTTCTTTCCTATGACAATATATCTAAGATGTATATCTTTTCAGAAATGTTTCAATATTTTCTGTCTAGAGGACTTCATTCGTTCACAAAAGTACCTATACTTTTTAAGTAAATAGGTATCTATGAATGGGATCCGACAGTGGACAACTGTAGTATTTGTGTAACCAGAATCAGTAGTTGGGGGAGTTTTGCCGGGGAATTCAATGGGTGACGTTCTGGATTTTGTATTCTTTCATAAATTTGTGTTATTTCGGTTCTTAATGTGTAATATTGGTAGAATATTAACCATTAATTATAAGTTAACGTGCACAAGTGTGGGCAAGTGGTACAACTTCAAAAAACGTGCTATTTTGTGTTCCCTCCAAAACTCCCTAGAAACTTTCAGTAAAGCTTCTATCACTTTACTGATTCTTCCACTTCACTGACTATTTATTTGGACTTTGACTAGACTTTATACTTGACGATTTAGGAATACGGTGTTGAAAATTGAAACGAAAATTCTATATCCCGCCTTTTTAAATTCACACTGGCAAATGGTTTTAAGCCGACGCCATATATTTAAATAAAAAAAAAAGAATCAGTAGTTGACAGCTGACATCTTTCATATTATTGTCTCGATGTAGCAGGTGGGAGACGACAGACACAGAGACAGTCACCGACAGTCACTATAGGAACTAGGAGGTAGACATGTCTGATAAGACCTCTGGTGGTACAATGAGTCAATTCATTACTCTTGCAAGTATCGTCAGCGTCTACAACAACAATGGATGAATTAAATTTATTTGTAATGAAAAGTTACAATTTTGTCACAGATATATTTCTCGTAGAAAATCACTGATGTAGAATCAACAACGGCACGAAGAATAAAATCAAGATACCGTAAGTAAGAAACAACGACTCTTACATTGATGGAAAAATTCTTATTTTTATTAGGTACACTTAATTTTAAAATTATGGAAGAACCGAAATATTGGGGTTAAGCGTGTTGTAGGTAACAATCTTCTAAAGTATTGTTCGAAAGATCGATTATTTGATACAATTGTTTAGTAACTTACTACATGTCTAAACTGCGTTCCGATTCAATGTAATCTAAAGAAAAAAATTAAATTCGACTAAATGAAGGTGTCATTGCGTTTCTCTATTGCGCGGTGAATAAGTGACATTTAAGTTGGTCGCATTATAGCCGGGCGGCTATAATGCGACCAATTTAATTTGCGCTTTGTTTACATTTAGATCACCTTAAGGTTGTGTTCAGACACAGCGGAAACCGCGCGGTAAAGAAGCGTGCGGATCAACCGCGCGCAGCCTATTACAAAAGCGTCGTACGAAAACGCTCACACTAAACCGCGCGGATTACGCGCAGAAATCGTGCGGTTTCCGCTGTGTCTGAACCGGGCCTTAATAAGAAGGGAGGACGATTCTGCTAATTAAGTCCTGCAATAATACAGTTACGATTCAGTCCCGATATGTTAAAACTGCAAAATGGTACTCTCATAACCAACACCAACGTCAAACCCGTTTTTATTGGTCCAAACTCCAAAATTCAGTTATGATAACAAGACTATTCATTTATAATTCAATAAAAGTTAAATGAATGTGTAAGTTACTAGAATTGGGATTCTGGTTTTGGTAGGACAGGTAGAATCTAGTCACATTGGAGAGCTTAAGGAATAATAATTCAGTATTTATATTTAATGTAAATGAAATAGTACAATTATGCAGCAATCTCTAATTGATCCATATAAGGGGTTGTGCCGTGTGCGCCCGATAGAACTGAAAATTGGAGTTATTTGTAACAGTTTTTCTCAGTCATGATCGTATTGGAAAATCAAAAAAAAATAGAAATATAATATGTTAATCTGCATTATATTTCGCCGAGGACTGTTTTTTTTTTATAAATTGATATTTTTATTTAAATATTGATTTAAAAATATGCTAAGTCCACCCATTTTTTAGAACTTAAACCCTTTTTCTCGTCTATACGTCATACGAGTGTGAAAATTATTTCAGAATTTTAAGTAAGACAAGACAGGGGAAGGCCATTTTAGTTTTTGCAAATGTTGTCTCAAATATTTATAGCGATTTTATTAGCGATTAGCGAGCGACTCCGCCCGCATAAATATACTATCAGGTATCCCGTGGGAACACTGTACTTTTCCGGAATAAAAAGTAGACATATTTTAATCCAGAGCCTAATCTACTACCATACCAAATTTTATCAAAATCCGTTTTGTAGTTTTTGCGTGAAAGAGTAACAAACGTACATCCATCCTCACAAACTGTCACATTTGCAATATTAGTAGGCTTTGTATAAGTATAGATGTATAGAAAGATAATATTAATATTTTTGATAACGTTTAGATGAAATTGGATCTGAACAAAGTATAGATATCCGACTATAATACACGTACCCGCGTACCTGGCTACACTCAAGATAAGAGCTTATACACTTTCCAAACCCTCGCCGCAATGCAAGCCCTCTTAAATTACAACTGTCCATCAAACTCTATCCCCCATCTCTTTCTCAATAAACCATTGTTTTTTAGGGTTCCGTAGTAACTTCAAGGAAACCTTTTCGTTTCGCTCTGTCTGTCCGTCCGTCCGACTGTCCTCCCTTGCTAAGCTGCTCCATTACGTAGTTATGAAAATAAAAAACCAAAATTTGTATACTTATAGATTGTATATATATTAGGTCATTACATATGAAATTGGCGTTTTGTAAAGGAGGAACATAAAGTCGTTTTTTTTTTTAAAGTTAATATATTTATTTAATCAAAGTATATACCATGGCTATCTATACACTTTTGCCATCTCGAAGGTAGTTCATTGATTTCTTTACTAAAAAACCCTTCGGACAGTAATCAAAAAAATCGTTAAAGACGCTTTGGACTGCCCCATCGGAGTTGAATTATTTATCTTACAAGAAGTTATCCAAATTTCGAAAAAAAATGGTGATCTGTTGTACGGGAGTACAGTGGATGTCTTAGACATTCCAATTGAAGCTCCTCCAATTTGGTAGTCGTCTGTTGTGCAGTGTGTGGTCTAGCGTTGTCCTGAAGCAGCAGTAGCCTAGAGCGAATGACCAACCTCGGTTGCTTAGCAGCTAGCTTTTCCATCATGATTTGCAGTTGCTGGCAATAGACATCTGCCGTAATCGTCTGGCCAGATTTAAGAAAGCTGTAGTGAACGACACCGGCACTAGTCCACCAAACGCTCACAAGTAACTTCTTTTAAGTCAATTTTCGCTTGGGGCAGGCTTTGTCTGGTTCGCCAGGGTTCAGCCATTGCGATGCGCATTTCCGATTATCGTACAGGATCCACTTTTCATCACAGGTAATGATTCGATTTAATATTCCTTATTTATTGTACCGGTTGAGTAATGTAACGCAGCAGTCGAAGCGCGTTTGTCGGTTTGATGCACTCAATTCATGAGGTACCTTTCAAGCTTTTTCACCTTCCCAATCGGATTGGGAATCAAGTGGATTAAAACAGTTTTATTACTAACACCGCAGCCTACAGCTAACTCAGACGTGGTTTGCGATGGATCCGCTTCCACAATAGCCTTCAATTCTTCATTATCAACTTTCGTCTCTGGCCGTCCACGGGGCTTGTTCTGCAGGTCGAATTTTTCAGAACGAAAACGTTGAAACCAAAAACGCACTGTGTTTTCTTTTGCGACATCGCCGCTATACACATCATTAATCCTTCGAGCTGTTTCTGCAGCACTGGTGCCACGGTGGAACTCGTACTCAAAAATAATACGATATTTCAAGTTTTCCATTTTGTAAACAGAGTGACGCAAAGAAAAAACCAAAAGGGGAAAACACAAATGAATTACAGTTTTCGAAACACAAATGCATGAGTGAATAGCGGAATAAAGTTTAAATTGGAGTTCCTAACCAAAGGAGATATATTTGAAATCAAAGTGGCCAGTACGACAAATCGCCAATTTCATATGTAAGGACCTAATATTTTAGTTTTGGTATCGTAAAACAATTTTATAATTTTGTATTATAGGGGAAGCTCCCCAGTGAGATGGGGATTTTAAAACTATAAGTCGTAAAAACATGTAACTTGCCGTACTGATAGATCATGCTAAATACTCTTTAGGAAAATAATTTTGAGCGAAATAGGACAATAACTTTTAAAGTAATTTGCAAAAAAAAACGATAGTTACGGAACCCTCCTCAGACATGATGTCCGGACATTTTCTTGGTTAGGTTATTCATTTATACTATATGCGGCTCAACGCGAAAAACATATTACGTTAATATAAATAGAATTCCTTTGAAAAGTATTTAAATTCGAATTCACAAATCCGAAATAAACCTCGCCTAATGCCCCGCGAGCCTTTATCTATAGGCAGCAGGCGTAAATATAATATAGGTATAGAAATGTCTACGTAAAGGGATAAGAACAACACCCATGCCCTCAGGATGATAGTCGTTTATAATGACACTTGGGGCACACCACAATTCGGCTGCCTTTAAAGGGTATCGAGGGGGTTAATAGGATATTGGGTTCAGGGTTACTTATGGATTACGGTAGCAGAACGGGATACCACAGATAAGGAACATTATTAACGTTACAATGTTTAAACTATTTTATTACGTTTGGGTATAATGTGTATGTATTAGGTACTGGATGTGTTTAATTGATTTCGCTAATCTTCTTATATATAAAAATGGAGTGCAATAATTCTAATGTCTCGCTAAAACTCGAGAAAGGCCAGACCGATTTGGCTAATTTTGGTCTTGAAATGATTGTGGTATTTCAGGGAAGTTTTACATGGTGAGAGATATTAGAACATACTAAAAACGACGATTGAATTTTTCTAAACTAACAGCTGTTCACTGGATTCAATTTGTTACTTGAGTGTCAAATATTTACAGGTGCGGTCAGTTTACCCGTTTGCTTATTTATTTATTCCAGTTCATAGTTCAGACAGAACAACGTGTGTCGGGATAGCTGGTTCTCAATAAAACAGATGCGAAACAAAATATAAGTTATCGAATAGCGTGTCCATTGTACAACATTGAATTAAAGTATCGCGTTTTGTATTAGTTTGATAATTAGTCAAAATCAAACAGCGCAGAAACTACGTGCTCAACCCAAATATATATACGATACAAAACAAAAGTTTCATTAAAAGTTGCTAGTATCGAGCAAAACGGCCGCGCGCCGGCAACAATGTCGCGCGCTCCATAAATGTTTCCGTACACTTTAGAATCCATCAAAAACACAATTGGATTCCCTTAATTTGAGATTCGTCGTTTAATATACTAAAGACAACACAATATCGCTACGCCAGTATGGCGTTGAAATACGCTTGCTACTGTGAATTGCGTCACTACTCACTGCAAAGCTAAGTTCCAATTTCATCAATGCCTGTTATTAATCGTTGGCTAATTAATATCATGCCTTCTTTTTCATTAATACGAAGAACGAAAGATATACATGATGATGTTGATCAACGATTAACTTTAACGGGCGTTGGTGAAATTGGGACTTACTCTGTGTCTTAATCTTGGTTTGGTGTGATGGTTTTATGCATACCAATTTTAAAAGTAATTTTTATTTTTACTCGCTTACAATACTTTGAGAAATATACAATATTATAAATTGTTTGCCTTAAGGTGCCGACGCACACTGCTCTGTATCACGCAGCGTAGTACGGTGCAATGTGTGAAATACCTCAATAAATGCGCGAAATACAATTTCTTCGGGAATGTAAATAGAAATTATAATACAAATTATAGCTTACCCAAATGATTAGCTACGCCCAGGTAGGCCCATGGAGCAACTCTATATTTTGTCAATGGGTAGACCGTTAGCATGGCCACATGTATAATGATACCTGCCGTGCCTACTACGGAATTCATTTTCTACAAACTCAATAGCGTCGTCTCTAACATCCGGTTAGGTGCGTATACGGTTTTTGTAACGAGCAGCGCAGCTTCACCGCAGCGGTGCCGCATGCAGCGTGACATCCGCCTTATATCATTGTATCACTCCTTTATCATTTTATGCAAAATCTTTCACTCGAAAACGGTGGCCATTAGGGGCGAAATATTCAACATTTTCAAATTAAACTTTTGTTGGAATACTAATGGGTCCGTGGTTTAATAAAGTCCTTAATGTTAAAGACATTTGAATCCTCTTATTTATTATAAATCGAATTTTACTGTTCCTTATCCGACACCAAACGTAGGTTTAATTTCCATACAAAAACACTCTATTATTATAATTTTTTTCGTCTTCAACTCAGAGCAGCTTATGCTGAATAGAGTAAAGTAAACCAGATTCAGCGTTATCTTTCATCATTATAATTTGTTCCTATCGTCATGGTCGTCATCAGATGCGTACCTTAGGGGAATAGTAATATGATCATTTATATATAATAGGTCCTTACATATGAAATTGGCGTTTTGTCGTGCTGGCCACTTTGATCTCAAATATATCTTCTTTGGTTAGGAATTCTAATTTCAAATTTATACCGCTATGTACTCATGCATTTGTGTTTCAAAAACCGTAATTCATTTGTTTTATCCTCTTTTGGGTTTTTCTTTGCGTCACTCTGTTTACAAAATGGAAAACATGAAATATCGTATTATTTTCGAGTACGAGTGCTGCAGAAAGATGTGTATGGCGGCGGTGTCGCAAAAGAAAACACGGTGCGTTTTTGGTTCCGTTTTCGTATGACGTACATATTTTGACAGAAAAAATCTTCATACAAGAAAAAGTTACGACATCTTGATTTCATAATATTTTGTCAATTATATGCGGACTGATTATACCGTAGATTATACTGCGGAGAGCAAATTATGCCAAAATAAAAAGTCAGTCAAATGTAAAACCTGACCTACCCCAAACAACCCCAAAAGTGGGCAAATGTACGTAAAATGGGCTATGGCTCATCCTTAGTTTTGAAATCATTGAACATGCCCAATTCCGGAGGTACCTATATTAATGGGATGGATATTTCTACAACTGAACGTTCGTGCGACAGTTCTATCTCTATTTTATTTTGTAGGTAATGGAGTGTTGGTGCTAAATAATAATGGGGTCCCGACAGTGGAGCTCCGCAGGTGCGCATTATTGTTGTCTCCAGACATAACCCGGGAACTGTGGAGACTGTGGAGTATACCCAGTTATTGTACCGTCGCGCTGTCCACACTAAATATGACTCAAAATAGATGTTCTTAACTAAATTGTTCTAAGTTTTGACGTAAATAATATTGAAACAGGTTTAATGAAAAGAATTAATTTATATTCGCTATCTGCATTCCGTAGTAGTATTACGGGCTTGTATATTGTTTATTACAATGTCATCATACTTAAAATATTTACACAACGGATAAGCTATTCAATGTTGCTGTCTTTATCTGATACGTTGGAAAAGTTACTAGACAGACAAAGACAGCAACTTTGAATAGCTTATCCTTTGTGTGAATTTTTTTATTAGTTAAAAAGGGTTAGTATAAACACTATATTTAATACGATCGAGTCCATTATAAAAGTATGTATTTAATTTATAAACGAGCATCGATTGTCTGGAGATTGTCGCTCGCGGGTTGCTCGAGGGTCGCAGTCACACAATACTATGATGAAGATGAGAAATAGCGCCGCCGTCACCGCCGCCCAACCGGGGCGGGGATAATGGATATTTTTTATTACGTTAGGCATTGTTGTTCATGAAAATGTTTTTCATTTCATTCAATATAGTGCAATAATTTCGTGAAAGGGACGTAACAACAATAATAATGTCGTATTTTGTTGTTATGCGAGATAGGCACACATATGGTTTCTAAAGATAGACTTTAAAAGAGTAAGTAATGTTGCGTATTAATCTAATTTCTAAATTCGTCCAAAATACGAAGCTTGTAACTAAACTAAAGCGCGATGTTCTAGGCTATAGCCAGGAAAAAATTTGTTTGAGTTTCAAAGAGGTAATTTGTTTTTTTCTATCCATGTAATTAGGTACTAAGTATTTCAATTGTCTATCTCGCCTAGTTTTTGTATTGTCACTTTGTTAGTCTGCATATTATTAAGATATTTCAACCTGTCATAAACAAATATTCGTTTCACATTATTCTCGAAAGTATTGTACCTGCATACAAACACAGGCCACAAACCAAATGTAATTTAATGTTAACCTAAATATATACAAAACAACTTTAAGCAAAGAACAAAAGAAAGCAGCTCGGCATACGGCTGACATTTAAAACGAAACTTTGTAATAATATTTGTGAAGTAGAATATTGTGTAATACAATGGAGGGCTTACCTTGCGTGCCTTAGGGTCAATTCACACCGAAACGATAAACGACGCGGCGCTGCATTTTTAAGATAGCTAATACAAATTGAACTTTATTCATTACACAAGAAGATACACGTAACATTGCAAAAGTTCGAATGGCAAGTTGCACGTGCTGCACAGCGATTGTACAGATAACATATGAAACGTGTAGTGAACAAAGTTCAATAGTTATCTTAAAAATGCAGCGCGGCGTCGCGTATCTTCTTGTTTCGGTGTGAGCTGGCCCTTAGCTCCTAGTGTATGCTGGCCTAGTAACGATTGCTCGAACACTGAATATATTATTGCGACATATTGTGATTGTCGGAAAAATTGTACTGCCGCCAAATCAGACATAAAATTGAAACTTAAATTGGATTCCCGCTCGCTAGAAACATTTCAAAGGAATACTCGTATTATCAAGATGTATCGTTAAGCGTTTTAGTTTTGTATGAGCTGTATATTACCTACACTGTTTTATAAATATTAAATGTGTGTACGTTTAAGCACCTACTTCGCTTACCCCCTTCTGGTTTGCTTATAAACCAATGGAACAGTGCGACAAAGAAATTAAACGGCAAGTCAACTGTGACTTCCTTCACATATTGCTGTTATTTCTGATCTTACACAAGCACTAGCTCAGAAGACCCAAATACATAATACTAAGGATAATTTACGTATGTCGTATACCATCTGCACGCTAAACATTACGTAGAAAATCACAACAATCATCAATCCTTATATCCACGGAAGAATAGACAAAATGACAGATCGACAAAGGAAAGCTCTAATTTTGTCCTTATTATCTGTCAGTATGTCTATTCTTGTGTAGGCAAAATGCATTTCTATGGTGGACATGCTAAGCGTGCCGGTATGGGTACGAGTATGACGGAATCGCGTTGTCCGCAGAACTCTAATAACGCAGCAAAAGCAATTAATTTCAGCACACAAGAGAGCCGTGGCCCTCGCATATTAAATCAGACTATGTCCGTAGGTAAACCAAAGTGCCGGGGACTCGTGACGGCTAGTTTGTCCTGCACTGTTTACTGTAAAACCACATTTCAGCTCCGTTGAAAACTTAATTATGAGCGACCCTCGCGACCGGGACCTAACTCGCCGAGACATTGTCGCAACGGCGCTTCTTAATGTCATTAAGAGGCTATTAAGTTAAGTGCTAGTTAAGAACTTAGGTATCTAAGCTGTATGTGTTCGTTTACAGTGAACTGCGAAGTTTGTTTTAGACCTAAGCAAATAATTTGGCTTAACCTCGGCGTAGTATCTCGAGTTTGTAAGAGCATTAGCTTGTTTATTATAGTTTGCATAAGCAATTTTGCATAAAAAAATTTGTATGAAACAATTAAAAGTCTTTCTCTTAAGACCAGGGTCTTTAATCAATGCGTTCTACCGATAATGACATACGGAGCCGCAACGTGCACTCTCACCGTAGCTATGGAAAGAGCAATGTTGACGGTATCTCTGGTGGATAAAATTCGTAACGATGTCATCCGCCAGAGAACTAAAATCACCGATATTGCTCAACGAATTAGCACGCTGAAGTGGAAGTGGGCCGCCTATGTCTGCAGACGGACAGACGGTCGGCGGAGCAGACAAGTATTAGAGTGAAGACCACGCTTAGGCAAACGTAGTGACGTCCTGCGGCACGATGGACCGACGATTTGAAGAAGGTGGCTGACAGCGGATGGATGAGGGCTGCCCAAGATCGGAATGGTTGGCGCTCATTGGGGGAGGCCTGCGTTCAGCAGTGGACGGCGCTAGGCTGATAATGATGATGATTGTAGATTCTTCATCGTATTAAACGCATGAGGACAACCTCATTTGATCACCTCATATCAAATCGATACTGTAATATGTAGTGATGTGAGAATATGGATGTTTCGAAAGGTACTGGCTCACGAAGTCACGTTTTTACGAAGTTCTCAAATCACAAGTGGAGAATCTGTGCACCGGAAACATCCAATTAAAATAAGAATTATCGTTGAACCCTTTTACGATATTTTAGTTTTGTCGTTTTACGATATTTTAGTTTCTCTAAAGCTTCGTGTTAATGTTTGAAATACACTTTGTACAACGTCGATCACTACCAAATACAACCTGGAGTTTAATTAGTTAAGTTATATTGCCTTTTGTGTGCGACATACTCGTTAAAAAAATATTAATTCCACAATCAAAGAGAAATAGCAACTGTGGTATTACCTACCAATCGAATGTAATGAAAAACAGTACATTAATTATTTTCAAACAAAAAATTTAATCCAGAACGGTTTCCGAGCCACTTATTTAGACCATTTAAATAAATAAATAAATAAAACATTTATCCCACGCTCACATTACACTTAAACACATTTCAAACATTAAAACAAAGTATCAACTACCAACATAATAGAATAAGACAATATAATAAGGTAGGTTATCTACTGAGACAACTAAACAGAATAAAATAAATTAAAGTAAACAAAAAATTTAACCGACTTCCAAAGTAAAAATACACAAAAAAGTGTATTTTTACTTTGCGGTTTTATGCGTTATCCTAATTTCTAAATAATTCCCCTTTTAAATTCGTACGTATAACCGCCTCCTTTTTTTGGAAGTCGGTTAAAAACAGCAAGTTCTGTTAGAGCTGTACTCGGAGTTATAATAGATTTAAATAAATAAAAAGAATCACAGAAATATTTATCTGACTGGGATTCGAATCCACCACGTTCCGAATTTTCGAACAAAGTAAAAAATATACACACACCGGCATATTTAGCGGAACATAAAATAAAGGTGATAATGATATCAGTATCATATAAGGTTGCTGGCTGGTTTATACGTCATTTAATATACAAAGAAATATTTTCACATTAAGAAAACAACTGAACATCACATTTTATGCAATTATTTTAATTTTATTCAAATACACCTTATCTGGAGCGAACGTCGAGTATTTCTTCCTTCTGAGTTTGATTTAAAATTTCATTGAAATACTGTTTTTTGTTAGTTTTTTTTTAATCGCGTATCTTTTTGGAGTTGAGGACTGAATTATGCCTGACTTAGCCCCAACAAGAGAGTTATCCTTAACTCTAAGTTAACTTTTAACTCACAAGAGTGATATATCCAGAGATCTTCGTCGACCAGTTTCAACGATCCATCTCAGTATCCAACGGTTCAGGGAGACCGGTACTTATGTGAGAAGAGCAGGACAAGGCAGAAAAAGACGCACTTCGAGTAGGGATGATCGTTTCATTCGGCTTCGTGTACGTAGGAACCCCCGTTTGACGGCCGTCCAAGCCCGACATGAGTTAGAAGCAGTGCGGGGTGTAACCGTAAGTGAGCGTACGGTACGAAGAAGGTTCGAAGAAGTTGGTTTGGGTTCATTTGTGCCCGCCAAGGCTCCAAGGCTCGAGGTAAATCATCGTAGAAACAGGTTAAATTTTGCTCAGGAACATCGACTTTGGAACGCGGATCAATGGAGTAAGGTATTGTTTAGTGATGAGTGCAGAATTCTCTTAAATCAAATTGACGGCAGGCAAAGAATATACAGATGCAAAGGAGAACGATACATTCAGACAAATTTTGAAACTACAGTTGTATACGGTGGTGGATCAATAATGGTTTGGGCGGGCATTTGTTTGGGAGCTCGCACAGACTTGGTAGTGATTGACAGAGGGAGTCTGACTGCAGACCCCTATATCAGAGAAGTCTTAGAAAATGTCGTACCGTTTGCCCCATATATCGGTGACGATTTTGTTTTTATGCAGGATAATGCTCGGCCGCATACCGCTCGGGTAACTCAAGCTTATCTTAATGATATGAATATCACTGTTATGGAGTGGCCGGCGAGATCACCGGATATGAACCATTGGGTTCATGAGCACGTTTGTGACTTGCTGAAAAGAAAAGTTAAGTCCAGAATTCCAGCTCCTGCCAACGTGGGTAAACTGCGAATCGCCGTAGTTGAGGAATGGCGGAGACTATCCCAGGAGACCATCGATAACATCATTCTCTGTATGCTTAGACGGGTAGAAACTTTAATAAGAGCATGTGGAGAAAATACGCGATATTAATCACCATTTTTCTAATTTAATTAATTGTTATTTTAATATTAATTTTCACTTTTCTCGGTTACATGAAAAGTTCAAAAATGTACAATTTTTCACAAATAGCCTTTACTCGCAAAATCTGTTCTTAATGTGATCTCATTTTAAGTAAAACAAATGAAACTTTAAATAACAAAAGAAGTGTAGTAAGTAGATTTTAAAATAAAACCTTATTTTTTTATTACAGACCTTTTTTTGTGTTCCGCTAAATATGCCGGTGTTATTACATACGCATACCACACTGCCAATCGGACTGACATAATAGAGTTGAAAATATTGATAATATTAGGTCCTTACATATGAAATTGGTGTTTTGTCGTACTGGCCACTTTGATCTCAAATATATCTTGTTGGTTAGGAATTCCAATTCCAAATTTATACCGCTATTTATTCATGCATTTATGTTTCAAAAACTGTCATTCATTTGTCTTTTCCTTTTTTGGTTTTTTATTTGCGTCACTCTGTTTACACAATGGAAAACTTGAAATATCGTATTATTTTCGAGTACGAGTTCCACCGTGGCACCAGTGCTGCAGAAATGGCTCGAAGGATTAATAATGTATATGGCGGCGGTGTCGCAAAAGAAAACACAGTGCATTTTTGGTTCTCTGCAGAACAAACCACGTGGACGGCCGGAGACCAAAGTTGACAATGAAAAATTGAAGGCTATTGTGGAAGCGGATCCATCGCAAACCACGTCCGAGTTAGCTGCAGGCTGCGGTGTTAGTGATAAAACCATTCCCAATCCAATTGGGAAGGTGAAAAGCTTGAAAGGTGGGTACCTCATGAATTGAGTGCATCAAACCGACAAACGCGCGTCGATTGCTGCGTTACATTTCTCAACCGGCACAATAATGAAGGGATTGTAAACCGAATCATTACCTGTTATGTAATGAAAAGTGGCTTCAATGTAATGAAAAGAGCTTAAATTGGAATGTCTAAGACATCTACCGTGCTCCCCGGACCTTGCTCCAACGGATTACCATTTTTTTCGAAATTTGGATAACTTCTTGCAAGGGAAAAAATTTAACTCCGATGGGGCAGTCCAAAGCGCCTTCAAAGATTTTATTGATTCCTGTCCGATTGTTTTTTTTTGTAAAGGAATCAATGAACTACCTATGAGATGGCAAAAGTGCATAGATAGCAATGGTATATACTTTGATTAAATAAATATATTATGTTTAAAAATATCGACTTTATGTTCCTCCTTTACTGGCCAATTTCATATATAATGATAAATATAGTTTCACGACGAAATAAAAAACATATATAGCTTAAAATGTGCAGTTTCCAAGGGACATAGGGATAAGACATAGCTAGACCGATTTTCCTTCCCCAAAACTCCCTGCATATTAAATTTCATGGAAATAGATGCAGCAGTTTTCGAGAAACTGATTATATATATACAAGATTGTCTCGTTTAAAGTATAACTTAAAGACACAAATTAATTCATAAATCATAACTATGTTAGATAAAGTGTAAAGTCATCGTTGTTATCGCATGCAATATGAATTCGGCGGAGTACAAAGATGCAAGTTGCGTTTGGCAAACAAACCTAAGTTGCATATAGTCGTGTGTATTACTATGTACTATACTACGACTGGATGTAACGACGATCCACCCTGCACTCCCATTGCGCCGAGAATCGAAACTTTTCTATTTAGATAATACACAAAAACTTGAGCGCAAAGAACAATGAAAATATCTTTGTTTTCGTTAAAAACATGTTTTCCGCAGATAAATTCTACCGGTTTAACTTATTTCAGTGTTGTTTCTTATGGCTCAATTTTTACAGTAGTGAAAATTGCGTGATTTCATAGTTTCAGCAAAAATAAAGCAAGTTTTTGCTGGAACTTTCAAAATCTCACAATGTTTTCAAGATTGATTGCAATTGACTGCAAAAGGACTGCAAAAGGACTGCAAAAGGACTGCAATCATAGACGAGGCAGGTCGAGGCAAAAAGTGTTCACACTTAAATTGATCTACTTTTGGGTTCTTCTTCTTCTTCTTTGATAAAATGGCTCCTTAGTGAGTCGCCAATGTCAGAGTGTATTGACGAACACAATTTGGGGTTGTTTGGGGCAGTCAAGGTTTGACATTTGCTTTCCGCACTTTAATTAACCGCTTTTCATTGACCAAACCTTCTGAAATTATGATTTTGATATTTTTCTCTCACACAAAGCGTCAAAGTGGTGTCAAAAATGGTCAATAAGAATTTTTGATTCATTTTTTCTGTCACCAGGCGGCGCTTGGTAGCCCGACGGTCCTTGTCGTGTCAAAAAGCTGTCGGATGTGACGAATTGAAAAACCCTCATTTAACGTGGGCGTAACTTTTACTTGTATAACGATTTTTACCGTTAAATGTACGTCATAGCCCATCCTTAGTTTTGAAGTCATTGACTGTAATTTTTTATTTGGACTGCTTTATAAAAAAACAAAAATAATATTTTTGTGTATTTTTATAACTGACAGAACAATATGAGCATTGTGCACAGCTTTCAATGAAACGAAACGTTCATAATTCATACATTTATAATAAGCAGCTGACACCCAAACCATATTTTCATACACAGATCAATCAGCAGAAGTAGGATTTAGATTTGTTTGGAAATCTATCGCTCAATTATTTGTGCTATGTAAACTTGTTTTTATGTTGCAAATCAAAGATTCAAAACTAAAGGTAGGCGATGATTTATGACGCACATTTGACAGAACAAAATATCTTCATACAAGAAAAAGTTACGCCATCTTGATTTCACCATACCTCAAATGTCAAAAAGGCCCCAAACAACCCCAAAAGTGGGGCCAATTAAATGGGGACATATATTGCCTCCACATGTCTCGTCTATAATATGTACGTATATGTGTGCAAATACCTACTGGATGATTTCTTTTTTCTATGGAATACTAAAAGCGATATAATAACATTAAACAAATCAAAAGTGATTGATATAAGCATATAACGTCTAAATCTAATGTCTAATGAAGCCCTGTGCTCAGACCCTACAGAGAGAAGGGATTATAATGATAAGGGTCACGTTGTTTAGTACTTTAATAATTTTTCCCTTTTTATAAAGCCACTGACTGCTACATTTTTAATACAGTGAAAGAGATGAGCCTCACAGCATACGTATTTTGATAAGACATGTGTTGTGAGGCTGTTTAAAAAGTTTTTAAACCACCGACTATAAAAAGCATCTGTTACCATTTTTTAAGCAACTACTTTAAATCATAGTCTGTTCGGGATTCAGGTCCAATTTAATCAAAATGTAAACAAAAAGACAATAGCGGCGGCAAGCCGACAATGTATACGTAATGCTACCAAATTAAAGAGCACTTATTTACCGTGGAATAAAGAAGTACAATGACGATTTGGTCGAAATTATATAATGATACTAGCTGACCCGGCAATCGTTGTTTTGCCATTGTATGTATTTTCACATAAAAATAAAAAACTTAGTCGAAAAAATAAAAATAAACATTCAGGGTGCGTCACCCTCGTCATTTACGGGTTGAAAAAATAGATTACGACCGATTCTCCGACCTACCGACAATGCAAAAAAACATTTCATAAGAATCCGTCAAGCCGTTTCGGAGGAGTGTGCCCTAACACTATGACCCGAGAATTTTATATATTAGATCTATGGACGCTTTCACACCACGTAAATCTGGTCCCTTGGTAAGTTCTCGAAGAACTTGTTTTACGATTACCAGACAACGGAAATATATTTAATACTTTTATACTATACATAATATATATATATTTTTATTATATGATACACATATTTAATACACATTCATGACCCAGGAACGCAGAAAACTTTTTTGTTCCCTGGCGGGATTCCAACCCGTGACCTCCGGCTTGAGCGCCAACGCGCTAACCACTGAGCCACAGAAGTCATCATCCAATTATTCTTTAATAGCTTTTGCCCGTGTAAATAGAGTATCAAACGGGAACACTGTACTTTTTCGGGATAAAAGTAGCCTGTTTTAATCCAGAGTCTATACTACTACCATAAGAAATTTCGTCAAAATCCGTTCAGTAGTATTTTTGCCTGAAAGAGTAACAAAACAAGTTTTAACAAAAAAAAACCATCCATCCATCCATCGTTACTAACTTTCAAATTTATAATAGTAGTAGATCTTACGTTTAGATTGACTAGGACCTGAACGAGCTATAACAAGATGTTAAAGACAGTTTTCTGTCAGGGTTAACCCTTCAAAAGTCTAAAGACCCCGCGGGGGTGAAACTCCCTCTCGGAAATGTCATCCTGCAGGGTGTGGGTCAACAGTAATTAATTTCTCGAACAAATCCCATCCCGGTTGAATTAAATAATCACTACGTCTGCCCCTGCTAAATAAATTACGTACATTCACTTTGAAGTCAAATAACTAAATAACTGCGAAAGAATTTATTTACGTCTTACATTTGCTGGATATATTGGACAGCAAATGTGAGACGTACCCGGGTACCATATTTCAATCGGATTATTATGGCAATGAAATTTTAAAGTGGTCCACGGGGTTTGTTGGCGATTGTACCTATCTAATATTTATATTAAATTTTAAATAGCAAAGGATTCAAGCTTTTCTACTGTTTAAAATAAAACTTTTTCTTTCTGTTAGCATTAGAATATCTTAGTAACAGCCTCCGTGGTCCAGTGGTTTAGAGCTTGGCTCACGACTCGGAGGTCGTGGGTTCGATTCCCGCGTTGGAACAACAAAAAATGTTGTTTCCAAGTTTGGTTAGGACAATGCAGGCTGATCACCTGATTGTCTGACAAGAAAGTTGATCCATGCGTCGGATGGGCATGTAAAAAGTCGGACCTGCGCCTGATCTCTCGCCAGTCGTGTCGGTCTGTCCGTCCCACTGGGTTTCGAGAGTAAAGGAAGAGAGAGTGCTCTTGTGTACTGCGCACACACTTGGGCACTATAAAATTACTCATGCGTAGCTGGCCTGGTATCGATGTAACCGGCCACCGTCACCGAAATCGGTGTGGGGAGCTATTCTATAATAATCTTACTAATATTACAAACGTGAATGTTTGTGATGGATGGATGTATGGATGGATGTGTGTTACTCTTTCACGCAAAAACTACTGAACTGATTTCGATGAAATTTGGGATGGCAGTAGTTTAAGCTCTGGATTAAAACATAGGATACTTTTTATTCCGAAAAAGTGTTCCCGTAGGATAGTGTATACACGCGGGCGGAGCCGCGGGCAACAGCTAGTGGTTTAATATACATTTGAGTATAGGTAATAGCAAACTTGGTAAGTAAAAAAATAAATATATTGGTTTAAGCTTACAGAACTTCAACGAAACAACGGGCAAGATATAAACATTCATTTTTTTAACTAGTGGACATAATATTTAAAAAATGTCTGTTATACGGAAACAATATCGTCAAGGAGAACAAACTTAATCATCATAATTTGTTTATTATACGTGAAGCAAAAACTTTCAGTACAGTTTTACGAGAAGTGTGCGTAAAGAGAAGTATGCTATTTGGCACAGTTAAAGTTTAGTGAAGGAAGGTGTGCAGAAAGCTAATATTTATTAAATAATACTTAGAAATACATAGAATTAATTAAAGTAACAACAACACACACTACCTCAGATTATTAACACACACTAGCGTGCGTTTGATAGATACAAGTTTGTTACACGATGACGTTTGTCAATCTGTCACGACATTCACATTTTTTTATTTTTTTCTGTCTAAGAGGCAAAAGAACCCTTCCTTATACGAGGGCTGCACTAAAAGTATCGGGAATGGAATATTTCCACTGTTCCTGTCATATTAAAATCTTTTTAATTTAAAACTCCTTGGTTTTAAAAATCGAATACCGTTTATTTATTTAAAAAAAGATTCTCGGTCTTGTCACAAGGTCTTGTCAAACTTGTTTAGTCGTTGAGAAAATGGAATTGACTCGAGAAAATTCTAGAGCGATGATTTATTATGACTTTCGAAGTGGTTTAACACAAAAACAGTGTGTTGACCCGATGATTTCTGCATTTCGTGATGAAGCCCCATCCAAAACCACAATTTATCGCTGGTTTGCTGAATTTCAACGTGGACGTGTCAAGCTCAGTGATGATCCCCGTCAAGGTCGTCCAAAAACTTCAGTCACCCAAGAAAACGTTGATGCTGTGCGTAAGCTGATTGAGGAAGAACGACATGTGACATACCGCGAAATTCAGGCAACTTTAGACATTGGCATGAGTCAAATACAAATAATCTTGCATGAACAATTAGGTGTAAAAAAGTTGTTTTCCCGATGGATACCGCATTTGCTCTGTGAAGAGCAAAAAGCGGCTCGCGTTACTTGGTGCGTCAGAACTCTCGAAAGATTCCACGCAGGATCCTCAAATTCTGTATACAACATCGTATCAGGTGACGAATCCTGGATATACGCGTATGAACCCGAAACAAAAAACCAGTCACGAGTTTGGGTGTTCGAAAATGAGTTAAAGCCAACAAAAATTCTTCGTTCACGGAGTGTTGCAAAAAAAATGGTGGCCACGTTTGTCTCCAAAACCGGCCATGTTGCGACTATTCCTCTTGAGGGACAAAGAACGGTTAATGCAGAATGGTATGCTAACATTTGTTTGCCACAGGTCGTTTCTGAACTCCGTAAAGAGAACTGCAACCGCCGCATCATCCACCATCACGACAATGCGAGTTCTCACACCGCGCACAGAACAAAAGAGTTTTTAGAGCAAGAAATCATAGAATTATTAGACCATCCGCCGTACAGCCCCGACCTAAGCCCTAATGATTTCTATACTTTCCCTAAAATAAAGAAGAAATTGCGTGGTCAGAGATTTTCATCACCTGAAGAAGCTGTGGACGCCTACAAAACGGCCATTTTGGAGACACCAACTTCCGAATGGAATGGTTGCTTCAATGATTGGTTCCATCGTATGGAAAAATGTGTCAAATTTCGCGGAGAATACTTCGAAAAGCAATAAATACATTTTTAAATAGTAATGTTGTGTTACTTTCTTGATTCCCGAAATTTTCAGTGCCGCCCTCGTAAGTTCAAACATAAAAATTATATTATCATTTATTGTGGGCGTATTTCGAGCACAGGGCGACCTCTACTTTTAATTAATGCTCGTGTCGCCGTGCGTCAAGTGCCGAAGTGACGCTACACGAATTTCTCAAAGCCTGAGCCTTTGCTATGCAAATTACTGTCACGGTATTGGCTGCGACAATTTTATTCGAAGGCGTGGAGCGTGCGACTTTCTTGTTATAAATACGACATTCTATGCGATGGTTTCGTAGATTTAACTTTCAATTTTAAACTGGCAAAAGTTTTTTCCCTACGCGAGAATGTAGTTTTGCCTAAACTCTTTTGCGTTCGAGAGCATATTATATCAGCAAAAGTTTTGTCTGATTTTAAAGGGCTCGTGCCATTATATTTATGTTTCGTTCCTACACTCGAAACTTCCGCGTTTTCCGCTTCGACAATTTTATCTTTGTGCCACGCAAGGCAGCTATTGCAAAAAGTAATCCCATATTACTTCACAAAGTTTCGATCGTAATGTGCGTCTTTCACATAAAAAGGTACCCCTGGGCTTACAAAGTTCTTACAAGAAATTAAATGAATAAGAGTTCTGTTTAAACCGTAAAAGTATATTCTACTGTTTAGTGAGGGATGATTTCTTTAGAATTTTATAATCGCTGTAGAGTGTAGGCACAGAGTAAATAATATATACTTGTGTAGGACCTACACTGAAGATGCAATTATTTATATTGGAATTATGCATCTATGTTTCTGACTGTAATAACTACATAATTTTGTAACAAAAAAAAATATTACCCGAATACGTAAATTATATAGCCTATGTTAACCGGGTCATTAATGCGAATCTTTGGACAGGGTAGGGTAGTAGGCGCTAGGGTGTAACAAACATATATACATACATACTGCCAAAATTACGCTTCCTTCTGGCTTGGCCGTAGTCGGGTAAAAAACTTCGTCCGTAGAGAAATAAACAATCAGTATAGACTTACGGGTCATAACATCGCACCGACTTGAAGTAGGCAATTATTAGGTATATATAAGTAGGCAATAACGAATTAGCCTCAACATTATAATTTCAAGCGTTCAATCTTAAATGTACCCGTGATGTCGATAGATAGCGACAAGTTGGCAAGCCGCAAGATTAAAGTCTCCGGCTGATCCCTGAACAAATTGGTCGGGTAATGAGATAGTTGGGAAGCGGGCAGGATTACCTCTAAATGAATCAAACTTAGCCGGGATTGATCGTATCAATTAGCCTGATACTGGCGTGCTTTTTGTAATTTACACCAACCATTGATCGAGATGTTTTCCGGGGCTTGATACACTTTGAATTGGGAATGGAAACCCCAAAACCCGACATTTGGGAATAATATCCTTATGGAATTGGTTTCTATAAGGATATTACGGTTTACACAAAACACGATTTTTAGGATTTATTATATTATCCTTACTTCCTTACTAATATTATAAATGTGAAAGCGTGGATGTTTGTTACGCTTTCACGCAAAAACTACTGAACGGATTTCGATAAAATTCGGTATGGTAGTAGTTTTGACTCTGGATTAAAACATAGGCTACTTTTTATCCAAAAAAGGAGGGTTCCCGAGGGATACTATACTTACGCGGGCGGAGCCGCGAGCAAAAGCTAGTAATACATAAGGTTGGCGACCTCTGTGGCACAGTGGTTAGCGCGTTAACGCTCTAGTGCCAGCCAGGGAACAAAAAGTTTACTGTATTCCTGGGTCATGGATGTTTATTATTTAATAAAAATCTTAAATATAAGTATAGTATAATTAAATATATTTCTGTTGTCTGGACAAGTTCTTCGAGAACTTACCACGGGGCCAGATTGACGTGGTATGAAAGCTTCCATAGATATATATTAAGTCAGCAAATTACGAAACCTGGTACGTTCGTTTTCTAAATTTTATGCCTGAAGCGAATGATATGGTCAAAACGCAGTATGGAGACGCGAGCGTAGCAGCGGTCGAATGAAAGAGATATTGAATATAAAAAACCTCTCGGCATTAAATTATTGGTCACAGGCGGTCGGCAAACTTTATGGTCACCGGGTGCATCAATTTACAATGTCGTAATTGTTCACACATGCCGCAAAGTGACGGAAACCATTTTCTGTACATGTATCAAATTATTTACAACCGTTTTATATTCGTATATTTATCGATAAATTTATTGTAAGTGTGATTCCCGCTGGAGTTAAATTAGCTCGGTAAATTAACTCTGTCGCTACAATCTGTTGTACAGATTGCAGTTTGACGGAGGCGTCAGGCACACTCTTACTCGCAGTGTTATTTTAGCTTGAAAGTCGGTGGCAATCCATATATTAGGTCCTTACAAATGGAATTGACGTATTGTTGTACTGGCCACTTTGATCTCAAATATATCTTCTTTGGTTAGGAATTTCAATTTCAAATTTATACCGCTATTTACTCATGCATTTGTGTTTCGAAAACCGTAATTCATTTGTTTTTTCCTCTTTTGGTTTTTTCTTTGAAAATTTTGTCTCTGTTTACAAAATGGAAAACTTGAAATATCGTATTATTTTCGAGTGCTGCAGTTTCGGCTCGAAATATTAATGATGTGTATGGTGGTGGTGTCGCAAAAGAAAACACAGTGCGTTTTTTGTTCCAACGTTTTCGTTATGGAAATTAAGACCTTTACAAAACGCCAATTTCATATGTAATGACCTGATATAAGGTTTGGTAAAATCAATAATGGATATTTTGGGCATATGATCAGTAGACCATTAACAAGCAGTAGCTTATGTAAAAACATTTAGGCAGAAAATAATTTAAAAATTTCAAAAAAAATTTATACTCGTACTATATAAAATTTAATTGCGCTCTCTAAGGCGCTGAGGTCATTAGCCTCACAGAAACAGCTGACTTCAAACCGAAAGCCAAGTCTTTGCCTAACTAATAACAATTCAGTCGGCTGTGTGAGTTCAAAGGCCTCCGTGGCGCCGTAACAAACGTCAAATAACTTTAATTAATATTTTCTTTTTCGATTTTTTAAAATTCCTTTTAAACGTCCTCCTTTCCTTTCCTGCTTAAACGTCTTTACAAAATCAGTAGATCATATGCCCAAAATATCGGTTATTGATTTTACCAAACCTTATATACTGGGTGTTTTTCCAGTCACTTTCAGGAGTGAATATACTCTTGAATATAAGCAACTTTTACTCTATGGGATCAATTTTCCTACTTGAAAAAAAAAACAGCTGTTTCCTACAAAATGCTATCTATGCCATTCCCCCCTTTTTCCGAATTTCGAGCTCTAAAAACAATAAACAAATTTTAAAATAAAACTCAAATCTCTTCTACTGCGGGAACAACTTGCTATAATGTCATGATGTAGATTCTAGGTATATATTTTTCTCTTTAATTAATGTACATAATATGTATATTATGATTTAATGTATTGCTAATTGTATATCTTTAATATATTTATTATTATTACAATTTAATGATGAACTTGTGTAATTATATATTTACTGTGGCTGAGTGTAAATATGTCCTTCAAATGACAATACTGATGGAACCACATAATACCAGGCACTGTGGTGTTTACGCCGCGGTGATACGGCTGAGTGATCTCCTTTTTGATGATATAGGCTTTGCACTACCTACCATCCGACCCACACGTGTCTTCACTCTTCCTGTATTACTATTAGTATTGTTTCTTTTTTGTGGTCCACTTTATGTAAAATTTTTCTGCTATGTCATTGTGTGTTTTTATTGTGACTCCTTTTATTGTTTGTATTTGTGTAATGTCTTTATATGTCAAATAAAATATGTTGATTAATCGTGAAAGAACAGCCTCCGTGGTCCAGTGGTTTAGAGCTTGCCTCTCGACTCGGAGGTCGTGTGTTCGATTCCCGCATTGGAACAACAAAAAATGTTGTTTCCAAGTTCGGTTAGTACAATGCAGGCTAATCACCTGATTGTCTGACAAGAAAGTTGATCCATGCGTCGGATGGGCATGTAAAAAGTCGGACCTGCGCCTGATCTCTCGCCAGTCGTATCGGTTATCCGTCCCACTGGGTTATGAGAGTAAAGGAAAAGAGAGTGCTCTTGTGTACTGCGCACACACTTAGGCACTATAAAATAACTCCTACTTAGCTAGGCCTGGTTTCAATGAAACCGGCCACCGTCACCGAAATCGGTGTGGAGAGCTATTAAATGTTGATTATTATTATTATTAAAAAACAACCTGTTTAAAAGTAGATCTCCCCACTGACTTACTGAAATACAGACGCACGCGCATAGCCGTAATCGCTTATGGTAGAAACGTAAAGTGCAGAGAATTGTTTTAATTCATAACGTAAACGCACACTAAGAGATTTTTAAAAATTACAACCCTACAGGGATGAAATTGAGTACATATTTTATAGTTTTTGAAATTCGTCCCCCATAGGGTAAAATTGGGATCCAAAGTTTATATAGTGAATTATCAACAACTGGACGTATTGTTTTGAAATTTGGCTCGCAGGTATTAATTGACGTAGACATCAGTTATTTTCGATAACGATTTTTCGAAATGTATCCCACACGGGTGTGCAATATGCTTTTACGCGGAGAAATTTGCGCGAAAAAGCAAATTTAAGTACGGTTTAGGTATTTAATATGATATAATAGATGGCAGAAATGATAATATAAATTTTTACATTTTTTTTACCTAAAATTAGAATTTAATTTATTTAAAAAATTCAATATTAAAAATAGAATTAAATTAAAACTTATTTTAGAAAAGGGGTTCCTGAGCTCGTCACAATTTTATTCTAGTTCACATCGTTGCAGACTACATTAGCTAAGTCTTAGTATCAACGACAATAAAACCATATACCTAAATTGCCACCAGCTCCTTACATACTTATTATAGTTACTAGCTGACCCGGCAAACGTTGTTTTGGCATTGTATGTATTTTTTAATGCCAGATCATATAAAAATTAAAAATATGCAGAAAAAAAAATTAAAAAATTAGGGGTTCACCTTATCATATAGGGGTTGAAATAATAGATTACGACTGATTCTCAGACCTACCGAATATGTAAAACAAAATTCATGAGACTCATGAATATTTTTTTTTCGGAATCGTTTCGGAGGAGTGTGTAACTACGACACGAGAATTTTATATATTAGAAAACACCGTTCCGATCCACATATCTATCCAATCCAATCCAACTGATGCCATTTATCTAAACGTAAACACGTAATGCAATAGGGACATATCATTTACCGTGTAAATAACTCGTTAATTTGGTCGAATATAACATTTTTGTTAACGTTTATATTAAACTAGATGTAAACTTGTGGAAACCGTACATTTTTCGCGATAAAAAGTAGCCTATGTCCTTCTCCGTGATCTACCTTATATCTGTGCCAACTTTCATCAAAATAGGTCCAGTAGTTTCGGAGCCTATTCAATGCAAACAAACATAAAAGCAAACAAACTTTTCCTCTTTATAATATTAGTATAAATTGGTTTTAAAACACTTATATTTATGACTATCAGTCGATTGAGTAATATTGTGATAAAATACTAATTTTTTAAAACTAAATCCCACCAACCGTACATTCGTTTCTACCTAATCACACAGTTCATTTTCCATATTCATTTTCCATAATTCTGTTTTGTCTGTACCTATATGTATAAGCTACTACATAAAAGTTAAAATATCTTGGAAAGGGCCGTCCAGATAAGATAACTTCATGATAATGTTAATTTAGAAATAAATTACATCAGGTCCCAATCTTCCGCCTTCCCCCTCATCAATAAAATGATTATCCCGTAGGGACCAGACTGCACCGGCTTCTCGCTGCCACTATTAATATTAAATCTTCAGTTTTGGAATTTAAATTAAGAAAACTCGATTAAAAAATTGGTATTACATTAAAATTGTGGAAATCACTTTTTTATGGTCCTTCTGAAATTACACCACTGCATCGGAACTTAATTGATATTCGTTCACCACGAACCTATCAAGGTAGAAATATGTAAATAGTAAATTCATAATTGTAAAAAGTTAAATTTAAATTCTTAGTCTTAAAATAAATTTCCTAAGCAATTACTCCTAGACACGATGCATCTCGGTATGCATTTCTGTATTTTTATCTGAATTATTTTCTTGTTTCGGTCTTTTTAGACCTCTTTTTTACGTAGTCGGGTTATATTTTATTGAAATTATTTTTTTTATTTCGTATTTTTCCATTCCCAATCTAACATTATATTTTTGGAATAATATTAATAAATAATCAAAACACCTGAAATCAAAAATATCTTCTTCACGAGCGCCTATTTATTTTCTAGATTTAACGATTTAAGAAATGCAATAGAGATCATTGAACATTTCACTTATTAGTTACTAGCTTTTGCCCGCAGCTTCGCCCGCGTGGGAGAGTGTTCGTGGCAAAAAACTTCTTTAGCAAATATACCTACTGCAATATAGTAAAAATAAATACTTTAATAAATTTTCATACGTACTATTTGATTTTAATATTTCTCCTAGATAAGGATTAGGTAATATTGTATTCGTCTAAATAACTTCTGAAAATACCACATTATTTGTAATCGTTTTTTTTAACTTTGAATGGATATAGTAACCTATTCTTAAAAGATAGACATCTCTATGCCATCGCGAACTTTTTTGTAAACACCATAGTACCGACTTCAAAAATATGAAGATTGAGTAGAGAAATAGTTAAAATTTTAGCCGAATTTAAAAGGGGAATTATTTGGAAAATCAGTTTTATTTCATACTTTTTTGTGCATTTTTACTTTGAAAGTTGGTTTTAATTTTTTGTTTAAAATAATTATTTTTCCCTTTTTAGTTATATTTTTTATTATTAATTAATTTATTATTTATTATTAATTATTAAAAAATTGACAGCAGGCAAAGAATATACAGACGCAAAGGAGAACGATACATTCAGACAAATTTTGAAACTACAGTTGCATACGGTTGTGGATCAATAATGGTTTGGGCGGGCATTTGTTTGGGAGCTCGCACAGACTTGGTAGTGATTGACAGAGGGAGTCTGACTGCAGACCGCTATATCAGAGAAGTTTTAGAAGAAAATGTCGTACCGTTTGCCCCATATATCGGTGACGATTTTGTTTTTATGCAGGATAATGCTCGGCCGCATACCGCTCGGGTAACTCAAGCTTACCTTAATGATATGAATGTTCTAATAACTCCACTGTTATGGAGTAGCCGGCGAGATCACCGGATATGAACCCAATAGAGCACGTTTGGGACTTGCTGAAAAGAAAAGTTAAGTCCACAATTCCAGCTCCTGCCAACGTGGGTGAACTGCAAATCGCCGTAGTTGAGGAATGGCGGAGACTATCCCAGGAGACCATCGATAACATCATTCTCAGTATGCCTAGACGGGTAGAAACTTTAATAAGAGCACGTGGAGGAAATACGCGATATTATCACCATTTTTTCTAATTTAATTGTTATTTTAATATTAATTTTCACTGTTCCCGGTTACATGAAAAGTTCAAAAATGTACCATTTTTCACAAATAGCCTTTACTCGCAAAATCTGTTCTTAATTTGTTCTCATTTTAAGTAAAACAAATGAAATTTTAAATAACAAAAGAAGAGTAGTAAGTAGATTTTAAAATAAAACCATATTTTTTTAATTATGGACATTTTTTGTGTTCCGCTATAATATTATATATATAAAATAAAATATGTTTTATGAAGGTACAATAATATATATTAATATATAAGTTATGTATTTATAGTCCTATATTACGTAATGTTCGAAAATTGGACAACTAGGTTGTACGAATTGTACGACCGCATTTAAACGTATATTATGACTTAAACGATATGATTTAATATAATATATATATACATATTTATAATATGCTTGTCAAGACCATTCTTTTGACACCAAACACGTGTTGATTATCTCGGTTTAATTTTTTTAGATGTCTCTGAGGTCCCTTTTTCAAAACACAAAATTAAAAAAAACATATAACCTTTGTTACCCGCGGCATCATTACGAATCTATTGACACCTCATTTATTTAAATCGGACCAGTAGTTTAGACGCTACGAGGGAACAAACATACATACATACATAGACTGCCAAAATCATTACCCTTCGGCTTCGCCGCAGTCGGGTATTTTTTATTTTTTTTATCTATGGACGCTTCACACCACGTCAGTCTGGTCTCATGGTAAGTATCCGAAGAACTTGTGTTACGGGTACCAGACAACAACAATATATTTAATACTTTTTATACTATACTTATATTTAAGATTTTTATTATATTATAAACATATTTAATACACATACAGGAACACAGAAAACTTTTTTGTTCCCTGGCTGGATTCGAATCAGCGACCTCCGGCCTGAGCGCCAATATGCTAACCACTGAGACATAGAGGTCGTCAATTATATGGTAAATGTATACTAGAATAGACTAGAATAAGAACATTGTAAAAATTGTATACAACTTTATTTAATGCATGAATAAAAGATGTTTCGAGTTGGGGGGTGTGGCATGGAATGTCGTAGTTCGCTCGTAATCAGCCGCAAAGTAAGAAGAATCCCTGCCTCATCTCCAATCGAAATAGTGTACAGTGACCAGTGGTTTCTTTTCCCCATTCTAATTCCTTCATCCTACTATTTTTTCCCAGATATATATTATAGAATTACCCAGTATCCTTTTATTTCCTTGCCCTGTAAGTTTCCCGTTCGATATCTTCCTGTAGCCCTTGGTGGTCTAGGCGTGTCCCCCACAATATTTATATCAAGTTTTTGAAGTGCAACTGTTTTAGCGTCTCGTCACGCGTCACGATACGATTTTGGATATAACGCAATCTGGCGGAAGCTACTTATGCTTCTTAGATAACTCTTTCAAAAGTATGGCTTAATACACAGATGGCGCTAGGTGTACCAATTGAAAATTTTCTAATATTTATTTTTAAGTGATGCTCTTTAGCCACGATTAGAATATTTTTGGATTCTAAATGATAAGTGAAGCTTCACTTCTGCCACTTGTACTCTTGTACATGTCATGTTTTTTTTTAATATAAAAACATAATATGTTCGTATTAATAGTGTTATAACCTGGGTTTCTTTTGTGTACTTCTTAATTATAAACACACCGGCATATTTAGCGGAACACGAAAAAAAGGTCCATAATTAAAAAATATGGTTTTATTTTAAAATCTACTTACTACACTTCTTTTGTTATTTAAAGTTTCATTTGTTTTACTTAAAATGAGATCACATTATGAACAGATTTTGCGAGTAAGGGCTATTTGTGAAAAATTGTACATTTTTGAACTTTTCATGTAACCGGGAAAAGTGAAAATTAATATTAAAATAACAATTAATTGAATTATAAAAATGGTGATTAATATCGGGTATTTCCTCCACGTGCTCTTATTAAAGTGGGAGAGCCATGCTTCGGCACGAATGGGCTGGCTCGACCGGAGAAATACCACGGGCTCACAGAAAACCGGCGTGAAACAGCGCTTGCGCTGTGTTTCGCCGAGTGAGTGAGTTTACCGGAGGCCCAATCCCCTACCCCCCTAGAAATGCCGCAGTTGAAAAGCAATTTGTTACCCCAGGAGGGTACCAACTGCGTTGGAGAATCCCTCTCTGGACGTCCATGCTCAGGAACCCCTGGAACTGAACGTGGATGTCCAGGCTGCCCCTCGTATTCTGGGGAGGGCAAAACTGCGCTCCAACCTGCTCGGGGCAAGAGCAAACACACAAGGGCACCCCCCTCGATATTAAACATGGACTTTTGTAATATCAGGGGATTACACTCCAACCTTAATGCCGTCCATTACCACCTTGAGACGGCAAAGCCGGCTTTGCTCTTTTTAACCGAGACGCAGATATCATCTCCGAGTGACACATCATACCTTTCCCACCCAGGGTATTCTCTCGAGCACTCCTTTCTGCCCAAAGCTGGAGTGTGTGTGTATATCAGAGATGATATCAGCTCTCGCCGCCTCAGCAATCTTGAGGACAGGGACCTGTCAACGTTATGGCTCCGCATAGATTGCGACGACCACCCTCGCGTCTATGCGTGCCCGAGACGGACCGACTCTTGGAACACCTGCAAGCTGCTTCAGATTTTGTGCAGCGGCAGATCCCATCCGCAGATATCATAATACTTGGCGACTTTAATGCCCACCACGCCGACTGGCTCAATTCCAGCAAAACTGATCATTCGGGGAGATCTGTTTGCAACTTTGCCCTTGCGAACGACTTGACACAACTGGTTACTACGCCTACGCGAATCCCAGATGTGGATGGCCAGAATCCTTCCTTGTTGGAGCTTCTGCTGACTTCAAATCCTGACGGCTACCAAATATCCGTAATCGCACCACTTGGTTTATCGGATCATTGCCTTGTTAGGAGTTCTGTGCCACTTACGACGGTGTTACGACAGCGTGCTGTTAAATACCGTCGTGTGTGGCACTGCAAGTCAGCAGGGATGGGATGCGGTCGTTTTTTGCATCCTATCCTTGGGGGAACGTGTGCTTCTCGCCGGATGATTCCGACAACACTGCCAACTCTGTTGCCGATGTGGTGATGCAAGGGATGGAACTTTTCATTCCGTCCTCTGTAGTGCCAACTGGCGGCAGATTTCGTCCCTGGTTTGGTTCATCCCCCAAAACAGCTTCTCGCCGGAAGCAGGAGGCTTACCAATCCTGGGCCAATGCAGTGTCTGATCGGGATTTAAATACCAGTACATATAAAAAGGAGTACAACCTTGCCTCTAGGTCCCTCAAGAAAGAGATCACGGCAAAGAAACAGCACGTCACTAGAATTGGTAAGAGGCTTGAGCGCCTCCCCTCGGGAACCCGTGCATTCTGATCTCTGGCCAAAGCTATTGAAGGAAATTTCTGCAAGCCAACCCTACCATCCCTACACGTAGGAAATGGATCGTTGGCCCAGGACGCAAAAGACAAAGCCGATCTTCTGGGCAAGCTCTTTGCGTCAAAGTCGACCCTGGATGACGGGGGGCAGAAACCACCGACCATACCGCGATGCACGAGCATCATGTCGGATATTCTGTTTCATCAGCGCTCAGTGCGAAAAGCCCTCCGTTCCCTTGATATCCAAAAGTCGAGTGGGCCTGACGGAATCCCTCCTATTTTATTGAAAAAGTGTGCTCCAGAGTTGGCTCCGGTCTTGACGCGTCTTTTTCGGTTCTCCTACTCTTCTGGCATCGTCCCGGCTTCTTGGAAGACAGCCTTGGTGCACCCGATCCCCAAAAAAGGTGATCGCTCAAACCCTTCCAACTACAGACCAATCGCTATAACCTCTCTCTTCTCGAAGATAATGGAATCCATTATCAATAGCCAGCTTCTGCGATACTTGGACGGCCAGGGATTACTAAGCGACAAACAATACGGGTTCCGTAAGGGTCGCTCGGCTGGTGATCTCTTGGCGTACCTAACTCATCGTTGAGCTCAGGCAATTGAGTCGAAGGGAGAGGCATTGGCTGTTAGTTTGGACATTGCGAAGGCCTTTGATCGGGTTTGGCATAAAGCGCTGCTATCAAAGCTTCCATCATACGGGCTACCCAAGAAATTATGTAAGTGGGTCACTAGTTTCTTAGCAGATAGAAGCATAAAGGTCGTTGTTGACGGCGAATGCTCGGAAATTCAGTCTGTTGATGCTGGTGTCCCTCAGGGCTGTGTGCTATCGCCTACCCTATTCATACTGCATATCAATGACATGTTGCGGACCAACGGCATTCATTGCTATGCGGATGATAGTACAGGTGATGCTGTATATACCGGCTCCCCCATTATTTCTCGGCTAAATGTCATTGAAAGTTGAAACGAACTTGTGTCTAAAATAGAGAATTCATTGGAGAAAGTCTCTGAATAGGGTAGACGTAACTTAGTCAAATTCAACCCCGCCAAGACACAAGTCTGCGCGTTCACCACTAAAAAGTCTCCAATAGTCGTATATCCTCGTTTCAAGGGCACATCTTTAACCATCTCCCCTAGCATTGAGATACTTGGCGTCAACATATCGAGCGAAGTCCAGTTCCGATATCATCTAAAGGGTAAGGCCAATTTAGCCTCGAAGAAGCTTGGTGTTCTTAACAGAACGAGACAGTACTTCAGTCCGGACCAACGCCTTCAACTCTACAAGGCGCAGGTTCGGCCTCATATGGAATATTGTTCTCATCTCAGGGCAGGGGCGCCAAAATACCAACTGCTCCCTCTGGATCGTATCCAGCGAAGGGCCACTCGAATTGTTGACTGCCATAGTGTTTCAAACAGCCTGGACCCCTTGGAATTACGCCGAGATGTAGCTTCTCTCTGCATCCTCTATCGGTTGTATCACGGGGAGTGCTCTGAGGAATTGTTCGGAATCATACCACCTGCAACTTTTTGCCATCGTCCCACGCGAAAAACATACCATCCTCATCACCTTGATGAGTGGCAGTCTTCCACCATGCGCTTTTCGCGTAACTTTCTGCCGCGCACTGTAAAACTCTGGAACGAACTGTCACCAGCAGTATTTCCGGACCTATACGACCTGCAAACCTTCAAGAAGAGAGCGTATTCCCTCTTAAAAGGCCGGCAACGCACCTGCAGCTCTTCTGATGTTGCGAGTGTCCATGGGCGACGGTAGTTGCTTACCATCAGGTGACCCGTTTGCTCGTTTGCCCCCTTATTTAATAATAATAATAAAAACCCGTCTAGGCATACTGAGAATGATGTTATCGATGGTCTCCTGGGATAGTCTCTGCCATTCCTCAACTACGGCGATTCGCAGCTCACCCACGTTGGCAGGAGCTGGAATTCTGAACTTAACTTTTCTTTTCAGCAAGTCCCAAATGTGCTCTATTGGGTTCATATCCGGTGATCTCGCCGGCCACTCCAAAACAGTGATATTCATATCATTAAGATAACTTGAGTTACCCGAGCGGTATGCGGCCGAGCATTATCCTGCATAAAAAGCGAAAAAGTCACCGATATATGGGGCAAACGGTACGACATTTTCTTCTAAAACTTCTCTGATATAGCGGTCTGCAGTCAGACTCCCTCTGTCAATCACTACCAAGTCTGTGCGAGCTCCCAAACAAATGCCCGCCCAAACCATTATTGATCCACCACCGTATGCAACTGTAGTTTCAAAATTTGTCTGAATATATCGTTCTCCTTTGTGTCTATATATTATTTGCCTACTGTCAATTTGATTTAAGAGAATTCTTCACTCATCACTAAACAATACCTTACTCCATTGGTCCGCGTTCCAAAGTCAATGTTCCTGAGCAAAAGTTAACCTGTTTCTACGATGATTTACCTCGAGCCTTGGAGCCTTGGCGGGCACAAATGAACCCAAACCAGCTTCGAACCTTCTTCGTACCGCACACTCACTTACACCCCGCACTGCTTCTAACTCATGTCGGGCTTGGACGGCCGTCAAACGGGGGTTCCTACGTACACGAAGCCGAATGAAACGATCATCCCTACTCGAAGTGATCTTTTTTGCCTTGTCCTGCTCTTCTCACATAAGTACCGGTCTCCCTGAACCGTTGGATACTGCGATGGATCGTTGAAACTGGTCGACGAAGATCTCTGGATATCACTCTGTAGGTTTGACCATTTCTTCGCATTTCGAGTGCCCTGGCAATCTCCATTGGGGCTAAGTCAGGCATAATTCAGTCCTCAACTCCAAAAAGATACGCGATTAAAAAAAAACTAACAAAAAACAGTATTTCAATGAAATTTTAAATCAAACTCAGAAGGAAGAAATACTCTAAGTTGGCTCCAGATAAGGTGTATTTGAATAAAATTAAAACAATTGCATAAAATGTGATGTTCAGTTGTTTTCTTCATTTGAAAATATTTATTTTTAAATTAAATGACGTATAAATCAGCCAGCAACCTTATATGATACTGATATCAAACCTTTATTTTATGTTCCGCTAAATATGCCGGTGTGTGTAGTAATATTATGTAGAAATTGAGGTACGTATAAGAAATTACTCCATACAAATTAATAACAACTCAACAAAGCAACGAGCGCCTTGATCGACGTATCTTGTAATGTCCACGTATTTTTCATGACGATATTTTACGATCTTTCAACCCCAATATACTTTTTACATCCGCGCCATCATCACGGCAATATTTGCTAAGATATTAGAAACGATGTACACTTTTACCGAAATTGGAATTATATAGATAGGTATTGAGTTTATGATGGTGTTTTTATCTTGCAACGAAGACACGTAGGTAAGATTGTTTTTGGATGTTTGTCTATTTTTTGGTATTTTCACATTCCGCTGAAACTTGCTTTGTAACTGTTTATACCAATTTTCTGTTAGTGCCTTTACACACGCACAGCAGCTCCCGCGATCGGATTTTGCACGAGCTGCGACGTTTCACCGCGAGAGCTGGGCACAAAATCCATACAAATCTAATGAAGCGACGCCGCCGGAGCCTCGGCACGCGTGAACGCGCTTAAGGAGCTGTTCTTTATCTCTCGGTCATGCGTGTGTTTGTGTGTGGCTCTCCATCTGTGGTACACAGTTACGGAAAAGTTTCCTGCTTTTCCATGCATCTTTCTCTCATTAATGGCTTTGGTGTTTTAATGTTAATAAAGTGAAACGCACTATATTTCCCCCTGGGAGAGGGTCACTGAACCGAGGGGAGCGCTATGCCTCCAAATAATTAATTTAATACAATCCCACATATTCATAATATAGCATGTTGTTTTGCCAGCTTGTAATGTATTATGCACGTTGCCAAGTTATGACTTTGCCGTTTTGGACCCTAAATATACATAAATATTAGAACAACCCTCGCCATGCATTAATTCATTATGTTTCTTCAATAGTAAATCTCGGTAGTAGGTCTGGTCATATTTGAAGTGGCTATAGTTACCTTTTTTCATGTTAACTTATTTACATAAGTGTATCAGAAAGTTATCGAACACCCATGAATGAAAAATTAAACTCAAAACTTTCTTGATCAAATAAATACATGGGAGGCGGAGGCCTGTGCGCCATGGACTTTGACTACCTAAGCGAGATATATAACTAGATTCATCCACTCGTCACGCATTTTTAAGTGACTTCCAAAAAGGGAGAAGGTTATTGGACACTTTTTTTAACCCCGAAGAAAACAGAGCGGTGTTATAAATTTGACGTGTCTGTCTGTGTGTCTGCCCGTGGCATCGTAGCTGCCAAACGAATAAACCGATTTTGACCTAGTTTTTTTTTGTTTGAAATATGGCGTGTTCTTGACAATTAAAGGGAGACTTAAATTTTTTAATTTTGTTATTCAAAGCATGCTTATAAATTAAAGTTCTTTGTGACTCAACCGCTAAAAACTAAGGTACATCAACATCGAAAATATTAGGTAATTTTCACCGAAACAAATGAAGAGCTAATTCTGATAAAAAAAATCTGAATTCGCCAGCCCATTGACCCCACAGAAATACTAAAAGACTAATAATAATACTAATACTAATACTAATACTAATACTAATACTAATACTAATACTAATACTAATACTAATACTAATACTAATACTAATACTAATACTAATACTAATACTAATACTAATACTAATACTAATACTAATACTAATACTAATACTAATACTAATACTAATACTAATACTATAGACTTAAAGTCTCTCATAGTGAAAAGTTAAAATTAAAACTTACCGTAGTATGTATACTTAGTATACGATCAAATAGCACTTATAATTTGAAGTTAGGCACATCATTAAAACGAGAATTAGATTCCAAAACTAAAACTATCTGTCTTAAAAAAGTTATCGGACGAAACTGCTTTAATGCTCTAAGGACAAAACCACACAGATCCGTCCGAAAAAACAAATTTCATTCCGAGCTATTAAAAATTGCAAGATACAGCAGTCTAATGTATATGCTTTTTACACATCGCAATTCACCACTGTCACAAAATCACACGGGTGTTATAATTTGCAAAAACATGGAAGAGTTAACTTGAAAGTTAATCGCTTATTTTAAACTTAATAGTCATCGAAAAATCAATGTATGTACAAATACTATAATATAGCTTGACGCTATATAGTATTTAGAAGTATGAACACAAAACATTGTGGGTAGTACGAAAAAATACATCTTTATTGTGTGACCACTGACCAATATAATCAATACCTGTAAAAATATGGCTGTCAAAATTTATAATCATTCGAGACAAAATTATTGGAATGATATATGTACCTGTGTCTGATGCGTTGAAAATTCACATAACAGTCAAAGACAGCAACGTTGTATAAGTTATCCATTGTGTAAATCTTTTTAAACGGTTTTATTAAACGGTTTTATTTAGCTTGGCCAGTTTATTTATTTATTTGTTTGGGTCAAATTTAGTAATTGGAATTTTACCCCCTTCCTGACACCAGATCGATTTGATAATTGGTACCCACTTTTAATCATACAATAATAAAAAAAAATATGACTGTAAATCTAAAATGGCCGCCGATACAATACGGCGGATTACATATTACTTCACAGCAACCTCTATATGGGTATCAAATGAAAGGACTTTATTGGTACAATAGAGCTCACTATAAAAAAATAAAATTCAAGATGGCCGCCGCCACAAAATGGCGCATTACATATTTTCTACAACTACCTCAATATAGGTGTCTAATGAAAGAGCTTGATTAGTAGAATAGAGCTCATTCTGAAAAAATATAATAGTTTTGACAGTGTAGGTATATTTACTTTTACAACTTAGAGTCGGGATCCAAGCATTGGTCCAAGCATTGGGACCCAAGTCAAGATTTTGTATCGTATCGAGGACTGTATGGCGTTAGGGTGGCTAAAAATGATACGTCGTTAGCCGTACACCACCCAAGTTAAGGTAAAAGGTTAAAACGTGCCGAGAACTGTGTGGCATTAGGGTGGATAAAAATGATATGTCGTTAGCGTTTTCCCCTCAAGACTTGGGCGCATCTTGCTGCATATAGCCTTGCCCCTCTACTGGATCTCTGGGGGGTCGACCGTTATATCGTCCATTATTCGTGGGAACAACATGGAAACAAACAAAAAAACAAAAAATAACAGAAACTGGAAAACTGGCTTCAACTGTCCATAAAATGCAAGGTAGCACAGTAGACCACGCAGTTGTATATCTAGGCTCAAAATTGTTTGAGGAAGGACAACCTTACGTAGCTCTGAGTCGAGTGAAGTCTTTGGAAGGATTGTGTATAGAAGAGTTAGATTGCAACAAATTGTCAGGAAATAAACCATGTAATAGTGAGGCATTAAATGAACTCAGTAGAATGAGAAGTATCATCTAGCAACAAAACTAAAAACTTGAAAATAAATTAAGTAAAAAAATATTTTTATGTTAAACGGTTTTATTACAATAAAAATAATGTAGGTAATGTACTAAAAGCTAAAAAATAATTCGGTACGTCCTAGCTACCACATCGCACCAATCTTCTCATCAATCTGGGGTATTGATCGGTCAAATAATAATTTTTAATTCCGAATTATTTTTTAGCTTTTAGTACATTACCTACATTATTTTTATTGTAATAAAACCGTTTAACATAAAAATATTTTTTTATTTAATTTATTATTAGTAAGGGGGCTTACAAACGGTTTTTTAACCGTGATGGAATATCACTCACTTTATTTTTTTTTGTCACTGTACCTAAATAATAATAATATTTACAAGCAAAAATGTTCACTACAGTTTTACGAGAATTGTGCGAACGGAGGAGTATAATATTTGGCACAGTTAAAGTTTATGTGCAGGAAGGTGTGTGCTGTGTGTGTGTTAAGTTACACGTTACAATATTTCACAAAAATCTATCTAACAAAAGAATCCTTATAAATTGCAACCTTCAAAATTATAATATTATGCATTATTATGAGCTAATTTCGATCACAGCTCGACCTCGTGTATTATTGTATTATGTATTAATAAGCCGACAACCACTGTCCGATACCATGGTACAAGGTTATAAATATGAGCTTTGCGGCTTTCACATGTTGAGCGTTCTGTAAATTGTGGTTATTTCTCTTCTGAAACTTTGATATATAAACGAGGAGTACCCTCTATGTGCATAGTAAATTCGTTATTTCGAAACTTTCACGAAGTAATAGATACTTACAGCAACTCCAAATTTTCCATATTAGTAGTTGCAATTTTTGTATTTCATCTCAATATTCTGTTTTATCTACTTCGTTATATAAGTTGTTAGGAATAATGGTAAGTTCTATTGTGCTAAATTAGAGGCCATTCCAATAACTTTATAAGGGAGCGTTTACAAATTTGAAATAAATTGGCTGTTTTAGTCGGTTTTGCGGCCAAATAAAACCAAATCCTAAAAACTAACAATTGTCACAAATAGAGTAGGTATTTCTTTATATTCAAATTGGCTTAAGAATATTATAGAAAAATATGATTTTTTGTATAGGAAAAACAATTTTCCTGAACCTCTTCACCCAAAATTTAAGTAGAGTTCGTGTTTAGGAAAATTGTTCTGCTTTTATCTAGCTCTACTTTGTTTGTTTAAAAATACTCAAACATAGCGGATATAATCACCTTAAAATTTTCTTAAAAATAATCCAACAGTAATAAAAATTGATTTGGTAAAGCATAAAAAGTCTCCTCAAAATTTTCACGTTATTTGCTATTATGCATGAATCTTAATTCGTGGTATTAAGGCTTATTTTATTCGGTCACTGTCGGATTTATTGCATTAAACATTCATACAGAAATGTCAGTCCGTACTCGGCCGCTGTTAATCAACAAATTTTGCTAACGCGCCCTTAAATGGAATGTTAGAGTTTAATAGCACTTAACTGTGATATAATCAAACTCTCCAGTAGTACATTAATTTTTATTTGCACTTCTTAAATTCACTCTCTACACTTTTATTTTAAACACTTTTAGATTATAATACAATTCAGTACAATTATTCTAGATAGCCATCTAGTCCTTACTGCTGTTCTAAGAAGAATGCCCCTTCCAAAATGAAGATCAATGATTTATAGATCATAAACCGGAAACACGATAGTTTAATAATTTAGAAAACGCGTTTCCGGCCTATGACAGACCGGAAACACCCTCCAAGACAATCCTCAGATATTTTATAAATTGACATTCTTCTTAGTCGATTAATTTAGAATTAATACATTGAACAACAAAATAAAAATGTGAAATAGATTTGAGTTTCTAAATATAATTCATTAAAATAAATATTAAATAGTAAAATCACAACTTATTGTAAATGTTATTTAAATATGCATAAAATTATTTAAAATATTTCAAAATCATTACATTCGGCCGTCCTACTACGAGTACGTGCGATCTCATGACGCACGTAAATTACACTTATTTTTTTGTATCACATTTAATAACAGAAACGAAATAAAAAATTAATCTGTATTGAATTAACATAATCATCAGTTCTTATATATCAATATTACAATCATTACATTAGGTCATTATTTGGACTCAGATTGATTTTCTGATAGTTCACAGTCACTTTTATCGTTTTCACTCTCCGATGAACTGCTAGTACTATTAGAAATAACATTTTTATTACTGCTTTGATCTGAAGCATTCACATTAATCCATGGTCGTATTCGGTCACTTGCTACTACACTATGAAATTTATTCTTTCGCTGACTAAAGCCGGGTATTTCAATTATTTTATACCGGTCATTGCCTAAAGCCTTTTCTATCCTAAATGGACCTATGAATCTGGACATAAGTTTAGTGCTGTTGCCTTTATTATTAAAATTAGTTCTGGTTATTTTTACCAAGTCTCCTTCCTTATAAAATGGAGCAGGGATTCTATTTTTGTCATAGGTTTCTTTTTGTTTAATTTGACTAGACTGTATATTCGTAGTTGCTTCATCTCTTACTTCTGTAATATTACGACTGGACTCACTATTAATATCTAACATATTAGTTAAACTGTCACGCAATCTTGTTCCAAATAATACTTCTGTTGCTGTTTTTTGAGTGGTGGAGTTAATAACATTATTAACTCCCCACTGAACTTTGCCTAAATACATATCCCTGTTCCATTCGTCCTTTTGTCCATTTTGCAAGTGAATCTAGAATTGTCTTATTATACCTTTCAGCTTGGCCGTTAGCTCTAGAACATGCAACGGCATTTAGTATATGTTTAATGCCGTGGGATTCACAAAAATTCTTGAAAGCCATCGAAGTGAACGAGGTATCTCGATCCGACACTATTACTGTAGTTTACTGTAGTTTTTTATTTACTATAGTCTTAGTCTTTGTGTCTTTAACGGCTCTCACAAATAAATATTTTGTGAATCCATCGACTATAGTGAGAATATAAGCATTGCCATTTTTACTCTTGACAAACGGACCTAAGTGGTCAATATGAATAGTGTGGAATGGAATGCTTATTTTCTCAATTGGATACAATTGGCCGTTTTTACGTGATACGTCGTGTTTATTATAAGCACATTTAATATAGGATTTTACATATTTCCTAACAAACTTTCGCAATTTTGGGAACCAGTAGTTAGATTGAATTCTCTCATTTTTTTTTGAAAACACCTAAGTGACCGGCCGTCATCGTGATTGGATCTACATATTTGCCAACGCGCAACGCGAGGTACTACTAAACGAAGTTTTTCGCCTACTCTCCTATATACTCTACTATTTTTAACAACGTAATTTTTCTTTATATCTTTAGTTTCTTCGTCAGTTACCTTTAATGAATTTCCTAAAATATCCTGCTAATCCTAAGAATTGGCGAACTTCGTGTATGTTCTGAGGGGCAGGAAATTCCTTAACAGCTAAAATTTTATGTTTATTAGGTCGTATGCCATCAGCGGAAATCTCATACCCCAAATAGTCCAGAGAATCATCTAAGAAATAACACTTGGATAATTTTAGAGTAAGCCCATTTAACCGTAACAACTTTAACATATCATTAAGTTTTTTAAATCCTTCCTCTAACTAAAGTAATTGACGGCACAAGAATGTCGTCCAAATAAGCTAAAGCTGTATCATGTCGCTTATCACCAAGCATGGAATTCATGAAACGTTGGAAAACAGCTGGGGCATTTGCAAGTCCGAAGGGCATCCTTTTGAATTCATAGTGCCCGTCGGGCATTACAATTTCTGTTAATGGGCAACTTTATTTTGCCATGGGTACCTGATAATACCCGGAGGCTAAATCTAGGGAGGTGAAAAACTTATTATCACTTAGATTCGTCAGTTGATCGTCAATAATTGGCAAAGGGAAACAATCTTTTCTAGTTTTATTATTAAGGGCCCTATAATCAACGCATAAGCGTTGTTCGCCAGTTTTTTTCTTAACCATAAGAATAGGGCTCGCGTAATTGGAACTAGACTCTTGTATTATATCGTTTTCTAATAATTCATTAACTATCTCACGGACTTGACTTCTCTCTGAAAATGATAGTCTGTATGGTCATAAACAACAGGTCTATCATCTAATAAATCTATTTTCATTTCAGTAGAGTTAATACAGCCTATTTCGCTGAGATTAAATGCAAAACAGTCGCGGTAATCAAGTAAAAGAGTGTGAAGCTTAGTTAAATTTTTCTCATCAACACCGGTACCGACTTTAATATCTGAAATCAACAAAGGCTCTAATTTTGAGTCGTCTTTGGTTATGTTATTAGTCTGAGTAACCTTTTCGATAAAGGGAAACGCTCTAGCTATACCAACCAACCAACCAACCAATTAACTCAAAAATATAACACAGAAAATGTAGTTGTGTTTGTCACATTTATCCATATCCAGACTTCAAAGTGGAAACACTTCGCCATATTCTTCCTGTACTCGAAGCGGAGCAATTTATCTAATGGACGAGATACTTGTTTCGACGCTATTTTAACTAGCCAGCGTTTGTTGCCGCGACTATAAAGAATAAGAAATATAAACTTTGTCCTACTACTTTAAACTAGAAGTTACTTTTAGAAGTTTGGTGTTTCCCAATTCCCGAAAAAAAATCCCTTTACATTTGATCTTAATTCACGTTGAAGATCGTTAACGTTAAGACCTAAAGCTAGCCATACACGTAAGGGTGTGCCTGACAGGTTTGCCTGTACAGTTAAGTTTTACAATAGTTATTCACAGTTGTGTAACACACACACGTGTTTCACACTACTCATCTCAGGCTTCTCTGACTGATGATACTGTGTGTAGGCAAACCTGCCAGGTACCTACATTCTCACGTGTATCGCCAGCTTAAAACTTAATTTCAACAACAATAACTTATTTACGGGAAATCTTTGTTGAATGCAGTCAAAATAATATTATCGATACAAATTTTGACCTGTTACGAGTCACGGCCCTACATTATTATTCCATTATCGATAACACAACGATAAACGCAAACGGTGAATCCATACCTCGTCCCGGAATAAGGAAAACTGAACAACATAAAGAAGCGTCGAAGTGCATAAGTAACACGAGTGGCATAGCAAGCATGCAACGTTGCTAGGGATGTACAATTTTGTATCGATAATTTATTGATTCTTTAGTAGCAGCACAGATTAAATAAGAAAAGATAAACAGCTACATAGCTATCAATTTGATTGCTGTACTACAAGCATATGTCCACGATTGTGTGGAAAAATTGTGGGCCGTTGAAGGGGACGTCAAAATTTTCAATTTTGGATCGATTTGGATCGTACTATGAAAGCTACATGTAAGTATATAATATATTTACTACTCTGTGGTATCAGGCAGGAGACTAGAAAATTATGCTAGAACAGCATTGAACATTTTCTTTATGAGAGTGATATAAAATATTTCCTTGAAAAAAAAAGACACATGTAAAGACGTACACAAAGTACCAATAAAGTTTTTTCTTTTCTTCTCTACTTAAATACGTACGTACGCTAATCCATGTTGCTGTATTTGTCTGATACGTCGAAAAAGCCACATATTTGACATAGACAGCTACATGGATAATATACGTGGTGTAAATATTTTTATTCATACCGGGGAAAGTACTTAAAACACCTTAGGGTTGGCAACCGTCCTGTTTACCCAGTACATGTCCTAGTTTGTGCAGTGTCCCGGATAGTTTTAAAGCAGCGTTCTGGGTTTTTAAAGCGCCCTGATAAGGTAATGTATTTAATAATTCGCGCGCCACTTTTACAATTTTTCTTTCTAATTTTATTTTCTTCAAATAGGTACTTTTAAGAAAATTTTAGTTTAGGGTTGGCAACCCAAGTGTAGGTACACTCATATCATATCAAATATTATTCCGTTTCTAACAAAATCTTCTTGCAATCGCAACAATTATCGATATTTCACCTCCAAAAATTGAGTTGCATCCCTTACTGACGCACGTCCCGATGCGGCAGTTTATTCCACATTATTTCTCGGTCTTCGGTTGAAATTCCGTCGCTGCCTCGAGAACAACTCCGCGGGGAATACAAATTCCATATATTTCTATACCGAGTCACTCGAACCCGCGGAAGTTAGGAACAAACAGCAAATTGTCGTTTCACTCCTCAGGATTTTCCAATAACACTGATTATATACACATATGATGTAGCTAGATCTTACGACTCCAGACATTTTCATTCATTCTAACTTCCATAAAGGAGTACAGTAAAACCATGTCGCTAATGGCCCTCGGTAATCTTAGTTTTTCTATGGATATGAAAAACGACGATTGCCGAAAGACATGAGACATGAGGTTATGGTCGTACTGTACCAATTATTTTCATTATTTTTATTAACATTGTAAAAATATATACAATTCTTACGTCTTAGCTCTTCTAGGCTTTGAAACATTCATACATTCATCCTCGAAAACTTTATTTTATAATGCTATCAAGATTGCATGCAGTTATCGACATACAAAAGGCATGTCCCTAGTTTATAAAATGAAATATAAAAGAGAGGATATTAGATTTCAATGGCGGAGAAGCGATAAAAATACTACTTTGCATCGGTATTAAAAAGCAAAAGCTATTTTCCCGTTATTAATGCTGTTTCCCCGATCTAAAGGAAATTAAATTTATTATGTTTAATATCAGTGATATGTAGCTAGTTACTCTTAAAATCTAGTTAAATTGATTCAAGTAAAACAACCACAGCAGTTTATGTTCAAGGTACTTAGGGATTATGTTTATCTTATCTTATCTTATCTAACAAATAAATAAAATTGAAGTGTCTGTTTTTAATTTGTAATCAAATAGCTTTTAACTAAATGCAAATGAAAGTATGTACGGTACTTACATTTAAAATAGCAATATCTCAAATGTTTGTCTGTCAATCTGTCTGTTTGTTCCGGCTAACCTCTGAAACGGGAACCTATTTTCACGGGACATTCACTGGTAGATAGCTGATGCTATAAGGAGTAACATAGGCTACTTATATCTTCCGTCCGGTTCCGTTTAAAATATAGGGTTCCATTTCAGTTAGTTCTAAGCAAACGAAGTTGCTATGTGAATAGCTTCCCACACCGATTTCGGTGACGATGGCCGGTTGAAACCAGGCCAGCTACGCAGGAGTTATTTTATAGTGCCCAAGTGTGTGCGCAGTATACAAGAGCACTCTCTCTTCCTTTACTCTCGAAATCCAGTGGGACCGACACGACTGGCGGGAGATTAAGCACAGGTCCGACTTTTTACATGCCCATGCGACGCATGGATCATCTTTCTTGCCAGACAATCAGTGATCAGCCTGCATTGTCCTAACCAAACTTGGAAACAACATTTTTAGTTGTTCCAACGCGGGAATCGAACCCACGACCTCCGATTCGAGAGCCAAGCTCTTAACTACTGGACCACGGAGGCTGTATTTTCTCTTTGACATTTAAGAATATCAAAATATGAAATGTCATAGAGAAGACTATAGACTCCTTTACACTCATTTGTTAGTTTGTTTTCGAAAAAGGTGAATTGAAATACTGTTAATGAAATTTTATGAAAAAGCTCGGTCTCCCAGGTAGAGGAACCGAGCTTTGGCGAGGAGTTTCATCACCTAGTACGGAAAAAATTAACAGATGGCGATATAAAAAAAAATCCACAAAAATGTTAGTCTGACCGGAAGTCCCGGTGCCGGTACCCAAAACACCAACAATGCAAAAGTTCCCACTATTACGTATCTAGTCACGCGCTTCGAAAATTTAAGAACGAAATAATAATCCTATCACACAACCAAAAAAAAATACATAAAAACTAAAAAAATCGCGGTTTCCCTGGGATGAGACCGATTTCAGGCCCAAAAAATTCCCTGCATACAAATTTCATAGAAATCGTTGAAGCCGTTTTCGAGATTCTGATTTAGTATAGGATTTATCTATAAGCATACAAAAATTGACCATTTATTCAAAGTAGGTATCTAGTAAGAGTAGTAAGTACTCTATCAAAGATGCATAAAATTTTAATATGCAACTGCTACTCCAAGTAAATAAAAATACATGTTTCTCAAATAAATAATTACATTTATTATCAACTACTTAATATTAAATTAAAGATTGTAAGTAAATATTATGACTACGTTTGAATTATCCTTAAACGTGATGTAAGATTATGTAAACAGAATCTTTATTCACAACCGTCGATAATTTAAATTTAAATAAACAGAAAGTAGGTCAGATTTATAATATAGTCAACGTTGTCCTGTAAAAACTTTCCCGTCGTATAATGTGCCTGAAAAATTAATTTATTGGCAAAGTTGGCAGTGCACAAAATAAATTATTAAACATTTACGGCGCGGCCCCCAGGGCATAGGGCTTCTTGACGTTCGTCCTGAGGTAGTAAATTCCGTCCTTCCTGAAACGAAACAATAGAGAAAAAATCACGACGGCTTCATTGTGAATGTTACAAAGAAAGGCCTTTGTACGAAATGTTTGCACGAGAATATTGAAGTAATACTCGGCTTATATTTTCTGTTAAGTGATAAGTTAAATGGTGTGCTGCTGTGTAAAGAAGATTTTTTCGGGGGTAAATCATCGATTCCTGCCTTGGATTATGAAGAAAATATTCAAAAGGAGATTCCCTTTGCCTGCAATAGATAATACTTAGAGTGCGACCTTATACATGACGAAGACAGGGAAATAAACACGCCTCAAATATCGTACTACATTGAAGTACTAGCTCTCAAACTTACATGTGGGCTTAATGTGGGGATAACGCAGTATGGCGCTAGTGTTCTCGCCAATTATACTTCCGTACTATTGACTGCCAGTCAATTCAGCAGTTAAAATATTAACCGCTTCGACATACACTTTTCTGGCCATTGATAATTTTTATCCATAATATATTGCAAACGAAGCATTGGAATGGGAATTATGCATATTAAATCTACCATTTATTGCAGATCATTAATTTAATTCTTCTATTTTGTGACCACTGCAATAGACAGGGGTTGAAATATGACCAACTTTTCTTACAAAGCTTTGAATAAGCAAATTATAAATTAAATATTCAGGGGTAATTGCAAATAGCCTTCGTCTCTGTATCCCCTACAAACTGTTTATTTCTCGGGATAAAAAGTAACATGAAATTTCAAATACAAGTTTTCAACAAATTCTTAATCTGCTCAAACATAATGCCTATAAGATGCCGTAAACGGTATCGGGTATATACCCGATATATGATATATGACCATCATCAGATTATATAACTAGCTTGCTCATAATGGACTCGTATACCGAAGCCGCCCAATACGAGCATTTGACCAATTCCCTCGCATGATCTGCCGTAGTAAAAACTTGTCGTTGTCGCGGCACCGCACCACAATAAACGGCACATCAGACATAACAAACTTAATTTAATTAATATTATGTCTAGAAATATCCCGCGAAAAAATACCCACAACCTGCAAGCAAATGTGTCAGTGCACGCATAAGCATGCGTAAAGCACCTCCCTGCTCCCACACTCAGATACACTCAGATACAAACTTCCTCACCCTCTCACGTTGTCGTAAAAATGCACGTCACGACGCCGGATCGCCATGCCATGTATGAATATTATAATACATTTTGCGCCGTTTACATTGCCGTGTCGTGAAAAATTAGGACGCGCCAACGAACCGTGCGCCGACGTGCAAATTGAAACTACGTCGTGACATGAGGGCAGGCCCTATAGGTAATCCGTAATACGATAGCGGTGTGGTTACTCAAGGTTACCGGAGAAACGCGCATCATGGGCAGATTTTATACGTAATGTAAAAAGTCTGCCCATGATGAGCGTAAATATCGTAATGTATAAAGTCTGCCCATGATGAGCGTCTCTTCGATACCCTCGCACGCACCATCGCAGGAAGGACATATCAGATACCAAAGGCTTATATGCGCACCCGTATTGTATATCAAAGCCGGTCATGATGAGCGTCTCTCCGATACCCTCGTACGCACTATAGTAGGAAGGACATATCAGATACCAAAGGCTAATATGCTCACCCGTAATGTATATCAAAGCCGCCCATGATGAGTGTCTCTCCGGTGCCTTCGCAAGATCCGGTGTAGTATAACTCGTCGTAGTTGCGGCACCGCACCGCAGTAAACGGCACACCAGATACGATAGACTCCGCGAAGTACATGTGCGCGCGATTGTGAGCACACAGCCCTGGAAAGATACAAACCCCTTGCACTGCTGTTTTGGAAAAGTGGTTATATTTACATATGAATGATTATACGCTTGAATTTAGATTCAGTACAAGCGGGTTACCGAATTTAGTTGTCGCGCGCTACAACTGGCGCGCGTACTGGCCGCAGCTCGGTGTAGCCCATCGCAGCAACTCAAATGTATGAAATTGTATAGACAATAAGCCTTAGTGTAGCGACCGTCACAGTTAAGCGGCTGAAGATTTGGTCGTAATTTACTACGGTGATACGCCCCAAATGCGTGACTTTTGGCTGATGTTTTTACCTCACTAGATGTTGTCTGAGACTTGCGCGCACACAAAAGTAAATCCCGCAGGAACCGTACACTTTACCGCAAAAAAAAGTGTCATATGTCCTTTTCCGTGGTCTACTCTATATCTGTACCAAATTTAATCAAAATCGGTCTAGTAGTTTCGGAGCCTATTCAGAGCAAACAAACAATTCATTCCTCTTTATAATATTAGTATAGACTTGAAAAAAATTATTTAAAATGTTTTAAGTGACCATTTTCAAGCAGTAAGTAAACTGATGATGACAAATAATGTATAGCTAAGCAAACTCTCAATTAAATCAACTTTCAAACTAAAAAACTAGATCAAAATCGGTTCATTCGCTAAGGAGATACGATGACACAGATATACAGATAGATAAACGTCAAACCTACAATTACGCAAACGTTGGGGGCTAAAACCCCTCTGAGCGTATTCAATCGAACGTTCGGTGGCGTACGTCGTGCACTTAGAACACTTATGAATACAAGCACAGACCTCTGTAATCGATGCCGCAGCCGGGCTGTCGTGACCCACCATTGGGAAAGAAGTCGATGTGTCCCAGCGGGTCAGAGAAGCCCAGGTACCCCCCGCACGTGTGTATAACCTCCACGTGGCGCGCGTCGTGCCGGTCCAGCCGCGAGTTCTTGTCGCTGAAGTAGAATAGCGGCAGTGCTGGGTCTAGACCTGAAAGGGTAAAGGGAACAATATGTGAAGACCATAAAACTTCAAAAAAATTATATTGTGTAATGTGTCGAGCTAGCGAACGCTCCGCGTTATACACATGCAGAAAATATATTAATAATTAGTTAATTAATATTTTTGTGAATCGCGCGGCTGATTCCCGCTGCACGTGACCATGGCGCTCGTGGCCAATGAGTTGCTGGCGTTTATCCAGCATGCTATCGACACCATGGACGAGGTCAGCATAATTCAGATCTGCAAGTCTTCCTTCACCAGCGAGGAGATTAGCAAAGGCAAGCATTTGCTGTACGAGACGCTTGGCCAGAGCGCGAAGATGCCATCGCGACGAAGAGATGGAACGGAAAGAAGCGTGCAGGACATCATCTCCCTGCTGAAGCAGACAGATCCGGATGAAATGCCAGCTTTTGTAGCGAAAGAACTGCATAAGCTGCCGCCAGTGACACTGGATCACGTCGACGTCGTCAGCCTACTGAAGGACATCAAGGTTCTGAAGGAAGAACTGGCCGAAGTTCGAGGTAGATTGCAGGCATCAGAGTCGACCATAAGTGATTTACGTAGTGAATTATCACAGCTAAAAAGTGTTAATTCAATATGTAGGTCACCTGATGCAGCAAACGTCACTCGTCATCGAGGCGCGCAGGCGGTCACGTTTAGCCCGTCAGCATTATCCGACGGGTCAACGAACATCGTCGCTGCCGCCCCTGCCGCCCGCTCCCCGCCCGCGAAGGACCGGTGCTGAGTTACGCAAGTGTCGCCGCTTGCGTCCCCCCGCCACCTCCCCCGCGTTCGAAAAACAAAGGAAAGAAGAAGGCCACTACAAAAGAGCGTCCTCTTTCTAAAAAGGACCGAACGTGCGATGATGATGGGTTCATTAAAGTCGAGAGAAAGAAGATGAAACCCGTCGTCCGCAATCATCGCAATCATCGTGGCACCGCACCCGGAGGACCCGAGCAGCTGTTGCGGTGTGAGACTCCCGCGACACCGCTGTACGTGTCCAGGCTGCGTTGGTCTACGAAGGTCACGGAACACGGAACCAACTTCGCCTTGAGGGTCGAGCGTTTGGAATCTGGTCATAAAGTGAATTTTAGTTCCTTTGTGGTAAGAGTTCCAACCCATCATTTACCGACCTTCGAGAAGGAGGAGTTCTGGCCGATTGGAGTCGTCTACAGAAGATTTAGAGGTCGACTCCTGAACACTTCGCGCCCCACGTCGCAGACAATACGTGTTTAGTGTTAGTTTTAGTGTTAGTTTATTAAATATAGTAATATGTATGTTAGGCTATAAGGTATTTATAATATGGGCCTATGCAGCCCGAAATAAACGGAATTTGAATTTGAATTTGAATAAAACAATAGGAATGTAATGACAGAAACTTGGATCTTGACGAGACAGTCGACTGTCGCTATTCATAGATTCACCAATCTCCTAGGGTCAGTTCACACCACGATGATACGCAACGCTACGCGCCGCTGCATATTTAGGATAGCTATTCAAAATTAAACTTTATTCACTACACAAAAAGATACACGTTTCATATGACATCAGTCATACACTGCTCATGCGCTGTGCAGCGAGCTGTCCTATACATTCGAACTCTTACAATGAAATGTGTATATTGTGTAATGAATAAAGTTCAATTTTGAATAGCTTAATACATGCAGCGCCATGTCGCGTATTGATTCGTTTCGGTGCGAATTGACCTTTAACCGGAGTACTATAACATTTGGATTTTTATTCTTAGTAGCCCCAGTAGAATATCGTAATCATAACTAAAATACTTGTCATTTGACATGCAATGTTGTACTATCATTGTACAGGACTGTATAAATTCACAGGGGTTCAACCGCCGGCTCAGATTAGACTCGAAGATAGCAAAGTTACACCGATTTGGGCAGAGCCGGGGCGATAATAAAACACTTATTTGAGGAGAACGTTTTTTCACTTTTTCGATTTGCTTACCTGGCTCATGGCAATGCCGTATAGAGAGCCCCGCCCGTACGCCTCTTTCGGGCCGATCTTCCATTTCATTTTTACCTCTCTATACGGCTATTTTCCATAATTTTCCCCATTTTCCATGAGCCAGGTGAAGCAAAACGCGTTGTGTGAAATACTTTATTATCATAACCAGACATATAAACCCTTATATACCAAACATCTTATTCTATAGAAAAGTTATTTACATTTTAAGGTTCAACTTATATGAAATGTTGTACATTTTTACCACTGTTTTCGTAATAATTTCTTAACCATTTATTATACAACCTTAAGCGCTATACTACACGTTATGTACTACGTTTATTTATGTAAATCAAAAGAAGCTACGTTAAAATTAGCTTTAGTTAAAAATATATAATCAAAATAACCTGCACTTGATAAAACACCATTTTAACACTATTTTTCCTCACTGATGCCATATAAATCTATACATATAGTAACTGAGTGTTCACTATTATAGTTTTACGTACCGTTTTAATTACACGTTTATTGTTCACATTAAAATTCACTCATGTTTTTCGTTACGAGGCCGCTGTCCTTAACATCCTCCCCCCGGCGCAGTAGCCAGGGTCTACGCAGCCTCCTCAGGTGACTGCGGGCTCGCCGATCCCGCCGTGGACTGCTCCGGTGACTGCGAGCTGCTCGAGCTCGCTTTAGGCTGCTCCGGCGGCGACTGCGGGCCGTCCGCGCCCGCCGCAGGCTGCTCCGGCGAATGCGAGTTGTGTGGACTCGCTGCGGGCCGCTCCGGCGACTGCGAGCTGTCCGTGCTCGCTGTAGGCTGCTCCGACGCTCGTTCCGCGCCCGGCGCCGTTCCCGGCGTCGTCCGCTCCGCTCCCGGCTCCGTCTGCTCCGCCAGCGGTCGCAACTGCGACTGCGGCGCCTCCTCCAGCACCGCCAGCTTCGACGTCGGCCTCCGGAACACGCCACTGCGCGTGCGAACATCCGCACAGCGCACTTGTCCGTCCTGGCCGGGGTAGACTCGGTGCACGACCCCCCGCGGCCACGTATTACGCGGCAGCGTCGGGTCGACCACGACAACCAGGTCCCCTGGTACAAGGACTCGGTTGCTCAGCGGGGCCCCGTAGCGTGGTGTGAGCGTGGGAAGGTATTCCTTCACCCAGCGCCTCCAGAACTCGTCGGCAAGGGCTTGCGCGACCCTCCATGTTTTTTTGTCCGCCGGCACACACGGTCCGACGTACGGCAGTCCGGTGGACGACCCGAGGAGGAAATGATTCGGTGTAATCGCCTCCGGGTCGTTGGGGTCCACCGATACGTGCACAAGCGGTCGAGCGTTCACTGAGTACTCCGCCTCGGCCATCAGTGTCTGGAGTACCTCTTCCCTGGGCGACTTCTCGTTCAGCGTGGCTAGCAGGGCGGTTTTCACCGACCTCACCATTCTTTCCCAGGCACCTCCTTGACTCGGCGCCCCGGGCGGTGTACACTTCCACTGCATCCGATGAGTGAGGCCCAGCTGAGCCATAGCCGGCGCCCACTCGGCGTACGCCTGCCGCAGCTCGACGTCCGCGCCTCTAAAATTCGTCCCATTGTCGCTGTACATGACTGCCGGCCATCCTCGCCGCGCAGCCATTCTTCTCATTGCCATCAGTGCAGAGTCCGTCGACAGCGAAGCCACCAGCTCCAGGTGGACCGCCCGCGTCGTCAGACATGTGAAGAGAGCTCCCCACCTCTTCTCGTGACGTCGGCCGATGGTGACCGTCATCGGGCCGAAACAGTCGAGACCACAGTACGAAAATGGTCTCTGGAACGCCCCCAGGCGCTCGGCTGGCAGGTCTCCAGTTGGCGGAGTCCTCGGGTGTGCCCGTCGTAGCCGACAGAACGCACATCGGCTCATGATAGTACGCACCGTCGGCCGCAGCTTCAATATCCAGAATTTCTGCCTGAGGTCGTTCACGACCCTCTTGCGGCTCCCGTGTCCCGCTCTGGCGTGCTCCCTTGCCACCAGTAACCTTGTGAAGCGATGTCTTCCATCCAGGATGATAGGGTTTTTCATTTCGGCCGGCACCTGCGCCGCTTTGATCCTTCCGTCTAGTACGAGCAGCCCGTCCTTGTACACCGGGTTGAGCCGGTACAAGGAGCTCCATCTAGGCACCGTCTTGCCACTTGCCATCTTCTCGATTTCTTGTGCGAAGCTGTCTCGTTGTGATTTTTGATACCACAACCTCTCGGCCCTCTCCAGGTGTCGTACGTCGAGGTGGGCCCGACGATCTCGGCACTTCTCGACGAACAGCAAGACCATCGCCGTGCATCTTACGAGGCGCTCATAGTTTGAAAAGCGCGTCACATCTGGTAGACAGCTCAGCTCGCTCGCCTCCGTGGTGTGGAAGGCGACGTATTCTTCTTGATTTTCGATTCTAGCGGGACTTTCCGCGGGCCACTCGTTCATCGGCCTGCGCAGGAAGTCCGGCCCCCGGAACCAAGGGTCCTCGTCGCTCTTCGGAACGTAGCCCGTTCTGGTGGCTAAGTCGGCGACGTTGCTCTTCGTGCTCAGCCATCTCCACTGGTGAACGGACGTCAGCTCGGCAATCTCCCCTAGCCGATGTGCGACGTACGGTGTGTATTTGCGGCTGCCGTTCTGTATCCAACACAGAACCACTTGTGCGTCGATCCAGTAGAAAACCGTGTCCGTTTTCCACCTGTGTTCTGCTGCGACGGCGTTTCCCAGCCTCGCTCCGACCAGGGCAGCCTGTAGCTCCATCCTTGGTATTGTCTGTGCCTTCAGCGGCGCCACCTTGGCCTTGGCGGCGGCCAACACGACTCGTACTTCCCCATTTCCTTGCAATCTGCAGTCCGCACGACTCCCCCCGCCGTTCTCTGGGGTTGTGACACCTCCCGCGTGCCACTGGAGTCCCGGTCCCGCCCTGCAGATTGTCCGGCTCCCCCCGTTGTAACCCCGGGGTAATGTGACGCCCTCTTTGCGCCACTGGAGCCCCACTTCGAATCGACCTTCTTCCATCCGTTTGGCCGTTCTGCCAAAGAGGTCGATGACTCGCTGCTCTTCTGGTCAGCTTTGCCTTGGACGCTATTCCCCGTGCGTCTGTTTCGAAGTGTTTCTTCACCATTTCCTCCCGTCGTTCGCCTCGGGTCTCGATCGTAGGCACGTGCAGGATTTTCTCGTGTTTTTCCTGCTTTGCGAGGCGTCTGGGGATGTTTCCATGGATTACCCAGCCGAGCTTCGTCTTCGAGGCTGCAGGCTGGTTTCTCTTGCCGATCCTCAGCTCCCTGGATACAATGAGCTGCCAGTTGTCCGTGCCGATGAGAACTTGGGGTTTCTTGTCTTCATAGCATATCTCTTCGTTCTTGAGATCGTGCAGGTGAGCAAGTCGAAACAGTGATTCCGGGACGGACTGAGTGAGTAGGTTCAATCCGGCCACGGTTCTCGCAGTGACGTCATATCTGGTACCGTCGTGACCCCGTACGCCAAGTTGTACGAGTCGGCTTTTTTCTTCCCTTCTCTCGGCATTGATCCCATGCATTCTCAGCACCTTCGGTGGGCCGTCTGCGCCGATAGCCTTCGCGACGTCTTCATCCAGTAGTGTCACTGTCGAGCCCTCGTCGAACAGCGCGAAGATATCCGCTTCGCCCCGTGGACCGACAACTTGAATTCTTCTCATCTTAAGTTTCACCGCGCGGTCGGAGGTGACCGATGCGGTAATCACGGCGTCCTCTGTCTGTGGGGTGCCGCCGGACCTGTCTTCGTGCAGCAGCGCATGATGAGGCAAGTTGCAGCCCTTCACGCCGCACGGCTTCGCCCTGCAGTTGTATCTTCTGTGCCTGCTTCGTATGCACCGGAAACACAGCCCTTCCTTTTTGACCGTGTCTCATCTCTTTTGCATGCTCAGTTTCTTGAAAGCAGCTCAGCGAAATAGAGCGTGATCTTCGGCACATATCGGGCACTTCGTTGACTCTTCGCGTGTTTTCTTTGGCTGGCTGCGACTCGGCGAATCCCTGCCCTCGTCTGCTATCGCGAAGACTGGCTTCCTCGTTCGGGCTTCGTTCTTGTTAGGAGGTGGACGCGGTGTTTCCTTCTTCAGTGCCGTGCTGAACCCGTAGCGCAGCGCCCTGTCCGCTTCTCTCATTAAGAATTCAGAGAGAAGGACGACATCGGGCTCGTTCCTGAAGCGCGACGTCTCTTCTGCGTTGTCGTACCACTTGCTCTTCTCGTATGGGCTGAGCTTCTCGAGGATGTCTCTCGTGAGCAACGGGTTAAAGAGGTACCCGTGCCTCAGCTTCCTCAGGATGGCTACCATGTTCTGAATCTTCACTGCAAATTGGTTGAGTTCTGCCGCCGAACCTCCGAGCCTCGGTATCTTCTTCAGATCTTCCATCATGCGATCGACCATAACCTCGGGTCGACCGAAGCATTGTTCCAAGGTCTTCATAATTTGTTCAGGCGGCGTCGCGACGCTCAGCAGTGGTGCCACGGCTTCTCTTGCTTCTCCCCGTAGGCAGCTTCTCAGACGAGCTAAGTTCTCGATCGGCTTGAGCTTGTAGAACGCAGTGGTGTCTTCCATGGCTGCTTTGAATGGCAACCATTCAGTGGGAGCGCCCGAGAATATGGGCAACTCCGTAGTGTGGCGCGACTGGCGTTGGTTCAGCAGTTTATCCAATGTTTCGGCAAGTTGTTCCACTCCATTAGCCCTAGACGTGGGCGGTGTGGGTGAGCGTGGGCGGCGTTGCTGCGGCCACTCGAACCTCGTCTTCTGGGCTCCCTTCGGTGGCATGTCTTCTGGCTTCGGCGTCTCTCTTTCTTCCATTGATGTCGGCTCTTGTCTAGCCTCTTCGGGTTCGGGACCCTGTTCGCTTTGCCAGGCTCGGACACGTTGCTCCACCTGTTCTGATGGCTCGTCGTCGTCGGGGCTGCTACCATCTTCTGCAGCGGCGACGTCAGCGGCGAGCTTCTTCTTTATAAGTTCTGCTTCGATCTGCAGTTCCTTCTTACGAAGAGCGGCGAGTTTCTCCTCCGCCTCGTAATGCATACGCGCGACGACACTTGCTGTCGATCGACGCGATCTAATTGAAATAGCCTTCTTTCTGGCTAGGGTTTGTACTTCCGAGGATGCAGGCGCCTTGCTGGTACCTGGTCTCGGTTTCAAAATAGTTTGAAGCAGATCCGCTCTTCCCTCGGTCGGCGGCGGCTGGCTCGTAGCGGCAGCGGACGGCGATCGCGGCGGATCCGGAAATCGACGTGGTTGCTGCTGGTTCTCCTCGGCCCCACTCTGACTTCTTGTTATAACCATCTTCAAATGTTAATCTTCAAATGTTAATCTCAAATGTTAATCTTCAGTGTTAATCTTTAAATGTTAATCTTCAATGTTAATCTTCCATATTAATCTTCCTTTTCAAGAATCTTCGGGAGATTTTTCCGATGAAAAATCTGCGAATCCTTGCTTCCGTTCGCAGCGGTGTATCCTTGTATCCTCGAGTCCGATCTTCTGAGTCCAATCTAATCCCTGGCGTTGATTCCCGTTGATAAATCTTGATAAAGTTTCCAATGTTCCGACTTGATAGGATTCTTCTATCTTGAATCTTCAAAAAATTTCTATGTTCAGAACAGATGACGAAAATTTTCTAAGTCCAGTCTTCAGTAAAATTTCTATCTTGAATCTTCGGAAATTTTTCTATGTTCAGAACAGCTGACGAAAATTTTCTAAGTCCAGTCTTCAGTAAAAATTTCTATCTTGATTCTTCGGAAATTTTTCTATGTACAGAACAGCTGTTCAAATTTTTTTATGTGCCGTCTTCGTTATTTTCAACTTGATATGGACTTCGAATTTTTCTTCGATCTTGAAATTCGGCTCGCCAAAGGACCACGCACTACTGTACAGGACTGTATAAATTCACAGTGGTTCAACCGCCGGCTCAGATTAGACTCGAAGATAGCAAGGTTACACCGATTTGGGCAGAGCCGGGGCGATAATAAAACACTTATTTGAGGAGAACGTTTTTTCACTTTTTCGATTTGCTTACCTGGCTCATGGCAATGCCGTATAGAGAGCCCCGCCCGTACGCCTCTTTCGGGCCGATCTTCCATTTCATTTTTACCTCTCTATACGGCTATTTTCCATAATTTTCCCCATTTTCCATGAGCCAGGTGAAGCAAAACGCGTTGTGTGAAATACTTTATTATCATAACCAGACATATAAACTGTTTAAACCTCGTTTAGGTTTTATTATTTTTATAAATTTGAAATTTTCTTAAGTCATATTCTGAAAGGTATTTAAATGTTTAGTTCTTTTATATTATAATAGATGTCAGTAAATGTTTTCTACATCACGCTATCAAAGCACTGAGAGTTATGTATATAAGGCAGGAAGTAGTTTGTACGGTTGAATTGGAATACAAATCTACTGATGATGCTCTCGTTTCATTTAGTAGATATTTTTGGGGATTCTGTTCATGGTCCTTCGATGTCATAAATAATCATCGTGGCCTGTGCACTATCCTGGGGTAAAATCTGGGGCCCTGGAAGATTGGAGGAAGACTGGCAACCTGAAGAAAATCAGCGAGGTACTCTGCGACCGGACGAGGAACAACCGGAGGCTGGTGGTTGGAACAGAACCTTCAGCAGCAGCAGAACCTTCAGCAGCAGCAGAGGAACCCGAGGTGCTGGAACAGGTGCCGATTTTCACTCCAAGAGGCCGAGCCGGTACTCACTAACAATTAGTACACAAGTTCCCAGTGAGTAATTTTAATCCTTATTCCCTAGTGTTAACAAATAGTGAAAAAAGTAAAAAATAAAAAACAAGAATAATATAGTGCTGTGCGAATTGCGAACAAAGTTATTATAAGTTTTTTCCGAAGAATAGTTCCGAAAATAGTAGTAGTTACTGGACATAGTCAAAGAGCACAAATATGGAGGCAATAGTTATTCAGAAAAATGTAATTTGCAACATTAATAAGGCTCAAATAAATTTTAAAAAGTCGCCGAAAGAGCGCTTAAATAAAGGATATATAGAGACCCGATTAGAAACCCTTGAAAACTACTGGCAGACATTTACTTCTAATCATAATACGATTATATTAGAAGTAGAAGCCAAAGACCTAGAAAAATCTGATTACATTACGAATGATTTGTACGAGCAGGCTGAAGAGTTGTACACTGATTACAAATCGCTGTTAAAAAATGCTTTATGTAATTATGTTAATAGTGTAAATAGTGTTAAGGAATCAGTTGCAACTGCGAATGATAAGCCTGCAGTAAGTTTACCTAAAATTAGTTTGCCAAAATTTTCGGGGAAATATTCGGAATGGGTTAGCTTTCGGGATTTATTTATTTCTTTAATACATAAAAATTCTTGCATTGATGATGTCCAGAAACTTCACTACCTCAAAAGCAGTGTCACTGGTGAAGCCGAACAGCTTTTAAGATATATGCCAACTACCGCTGACAATTATAGTGTTTGTTGGAACCAGTTAGAAACTAGATATAATAATAAGAGATACTTATCAAATAATATTCTAGCTAGGTTAACCAACCAAAAGGTTATAGTCACAGAGTCGGCAGTAGCTATTAAAGGCTTACTAGACAATACCAAAGAATGCCTTAATGCACTGGGGAACATAGGCATTGATACTAGCAGTTGGGATACGATAATAATCTACCTTATATCCCTTAAATTAGATTCAGAATCCCGCAAACGTTGGGAACAAAAGGTTTGTGAGGCTAAAATAGACCTACCTAGTTTTAGTATGTTTGAAGAATTTCTTCAAAGCAGATTTAGGTCTTTGGAGTTTCTGGATACCAAAGGTTCAAGAGTAGATAGGCCGAGCTTTTCACATATTGCAACTGCCATCCTTGTTTGTAAGTTTTGCAATGATAATCATAAGATTCACACTTGTAAGAAGTTTGTCAAGGAAAATGTAGGGACACGACGTGAGTTCGCACAAACTAATAATCTATGCTTCAACTGCTTAAATTCGGGACACTCAACGTACCAGTGCACAGTTCCAACCAAATGCTATTATTGCAAAAGAAAGCATCACAGTCTACTACATTTAAAAGTATACAAACCGCCTTCACGACCTGATGAAGCTTTTAGTTCAAATAGTCAATCTCCAAAAAACAGTAACGAGTCTCCAATTCCGCCAGTAGTTACTACATGTCACTATTCTGAGGTTCAAGGGCATGTACTACTGGCTACCGCCCTAGTAAAAGTAAAATCAAATAGGAATAGTACAGTTGTGTTGAGATCTCTTATAGACCAGGGGTCTCAGACCTCCTTTATAACGGAGTCTGCAATACAATTGTTGGCACTAAAAAAGGTACCAGGTACTAGTTTAATATCCGGGCTTGGCGGTGATCAGACGACTTTGACTTCAAAGTCGTCTGTTATAGTTAAGATGATATCACGCCTTGACCCTAATTTCAGTATAGTAGTAAGGGCTCATGTCCTGGGAAAAATTACAGCTTTGTTGCCATCAAATAAAATAATGGTCCAAGTATTGCCTTCGTTGCCTGTAGATGAATTAGCAGACCCTACTTATGACGTTCCTAGTAAGATCGATTTGCTCTTAGGAGCTGAAGTTTACAGTCAAATATTACTTGTAGGTATAATAAAAGGTCCATCTCAATCTATTGTTGCCCAACGCACAATGTTGGGCTGGATTTTATCTGGAAAAATTTGTTCACAAAAAACATCAAAAGAAATAAGGCATTGTCATCACGCTAAGTTGGAATGTTATGATAACGGAGAGGACGAGCTCCTCAAACGTTTTTGGGAGTTAGAATCAGAACCAAAATTATGTACAAGGAAAATTTTAACTCCTGAAGAGAAGAAATGTGAAGATTTCTTCTATGAAACAGTAAAGCGTGATGAAACAGGAAGGTTTATAGTGAGACTACCGTTCAAAACGGATAATCCGCGCTGTTTACAGGGCAACTTAAGAGAAGTCGCCAAAAAACGATTTTCTAATTTAGAGAGACGTTTAGCAAAGGATCCTGAGCTAAGAGTAGAGTATACAAATGTACTCAATGAATACAAAGATTCAGGTCATATAGAGTACGTGGATACCTGTGATATTAATAAAGAAGCAGTATACTTACCTCATCATCCCATAGTCAAGAAAGACAGAATAACAACCAAGGTACGTATGGTTGTAGATGCATCCTGTAAAGATTCAAATGGGATATCATTAAATAGTGAACTGTTGGTGGGGCCGAGGCTTCAGCCAGAACTTCGTCATCTTATTATGAGGTGGCGCTGTTATCCTATTGCTCTAGTTGCGGATATTGTGAAAATGTACAGACAATTGAAAGTCGCACCAGAGGATTTAGATTCCCAAAGAGTACTATGGCGAGATAGTCCTGAGGCCGAACTACAACATCTTCGTTTCACACGAGTTACCTTTGGAACTTCATCTGCACCGTATCTAGCAATTAAATGCCTTCAACACTTAGCAACGATTGAAGGTTCTCAGTTTCCTCGAGCAGTGTATACAGTTTTAAATGAGTATTATATGGATGACATGATGAGTGGTTGTTACACAGAAGAAGAAGGAGTACAACTTTATAAAGAAGTAACAAATTTACTTGATCGTGGTGGTTTCACGCTTCAAAAGTGGGCAAGTAATAGTACAAGTTTGTTACAGAAGATACAAGGGGATTCAAAAGAGTCAGACCTTAAACTGGAACCTAAATTAGATGAAACGATAAAAATTCTCGGTTTAAGGTGGGATAGAAACTCTGACAATTTCCGGTTCACAGTCGATGTTCTTCCTCAGAGTTCTGTAACTAAAAGGAAAATTATCTCGGACATATCACGCCTCTATGATCCTCTTGGATGGTTAGCACCAACTATTACAATGGCAAAGATATTCATCCAAAAGTTATGGCTAGCTGGGATCGATTGGGACCAGAAAGTTCCTACTAATTTATTAGAAGAATGGAAAAAATTCTATAAGGACTTACCAGTACTTACTAATATAAGAGTACCACGATGGAATAATTGGAAAACGGATGGCCAAATTCGTGAACTTCACGGCTTTTGTGATGCATCCAATGCAGCATATGCTGCTGTAGTATACTTAAGAATCATTGATACCACTGGAGAAATAAAGGTTAGTTTAATATCCTCAAAAACAAGAGTGGCTCCAGTAAAACAAGTTTCAATCCCACGTTTGGAATTGTGTGGTGCAGTTTTGCTGTCGAAAATCCTTATGGAAATCTCTGAGGTACTGAAAATATCTAAGAATCATATACATGCTTGGACTGATTCACCGATTGTGTTGGCGTGGCTCAGTAACCATCCCAATAGATGGAAAACTTTTGTGGCGAATAGAGTCTCTGAAATTTTGACGGCAATGAATAGAAATCAGTGGACTCATGTCATATCTTCAGATAATTCAGCTTACCCAGCATCACGAGGACTCTTACCGTCAGAACTAGTAAAAAATAAACTCTGGTTTCAAGGACCTGCCTGGCTGCACATGACATATATTAAATATGAATTAGGAAACATAGAAAATATACATTTAGAAGAAAGACATACGGAGATTAAAAGTCATATGGTCACGAATGAAAACAGTATAGATTTACTATCAAGATATTCATCATTAAATAAACTTACCCGAGTGATCTCTTACTGTCGTAGAGTAAAACACTGGAAGTCACCTGAAAAAGAAAAGGTTAGTGCACAATTAACAGCAAGAGAAATTAATGAAGCATTACTTACTTGCATTAAATTAAGTCAAAAGCAACATTTCCAACAGGAAATGAATATAATTTTAACAGGACATAAAGTTAGTAAAAAAAGTAAACTCACCTCTTTAAATCCGTTTTTGGATTCAGTTGGCATCCTCAGAGTAGGCGGTAGAATACAGAGTGCTCAAGTAGAACTTGAAATGAGACACCCTATTATCTTATCACATCATTCTCCACTTTCCAAATTAATAATTACAGATGCTCACCAGAAGACTATGCATGGCGGACCACAAATTATGCTCAATTTTCTACGAAGTAGATATTGGATAATAGGAGCTAAACGTCTTGTTAAGGGAATTGTACATAAGTGTATCATTTGTGTGAGACACTCAGCGCACTCTAGTCTACAGATGATGGGTCAACTACCACAATCACGAGTAACACCTGACAGACCTTTTCATAAATGCGGGGTAGATTACGCCGGACCCATAAATATCCGCTGTACGAAAGGACGTGGAAATCGTTCTATTAAAGGTTATATTTGTTTATTCATATGCATGGCAACGAAGGCTATACATTTAGAATTAGTGGGAGATATGACAACAAAAACATTCTTAGCTGCATTTAAAAGGCTTGTAGCGCGACGCGGACATGTCGCTGAGGTATGGAGTGATAACGGCACTAATTTTGTTGGCGGTGCTAAAGAATTATCTAATTTATATAAAGCAGAAAAATCCAGTTTTACTACCGAAATAGAAGATTGGATGGCAACAAACAGTACTAGTTGGCATTTTATTCCCCCACACTCTCCTAATTTTGGAGGGTTGTGGGAATCAGGCATTAAGTCTACCAAATATCATTTGAAAAGAATTATAGGTAATAGTACTCTTACTTTCGAAGAGTTAAATACAATATTAATTCAAATCGAAGCATGTCTTAACTCAAGACCCATTTCACAATTATCGAACAGTCCAGATGATCCGAACCCTTTAACACCAGGACACTTCTTAGTGGGGGAACCTTTAGTTCTAGTACCTGATATGAACTATGAAAACTCCAACATTAACACGTTGAGAAGGTGGCATTACACACAACGTCTAGTTCAAGATTTTTGGCGTAGGTGGTCCAAAGAGTATCATACTCAACTACAACAAAGATACAAATGGACTGATCAAACTTCAGAACCGGATGTAGGTAGCATAGTATTAGTAAAGGAGGATGATCTTCCACCTGCGAGATGGCTTTTGGGGATAGTAATAGAAAAGTATCCTGGTTTGGACGGACTCACGCGAGTTGTTACTTTAAAAATATACAAAGGTCATACAATTAAAAGACCAGTATCAAAGCTTATTTTGTTACCAGTAGAGAACAGTAAATAGAGAATAATTATACTCTATAACTATAAGTTTTTTTTTTTATGCAGTATGTTCAGTTCAATTAAAAAGTTAATTCTATGTTATTATGCATTTGATAAAAATCCATGTCAGCTTCAAGTTAAAGTTTATGTGATTACAAATGTTTTAATGTAAGGTTTAGTTAAGTTTAGTTGTAGTAATATTAATTAAAATGGATTAAATTAAATTAAATTAATTTAATTAATTTAATTAAAATTAATCAAATTACTATTAACATTTAATAATAAATATTATTGTTTTTAATTGTTATAATGAACGTGGCCGTTCATGGCGGCCGGTATGTTTAAACCTCGTTTAGGTTTTATTATTTTTATAAATTTGAAATTTTCTTAAGTCATATTCTGAAAGGTATTTAAATGTTTAGTTCTTTTATATTATAATAGATGTCAGTAAATTTTTTCTACATCACGCTATCAAAGCACTGAGAGTTATGTATATAAGGCAGGAAGTAGTTTGTACGGTTGAATTGGAATACAAATCTACTGATGTTACTCTCGTTTCATTTAGTAGATATTTTTGGGGATTCTGTTCATAAACCCTTATATACTAAACATCTTATTATATAGAAAAGTTATTTACATTTTAAGGTTCAACTTATATGAAATGTTGTACATTTTTACCACTGTTTTCGTAATAATTTCTTAACCATTTATTATACAACCTTAAGCGCTATACTACACGTTATGTACTACGTTTATTTATGTAAATCAAAAGAAGCTACGTTAAAATTAGCTTTAGTTAAAAATATATAATCAAAATAACCCGCACTTGATAAAACACCATTTTAACACTATTTTTCCACACTGATGCCATATAAATCTATACATATAGTCACTGAGTGTTCACTATTATAGTTTTACGTACCGTTTTAATTACACGTTTATTGTTCACATTAAAATTCACTCATGTTTTTCGTTACGAGGCCGCTGTCCTTAACAATCATATTACATCATTATCAACTACTGTCGAAAACTTTCGCCTAGTTTTAATGGAATTGCAATATTCCAAATCATAAATCGTAAAATTTCAAAACTCTACCAAGATTCTATCAATTTCTGGATCTTAGACCAAGTGCAGAAGTTCAAAATTAATATTAACAAAGTTAACAAAGCCGCTGACACGAAAGCTTATTTTAGAAGGTATTCATGTCGCAAAATATAAACTTTATTAATAAACTTTATTCAAACAAGTCACTCTTTGTTATTTGAGATAATAATAATTTCCATTATCGTAATTTGCGATAGTGGAAATTATTATTCGAATTTAATAATAGAGAATATGCAACGAACAGAAAATTAACTTTAAATAAAATATGATACTAGAGTCTAGACTGAAACATGAAAGAAATGGTGAAAAAATCACCAATATCTGTTGAAAAATAAGCAAGATATTATATATGAGCGGTCAAAGTTCTTTATCTATCTGTTTTTAGTTTTAGTGGAAAGCGAAATTTGGTATGAACTTTCTATGCAAGTCGTGTAATGTGACGTCACGTTACACTTCTACTTTAAACGTTCGAAACTTTGTGTTTTCAATGATATCCAAAACTGATTTTACTACACGGCTTATAAAACGGGAGATATATTTAAATAAATAAAAAATAAGTGTATATTCCCTATTGCAGTACATTTTTAATTAATATAAAGTTCCTAGGTAACCGAGCTTTGCTCGGAGTTCTAGTAAGATAAAAAAATTAAAAGAATCACAAAAATTTTTATCTGACCGCGATTTGAAACCACCACAACGCAAAAGTTATGCATACGTATGCCAAGTTGTTAATCAGACTGACATAATAGAATCGAAATTATTGATACATTGTTGCACGACGAAAGAAAAAACATCTAGCTTAAAATTCGCAGGGATAAGACCTAGCTAGATCGATTTTTCTCCCCCAAAACTCCCTGTATACTAAATTCCATGGCATTAATACTTGCAGCCGTCATAAGGACCTCCAACGCATCCTTTACATAGTGTTTCGAGTAGTTGACTACAAGTAAAATGTTTAGTTTAATTTATATATTCTGAAATGTTATTACTTGATAAATGTAAAAAATATAAAATTTTATGTGCACTGTATGTTTGTTTCAATGTTTCGATTTCACGAAAAAGTGCGATTCCCTTATATATCGGAGAGTTGTGAAGATATGATAGTCAAAAGACGCCTATTCACGAGAACTATAAGGTGCAAAAAGAATTATTCGAGAAAGTCCAAAACGAGAAAAGTTATGGCTGCAATAGTGAAAAAAAATTGTTTTCCGGGTTTTAAATTTAGCGCTCGATATTTTGGAAACGAAGAATAATATCAGAAATTTGAGTAAAACTCCTCTGGACAATTTAGTCAGCTATAATTTGAGCTTAAAACAAATCGGGTTAAGGGTTTGCCCGGTAGCGTAACCTTTTTGTAAAAAGTCAAGTTTTTTCGAATTCTGTAGATTCATTACCAATGTGTAGTCGTGTAAGGCACGAAATCTGTGATTATTTTTACATAATTAGTTTAAAACCCTACATAATTCGTTTACTTAAATGAAATAGAAACATTCATTATGATAATTATAAACGCAATAATTTCGGAAATATTAGCAAATTTATAAGTCCCTGCGATCTATATTCTATATATCTCATACAACTGCAGGAATGCTCACTGTAAGAGTTTTGTATGGAGCGTTTTCACGAGACTTGCGAAATTCTGTATTACAAGTCGTTGTACGTTTGAAAATATTTAGATTTTTAATATGTTTCTTCTGAGTGGTTACTCGTATATTTTAAGAGTACTATTAATTTCTGCAATAAAAAAACATCTGTCATCTTTCAGCAATTTATTGTTGAATCAACTAGCCTTATAATATTACTTCCTAATTGATAAATAGTATTATGATTACATTCAAAGCATATTATTTTCATCACAATACACACCTAAAGCTGGCGCTGCATTATGAGAACGAAACAATTGCTAAGTAATGACGAAGAAGTAGTCTTTAGAGAGGTTTTTGTGTATACCCGCTGTACCTTGTTTACGCTGTGATAATAACGGCGATTTGCTTTTACTTTAGTTGGAACACTTTATAATTTATCATCTTAAGTCCTAATTTTATATTAGGACTATTTACTATTATTGCTATTTATAAAATTAATATTAATATTTTGTCTAAATATCCTTCTCTTTCATTAATACGAAGAATATGATGAGATAACATGATTTGCTTAACTTAAATTTGCTGCCGTAGGCTTCACAGCCTACTCAGCCTTCTCGTAAACCCGCCTGAATATTTACTACTATTTACAGATAACAGATGAAAAGATATAAACAAATTATTGACAGACTACTGGATTAGCAGACTGGATCGTGAGGATGGCCCTTAAAATCGGTCCACAACCATGAAAACTTGATTTTTACTTCAAGTATTAGAGCGTTTTCACATTTCACATTTCGCGCGCGATAATGTGAGAGACGCATATATTATTTTTTATATTATAACATATACCTTCTTATTTATTATTTTGCCTCATAGATAGAAAAAATAAAAAGAAATTTAAATGTTGTGAGAGATTGACAAAGATCAACCTGTAATGAAATGATATACTTAAGTGAGCTAATTGAGGTAGCGATAATAATTATAAACTATAATTAATGTTATAATTAAAAGAATATCAGACCAGTTCCATTAAAATTACGAAAAATAAAATTTCGCTCATGTTTTTCACGATGAAACCGAATGTCAAAACTCATAAGGCATTGACAAAATGATTACGTGTGTGTGATGTGTGAACCAAATCCATGGTAGTGTGTTGTTGATATTTTCATTAATCTAATGTATTTCTAAACATTATTTTTAGAACTTTAAGCTTTTCACACGCCTTCCTCAGCATAAACTTTGATTGTGCCAATTTTCACACTCATCCGTACACACAATTCTCGTAAAACTGTACTTGAAATTTTCGCTTCACTTGTTAATATATAGATCATTTTTAAATAAGTAAGTACATTCCAGTCAGTTGCAAGTTGCAACTGTCAATGAACACCAATCTACATACCCACATCGTTTACAATCTTCATATTTTTAATAATTAAAGAATTCTCTTAATTTAAACTGTATTCTTATAATATTATTATTACATTATTCCTGTAAACACAAAACGTATTGAGAAATTTAGAAGTAAATTACTTTCAAGTTTTCAATGTTTGAATGAGTCAATTAATCCAAATGAAACTTTTAATAATTTATTTAAAGTAGTAAAAAACCAATTTGACTCTGTATTTACTTCTAAATCGGTCAGATTTAGTAATAAAAGAAATAATTTTAGTAACTGGGCAACTGCAGGTATTATTGTTAGTAGACAAAGATTGTATGACTTGTATAACGAGAAGTCAATGAACAGGAGTGAAGCTTTTAAACTATATGTCAAGAAATACTCGAAGATTTTCAAGAAGGTATGTCAAGCGGCGAAGGTTCTTCACATCAAATAAAAAATTAAGAACTCTAAAAACAAAGTGAAAACCATCTGGAAAATAATTGCAGATGAGACTGGAAGAGTCGCCAGTCGCAACTCTAAATTTGAACTTTATATTAATGATAAAAAAGTTAGTTCTGACATTGAAGTTGCGACAGTATTTGAGAAGTTTTTTGCAGACATTCCGATCTCAACTACAAAAAACTTAAATTCATCACCTACAGTTGCCGAAAAATTACTTAGAGATAATGTGAAGGAATGTGATGTAAATTTTATTTTCAAAGAAATAGACTCTAGAGACATTATCAAGGCATTTAGATTACTTAATATTAAAAGTACAACTGATCTCTGGGGTATGTCCACAAAAGTTATAAAACCAGTAATTGACAACATTGCCCCTCACCTAGCATTAGTTTTTAATAATTGTATTAAAAGTGGCGTGTTCCCTGACTTGATGAAGCACAGCAAGGTGATGCCTCTCTTTAAAGCTGGGAATAAATCAGACCCAGCTAACTATAGACCAATATCCATATTACCGACTTTAAGTAAAATTTTTGAGAAAATTATTCTAAATCAATTACTTTTTCACTTCAACTCGAATAAATTGTTACATAGTAATCAGTTTGGTTTTACTAAAGGTCGGTCCACAACAGATGCAGGCATCAGTCTGTTCTGTGCAGTATATTTGAAGCTTGGGAGAGGTCACAGGATGCACTTGGTATATTCTGTGATTTATCCAAAGCATTTGACTGTGTGGAGCATGATACGCTGTTCAGGAAATTATACCATTATGGTGTAAGGGGCACGGCACTAAAGCTTCTAAGCTCTTATCTAATAAATAGAACACAGACTGTAGAAGTTAATTCCAAAAGGTCTAATGGTACTAAAATTAAACTAGGAGTACCACAGGGGTCTATTTTGGGCCCTTTTGTATTTCTTATCTATATTAATGATCTACCTTATCTAGTTAATGATAAGCATGAGATAGTACTTTTTGCTGATGACACTTCACTAATTTTTAATGTGAAGCGACGACAATCTAACAATGACGAGGTAAATAGTGCTCTCTCAAAAATAGTACATTGGTTTAATGCTAATAATTTACTGTTGAATTCTAATAAAACAAAATGTTTAAAGTTCAGCTTGCCAAATGTTACGCAGGCACAAACCAATATACTATTAAATAATGAGAAAATGAAATTAGTAGACACCACTGTATTTCTAGGTATAACGTTAGATAGTAAGTTACAGTGGGGACCACATATTGCTAAATTGGCAGATAAGCTGAGTTATGCAGCATACGCTGTTAAAAAAATTAAAGAAATTACCGACATAGAGACCGCGCGATTAGTTTACTTTAGCTATTTTCATAGCATAATGTCGTACGGCATCCTCTTGTGGGGAAACGCTGCGGACATTAATACAATATTTGTGCTGCATAAACGTGCTATACGTTCTATTTATAAGATGTCGACTTTTGAATCTCTAAGGGAAAAGTTTAAAGAAATAAAAGTTCTGACCGTCTCATCTCAATACATTTTGGAAAATGTGTTATATGTAAGAAAGAATCTAAACAACTTCAAAAAGAAATGTGATAATCATTGTGTAAACACTAGAAATAAGAACAAGTTAGATATGCCAGTGTTCAGACTAAGCAAAGTTAGTAAATCCTTTAAAGGCCAATGTATACGCTTATACAATATAATCCCAGAAAAGGTTCAAAACTTTCCCATTAATAAGTTTAAAAAAGTAGTTAAAGAACGTTTGTGTGCCAAAGCGTATTATAAAATTAATGACTTTATTCAAGACGGCACACCTTGGGAATAAGGTGGCTCCTTATCTTATCTTATTATTTGTTACATAGACATAAGTAAACATTGTAATAATTTTGATTTTAAAAGAATAATTTTCCATATTTTTGGTAAAAGATGGCCCCAGACGAGTTTCTTGCCGGCTCTTCTCGCTGGGTTAGTTCTCGAACCGGTGGTAGGCATCACGTAGTATCGACGTTCAAAAAGAGTATTTAAAAATACCAATTTTGAATAAAAAAAATTTGATTTTGATTTTGATTTTTTGACATTAATGCTAAACACAGCGTACTTTTTACTTCAAAGCGCTGTTTGTATTAAGTTCCAGCGTTGAATATCTTATTTCCATTATCAGATTCCTTAACATTGTATTTTATTAAGCTCTCTGATAGGATGAACGGATAATTTATATTCAATAATATATGCTAATTAAGTTAGTAGAAACTACTACATTTTGACCGCGACTTCGTGCACCCCAAATGAAAGCCCGCGGGAACCGTAGATTTTGAGGCGATAAAAAGGATTTTCCTTCCCCGTGGTCTATTCTATATCTATGCTAAATTCCATCAAAATTGGTCCAGTAGTTTCGTTGAATAGAGCAACTCAAACAAATGAACAATCAAATCTTTCCTCTTTAAAATCTAACTATCCACTATTATAAATGTTAAAGTTTGTGAGGATGGATGGATGTTTGTTACTCTTTCACGCAAAAACTACTAAACGGATTTCGAGAAAATTTGGTATGATAGTAGTTAGGCTCTTGATTAGAACATAGGCTTTTTATCCCGAAAAACAAAAAAAGTATGGTACTCCCGTGGGGTACAATATGTACGCGGGCGGAGCCTCGGGAAAAGACTAGTAGTAACAAAATATAATCTATACTAATATTATAAAGAGAAAAGATTTGACTGTTTGTTTGTTTGTAAATGATTCTATAATAGTACCTGTTATAGTATCTATGGGTCCTTTCTTCACGTAAGCTCCAGCGATCCCGACCACGTGGGCGCCCAGGCTGTGGCCGATGAGATGGACATCGTTCATGGACACACCCTCGCCGATGAGGAAGTTGAGGAAGTGGGTCAGTATCTTGCCCACCGCCGCCACGTTGTAGCTCGCGGAGATGTAGTTCACCATCGCCGCCTTGCCCCAGTCCACCACTATGATATTGACGTCGCTGACGTTGAGATAAGCTGCAAAACAATATTGCTTAATACATAACAAAATAAAAAACGAAACATAACATAATTATAACCTTCGAAACGGTATCTATTGTTATCTTATACATAATATATACACTTGACACACGTATCAAGAACGTCAAGTATCATATAGCTTGTCTCGTTTGTAACCATGCGACTTGGTATCTAGGATATCCGATATATCTATTAATAGGGCCTATCACAATCGATGATACATCCTGTTGTTCACGTCCCTATGATCTCATGGATTCCTCATGGAAACTTCATGGAAAGTATATATTCATGACATTTTACTTTGAGCTTGTACAATAAGACAAAGTATTATCGAAATATGACTTTCGTGTGTAAAATTTTTTTTACACACGAAACTTTAGCGGCGTTGAGAGTGAAATTTCAGTGTCACGTCACGACACGCGTTACGACACGATTTTTGATATATTATAACCCCATATTGTATTTAGCGCCATCTGTCGAAAGCTACTTATACTTTTTGTATAACAACTTAATTTTCTAAAGGACGGCTCAATACACAGATGGCGCATTTTAAATGATCAATAAAGTTTCACTTTTGCCATGTGTAACTCTATACAGTTCATATTTCTAATTTAAAAAAAAACATGACGATTTGTTTTTTTAGAAATATGAACTTATATTTTAATCAACTTGTATTTTTATTACTTAATTATGACGTGTACCTAGTAATTACAATATTACTGATGTATTGTATTGTTCTCTATACCAGACTGTACACTATATAATCAACATGAAACTTAAGGTAGGTACACTGCCCCATTCCACACAAATTGCTTCACATAAACGACGTGTAAAGTTTTAGCAAAATTTACGTTCGCAATCTTCGAAAAGATGATAATAGCTACTTCATTGCTCGCTAAAACCACGAACGAGCATCCCACTGCTGCACTTAGCGTCGTACGATCGCCGACAAAACCGGTGTACCACTTTTTGACCTTATTGCTTTAGTCATAAGATCGAAATTTGGCACGGGAAGTCTGTCGGCGAACGTACGTTCCACTCGGAGCCGAGCTCCGGTTTCAGAAGCGTGTCGACTCCACATTAAGTAATCTGTGTAATGGCCTATATTTTTGTTCTGCAATATGTGGAAATGGAATACGAGGCAATCGGAGTTTTAGAGGAATATAATATTCATGTCATGTACGATTATTGTTTCGCTGGCTGTTAAAGAAATGTTCTTTGTTCCATTTTAAATCCAAACATTTAAAACACATTAAATCCAAACGTGTATGTGATGTAACTCCTTTCAACATTTTATTACTAACTAACTGGCTATTGCCCTCGGCTCCGCCCATGAAAATACAGTATCCCACGGGAACACCATTTTTTCGGGATAAAATTTAGCCTATATTTTAATGATTTTAATCCAAAGCCTTAACTACTACCATACCAAATTTCATCAAAATCCGTTCAGTAGTTTTTGTGTGAAAGATCACAAATATCAATCCATTCATTCTCACAAACTTTCACATTTATAGTAGTACTAGCTTTTTCCCGCGGCTCCGCTCGCGTAAATATGCAGATCCCACGGGAACACTGTACTATATCGGAATAAAAATGTAGCCTTTGTTTAAATCCAAAGTCCTAACTACTACCACTACAAATTTCATTAAAATCCGTTCCGTCCGGATGGATGGATCACAAACTTTCACATTTAAAATAGGATATTTTCAGATTTTGCCTAACATGCCCGACTGTAAAATTCAGTCTATACAATGTACACATAGTAATACTCGTATATTTTAGTCAAATTTGTTTTTACCATTCCCTTTTTCATTTTTGAAGCCTGTTAAGAATAAATAAGACTAAAAAGTTAATAAAAGAAAAGAAAGCAAAAAAAATAATCACAAGAAGAAAAACCTACTTTCATCTTTGTGAAAACTTCCTTTACAATGTTAACAATATAACAATAACACAGGTGAATGAACTTGAAATTTAAATGTTAATTGATTTCACAAGGAAATTCAGCGAGATTATAAGTCATTGGTTAGTTTCACGGATGATAAAGGTGGGTAAACAACAAAGCTTTTATATAAATTGAAGCGATAAAAGAGAATTTTTAATGGAAAGAAACGTAGAGCTTCAACGGTCATTAAATATTTTCAAAAGAAACTAATTCGAACTTAGAATTGATTAATATTTTTTGTAAGGTACCACTGTAGTAACCTAATCTAACCACCTTTTCTCAAAGCGCTTCTAAGTTTTGATTGCATATCTCTTATACTTTATTTTATTTATATCTAAAACCCCATCATTAAAATCTATAGGCTACTTCCGAATGTTCTAGAGAGCTGAAGAAGAGAGCTTAACCAAGAAACAAATGTTGACTAAGCTGTAGAGTTTGTGAATGTTGGCCTTGTAGCCCAAAAGCTACTAGGTAATTTAAAGCATGTGTTTGAGGCAAGCTGAAACCATGTCCTATACTTCTCCTATTGCACCTCAACATGAGACTGCAGGTCTGGCTGGTCAGAACCGGGGCTAAGTCAATATACAAATTATTGAAAAGTGAATTTTTTAATCCCCAAAAAACATGTTAGAGGCAATTTAAAATTTTGATAAAGTTTTAGTTTAATGTTTAAGGAGTTGGGGGAAAAAACGCCAGGTGATTTAGTCGGGGCTTTAACCTTCCCAGATCAGTGTAAAAGTAAATTGGAAAAAGGTTAAGAAAATAAAAACACGATATAAACTTAAACATTAAACTCTGGGTATAAGACTCTAGGATAAAATCCTAACCAAGAGCATGTCACGATATGTCTAAGGAGGGTTCCGTAACTATAAGTATACTACTTTATGGTTTACGGTGTATCACTTTTCAACCTTATTACCCGGCAATAAGGTTCAAAAGTGGTACAAACTAGTCCATATGGCCAGCATAAGTATCTACGTGTATGCACGGTAATTTCCCGATAACTGTGAATGTTTCATGATATAAAAAAAAATTGACCGGAAATATATTTTTACAGTTGGACGTAGACATTATGCATGAAATAGGTCGTGCATGCGTAAACGCTATTTGCAGAATTTTAAATTATAGATGTTTAAAATGATTTGGGTTACTACCATACTGTTAACCTAAGCTTCAGTTCACAGCAAGACGCGACGCGACGCAATTTTTAAAATAGCGATTCAAAATTGAAATTGAACTTCATTTACTACACTAGCTGACCCGTGCCTACTTCGTTGGGCGTTAAACATTTTTACATCACTAACCTCACCTACAACATACATTTACAACCTACACCTACACCCTACACATCAACTTACACCTGCAACATTCATTTACAACCTACATCCTACACATCAAGTTACATCTGCAACATACATTTACAACCTACACTTACATCCTACACATCAACTTACACCTGCAACATACATTTACAACCTACATCCTACACATCAAGTTACATCTGCAACATACATTTACAACCTACACCTACATTTCAAGATAAGGTGTCAGCTTAAAATTATTTTGGTATTTTGTGCCTAACGTAGGACATTTTGCATAAGATTACTGTCTGGTGGCTGGAGACTATTTCCTACAAAAAAAACTACAGCTAACAACTAAATTCCTACTAAAAAGGGTGAAAACTACTAAGTTTGCAACACTTACGAAGACATCCGAATCGCAATCCATTTTTGTATATAAGAATAAGATAATTTTCACACGGGGTAAGATGGTATATGGCTGCAATACAAAACCCAGAAAGAAAAAAAAAGCATTCTCTACTTGCCCCATAACCTTATCCATCTGATTTTAGACGACACCCATATTCAGCAGTACGAAAAGTAAATAAGGACCTTATTTACTTTTCGTACTGCTGAATACCGCACACTGCAGACAATTCCCTTAGGCCAAGTCTAGGAGGCCTGTCGTAGCGGGACTCAATTTCACGCTGGGGGCTGTTTAAGCTTTGCTCAGCTGGTTCACCGTGACTATCGGCACTTATGAGCTAGCGAGTCAAACCCTCAAACTTTACAGTATCCGGTTAAATTTTTTTCAATTTCAAATTGATGACAGCTTAAAATACTCTTACAGAAGTATTTTTAAGGAATTTTGCCGGGGAGTTCAATGGGTGACGATGTGGAATTTGTAATATTTCATAAATTTATGTTATCTCGGTTCTTAATGTGTAATATTGGTAGAATATTAACCATTAAATATTCGTTAACGTGCACAACTGTGGGCAAGTGGTACAACTTCTAAAAACGTGCTATTTTGTGTTTCCCGCCAAAACTCTCTAGGAACTTTTAGTAAAGTGGTAGACGCTTTACTGAAAGTTCCTAGAGAAGAATCGACTGACATGACTCATGGACTGCACTGACTATTTATTTGGACTTTGACTAGACTTTAGACTTGACGATTGAGGAATACGCTGTTGAAAATTGAAACGAAAGTTCTATTTCCCGCCTTTTTAACTTGACACTGGCAAATGGTTTTAAGCCGATGCCATATATTGGCTAAAAAAAAAAGGTTTTTTTAGCCAAATTAGACAACAAATTGACAGCTACGATCATATTAAATACTCTTGTAGATAATTATATTTAGACATTAACTTTTGAGGCAATGTGAAAAAACCTATCGCGTTTGGATATGTACGGTACCCTTCAATAATATCTTCATCGTTTGTTTTCACTTTGAAAGCATTTTGTTAGGTAATAATTTGGAACTGTTGTACAAATATGAAAAAAAATTCTATTCCCAATATCCTAAGGGTCAATTCACAAGGAAACAAAACGATACGTGACATGGCGCTGCATTCTTAAGATAGCTTTGCAAAATTGCACTTTATTAATGAAACAAGAAGATACACGTTTCTTTGTAAGAGTTCGAATGTCATGTTCAGTCATACACTGCACAGCGCATGTGCAGTGTATGACTGATGTCACATGAAACGTGTATACTTTTGTGTATTAAATAAAGTTACATTTTCAATTATAGCTATTTCACAAATTCCGCACCGTGTAGCGTCGCGTTGTGAACTGACCCTAAGTCATACTTCTGTAAAATTTAGGATAACTCACCCTCTCTAATTGATTCCGGCATTGGACCGTCTCCATTATTCAACCAGCCATGTGCTAAAACTTTCACCTTGTTTTCAAAGACAAAGTTAGAATTGCGTAGAGCCGATGTGTCGTTGGTTTTTAGAATTTGGTAGTTGTACGGGTTCCGTCTGCAACGTAAATAATATCGAAATCGAGTAAAGTTAATTTAAGTACATATTAAAGCAAACTTAAAAATAGGGAGGCTCGAGGTTGCTTCTTCTCTTTGATAAGTATCTTATTAAATAAGGTAATAGGTAATACTTTTTAAATATTATGTGTATAATATAATTCTTAAATTTATGTAACACTGCACTTTTTCGGGATAAAACGTAGCCTATGTTTTAATCCAGAGCCCAAATTACTACCATACCAAATTTCATCAAGATCCGTTCAGTAGTTTTCGCGTGAAAGAGTAACAAACATCCATCCATCCATCCTCACAAACTTTCACATTTATAATAGTAGTAGGATATAAAAGTATTAAATATAAATATACTTCCCGATCCTTCCGCGTAACACAAGTTCTTCGAGTACCTACTTAGCACGGGGCCAGATGGATGTGGTGTGAACCGTCCATAGATATTATTATAATACTAGTTAAGTTACTTCTGATTAAAGCGAGAATTTACTTTCAAAATATTGTTTACTTATGTTTACGCAAATATTATTCAATGTATTAAACCATCGTTTCTCAACCATTTTTACGTCGCGACCCACGAAAAAGCAAAAAGTTAAAAAGTCTTGCGACCCCGTCAGTATTAAATTATAATAGTACGTACATAGCGCGCCTTCACTGGTTCGAACGTTTGAACTATTTTTTCGAAGTTCGATACAAAAGAAATCGTTCGAAAAACGAATATTTTGTACCTATATTATGTAGTTTGTATTAATAATTTTTAACAGACTGCGACCCCCTTTAAAAACAAACTCGACCCCCCCCCTCCAAGGGGTCGCGACCCCCCGCTTGAGAAACGATGTATTAAACAACACAACAACAACATGGGATGAGCCGAAACGTCGCGTCGTCGGGAAAAAAAAGGGCACCGCGACACACTGACTGACGTTTAATACAATGACTTTCACAATTACAGACTATAGACAACTTGCTAAAGGTATTCTTACCTTCCTGACTGGGCCAGGTAACAATAAAGGCTGTAAATTACACTAGGAAATGCAATTCGGCAAAACCGTTTGGCAACAATTGGCAACAATATCTGTAATGTCCTCCACAATGCCTCGTGTCCAGCACTATGTGCACTAAATTCTTGCCACAAAACGTCTTAACGTGCATGTAACGACAGACATTGGAATTTCGGTGAATTCCTTCATTTATATTCTCTTAAGGTCTAATCTGACCGTAAACAAAAGTTTAAAACTTAAGTTCGTACAATTTAATGGGTCGTTGTATTTCTTTATTTCGCGGTAAATAATATGTTACATTTTAATTGGTAGCATTACAGTGTACTATCGTTTTGTTTGTTTAGATAAATAAATCGTATATGAACAGATACGATTATATAGTTATAGTTAATATATAGTTACAGCTAATAAAAAATATGTGGTATAACAGAAATAACACTAGTAAATGTTTTGTTGGAAGCATAGACGTATATATTATAGACGAGGCATGTTAAGGGAAAAACTGTCCCCACTTAAATGGCCACACTTTAGAAATTTTGGGGGCATTTTGACATTTGAAGTAGGTATGGTGAAATCAAGATGGCTGACATTTGAGGTATGGATTTCACCAAGATGGCGTAATTTTTTCTTGTATGAAATTTTTTTCTGTCAAATGTACGTCATAGCCTATCTTTAGTTTTGAAATCTTTGGTGGGAAGTAACAGTTTTTCCGTTACTTGATACCTTAGGCTGGCACTAAATGATCCGGAATCCGGAACCCCGGAGAAAATTCATAGCACTGTAAATATCACATCACACAACATAGAAAAATCGAACACACCAGTGTCGAGTCAAATGTCAATATCATTTATGATAGCAAACCTCGACACTCGACACTTCGATTTTGAACTCTGTAAGTGCAGAATGTTCACGGGCCCGCGAGATTCCGGATCATATAGTTCCAGCCTTACTATTACTTAGTCCCAATTTGAGCAACGCTTGTCTAAATATCATGCCTTCTCTTTCAATAATACGAAGAACGAGAGAGATAACGCGAAATTTAATCAACGATTAATTTTCACAGACGTTGGTGAAATTGGCAATCTATCTTACTTTCTAACGGAAGTTAGATTTTGCCGATTTATCAATATCTATTGTTCTATGAATATGCAGTTACCTAGTGAACAGCTTGAACTCGACTTCCTCCTCACTAACCCAGGTCCAAAAACGGGTTTCGTTGTGTACTGGGACCGAGCCGTATGACTGCACGCTCGCCAGCCAAACCGGGTCATAAGGAGTTGGGGCGTCCCATTTCACCGCCTGAGCTGCAAAACACAATATAAATATTATCAGATGACGCCCGTCACTTCGTTTGCGTAGAACTAACGGAAACGGAGCCGTGTTTTATTTTTAAACGGAACCCTAAAAAGGTAGCCTAAGTTAAACCTTATAACATCTCAGCTATCTGCCAGTGAAAGTCCCGGGAAAATCGGTCCAGCCGTTTCAAAGATTAGCCGGAACAAACAGACAGAACGGACAGACAACATTTTAAAAAAATGTTTCTTTTTTATTGTAAGTCTAAGTACCGTAGATACCTTCGTATGCATTGAGTGAAAAGCTTAAATTAAAAAACATACAGACACTTCAATTTTATTAATTTGTATATATGTATAGATTTGAATTAAGATAGATAGATAGAAAACTCTATATTTATATGCAAAATAAAAACTAGTAGAAATTGTACAAAAGGCGATCTTACTGCTTACAGGCTGTTGATGAAGTTTAGTAGGAATAAGTTGTAGTAGTTTAGACTCTGAATTAACACATAGACTACTTTTTATCGCAGCAAAATGTATGATTCGTACGCGGAAAAAGATACGGGATAGCTTTTTGCGCGTACGAAGTACCGTAAATACTTTCATATTATTATGCATTAAATGAAAATCTGTTAATTTAAAATTACAAACAGACACTTCAATTTTATTTATTTGTATACATAAGTTGTATGCGAAATGCGTTGCAGCGAAATGTATTCGTACGCGGAATAAGATACGGGATATCTTTTTACGCGTACGTGCGGCCGCCGTCCACCAATAGACCTTCCCTTCAGCGTTTGCGGCAGCGCATAGAAATTCTAGAAACAAGAATCAAATTAACTTACCTACTTACCTATTATCTATAATTGTATGTAGATAATATAATTTGATTTTATATTAATATAATCATTGTTAAATATTGTACTTTTATAATGGCAACACTTTTGCCCAAGCTATTGCCTTTTCTTGATCATCGCCGCTGCACGTAACCAAATGGTAGTGTTATATATAATATGTTACAAGATAACAAATAAGTAAACAAAAATACTGGATTTCTTAATTATTTATTAAATTAACAATAATAATAAATACGTTAACTACGATGACGACTTAGGGTCTCAAACCGAGACGCGACGTGACCCGAAAATTGTATACCTATTCTTGTGTAGTGAATAAAGTTCAATTTTGAATCGCTATTGCGTCGCGTATCGGTGTATACTAAAGCCTAGCTTTACCTTTTTATTTGATACACTTCGCCATTTTCACCAATGCCTGTTAAAGTTAATCTTTGGTTAAATATCGTGTTATCTCTCTCGTTCGTTTTAATGAAAGAGCAGGCGCTTGTGAAATTGAAACTTAAGATAATTTAATGTAATTTTTTAAAGGCTTAACACAATCTCCGAGTTTAATGTTAAGAGTGCGCTAGTCAACGGCTCGAACTCAGCGTTGCGCGCGGGGAAAATGCTTGTTATTTCAACTAACATGGGGGGAAAAAGTATATACCCATAAAATAGTAATCTATACTTATAAAAGAAGTAATAGTGCACACATTTATACTGCTTTGTAAAGTATTTTAGAAAAGGTGTCCTCAAATTACGCAAATCGACACTCAGCTGTTGGTGTTTTTTATGAAAAAACTATATAATATTTTTGTCTGAAGTAAAGTGCTGAATAATCAAGCTGTGTCGGTATGTGCTTGCTTTTTTATTTTCATTCCTAGTTTGTTTTTTATTTACGGTCAAAGTAGCGGTAAAAATCCGATGTTCGGAGGCCATTTTATATATTTTTGGAGGATTATCTTCTAAGCTAGTTTTAGAAATATAAGCACATACCGACCTAGATAAGTGTAATAAACATCGATATTATGCTAAAATTTGGGTCTACAATGTTCGACTTTAGAATAAATCACCAACAGCGTTTGTACGGAGAAAAAACCGACTAGTGCAGTCTTAAGTCAACGTTTTGCTATGAAAACGACGATTCCCGGAAAGTCGCTGTACCGTTAGGTACTTTATTTGAATTGCTCATAAATAAGATAGGTAGGTACTAAACACAATTCCAATAAACCATAATGTAAGTTGGTACCTATTGACCTATATACAATGATATTTTATAATGAAATATCATTGCCTATATAATTTGAAAATATATTAACATCTTAACTCATAAGTTCGATTTACTATTTCTACAACATATCTTATTCTGAACGAATTTAGTTATTAATAATTACACTGGTCAACAAAAGTTTGTAACACATAAGGCTACGTTAAAAGAACTGCACCATAAATAGAACTCTGCGCTAATACAATAGAGCTGAAAATCGTGTACAGCTTTACAGCTAGACATTTGAAACTTGACACTTCGATTTTCAGCTCTATTGTATTAGCGCACAGTTCTATTTACAGTCCAGTTTTTCTGTCGCGACCGGGAACGTGGGCTCATCCATAATTATTATAACTACTTAAATGTTTAGGGTACCACTTACGATTTACCCACATTACAAAACAACAAGAATTTTGTTTAGTGTCGCCTCTCTTTTTTTTTGTGATCGGCCTCTCAAATTAATAAAAATTGTCTACCAAGTACCTACCTACCGGCCGATAAACGTAGATTTTGGACGTAGATAAATATTCGTAAATTACTAATATTGTGTAAATATATCACAAAAGTACAAATATAACACATACATATTTTTTTTTATCTATACTTCGTTTTATCTATACTTCTATACTAATATTATAACGAGGTAAAGTTTGTGAGGATGTTGGGGGTAATCTCTGGATCTACTGAACCGATTTTGAAAATTCTTTTACCAATAGAAGGCTACGTTATTTGTGAGCGACATAGGCTATATTAACCCGAAAAATGAAAAGACTTTTTCGTGGTAGCCGGATTTGCAAAGTCGGAGAAAAAACGATCGAACGAAAACGTTTCTTACAAACGCTGCCTTACCAGTGGGAAATATAATATGATTAAGGCCTAGAGAAAAGTTGTAGAGCTTGATAATACCTACAAAAAAGTCAGCGACAGCATAATATGTCTAACTTTTATATATATAAGTCTAAAAATAATTTAAATCGTTAGGTCATGTTTATTGGTCAATATTATCTATATGAATTATTAACAAAATAAGTGAATTTATAGTTATAAGTGTTTAAAACAAAATACTTTTCCCTTTTACTGCATATAATTTGCAGGAATGGTTAAAAAGATAATACGACAATCGACATATCATTAACAGCCATAGGACGTCCACTGCTGGACATAGGCCTCCCCCAAAGATTTCCACAACGAACGGTCCTGGGCCACCCGCAACCAACGGCGGCCCTCGACCTTCATAAGGTCATCGGTCCACCTAGAGGGAGGCCGTCCAACATTGCGCTTTCCAGTTCGTGGTCTCCACTCTAGAACGACATTCATTTCATATACGACATTTAGAAATTTAAAAATTATTTAGAAATAAATTTTTCAGCAAGGAAATTCTATTTAGATACAATTGGTTTTTTGGAGTGTGTTATGGTTGCATTCTCTTTGGTGGGCATTGACCTTAGAAAGCAATGTTTTTCCCATGGGCAGTTATATGTTGCCTTATGTCGGGTTGGAACTACTGAAAGACAATATATTTTGGTACCAAATAATAACTACATCTAACATAGTAAACAGAGAAGTTTTGAACAATTAAAATAAACATAATTTATTAAATTTTAATAATTTCATTCGCTCATTTGAAACCCGTCAATATAGCCAAATTGGCATGCAAATACACACATAAATAAGCAGTTAAAATATAACCCTCCTTTTAGCAGTCAGGAAATAAACCATAGCACTCAGTATTAACCGAACCACAATCATAATTTCATCACAAGTAAAAATGTTTACCGTCCAACGAAGTGGGCACGGGTCAGCTAGTTTTGTAATAAAATAAATTAATCAAAACCAATTACCAACCCATCTTAATACAAATTAATATACCTAGACAGTACACGATTTTCAGCTCAATTGTATTAGCGTAAAGTTCTATTTACAGTGCATTTTTTCTGTCGCGACCACAAAAAAACGCTCGTGGGAACGTGGGCTCATTCATAATTATTATAACTACCTAAATGTTTAGGCTACCACTTACGAGTTACCCACATTACAAAACAACAAGAATTTTGTTTTGTGTGGCCCCTGTTTCTTTGTGATCCGCCTCTCAAAATTGTCTACCAAGTACCTACCTACCGGCCGATAAACGCACATTTTGGACGGAGATAAATATCCGTAAATTACTAATATAAAATTTATTAATATCGTGAAAATATATCACAAAAGCAGAAATATAAACACATACTGCATAATGCTCGTATTTAAAATTCTTATCATAAAAAAATCTTTAATTTGTAATAAAATAAATTAATCAAAACCATTTACTAACCCATCTTAGTATAGATTAATATACCTAGGTAAAGTATTACACGAAAAAATTCAAATTTTGTAGGAATAATAGAGATGTATTTTTTTTTTAAATAGATCTTGTTTGATAAAGTTTAAAAATCGATATCGACAGCAGAAAGCCGAATATTATTAGGTAAACTTGTTTGAAAGTAATTTACAAAAATCAAAATTGTTAGGCCTGAAAAGTGCAAATTAAAAAAAAACATACCTGTAGCAACTAACAGCAGGATCGCTATCATAATATTAATTATCAAATTTAATCACAAACGTCAAAGACATCGAAACAGAATCCAACTTTGGGTGCATCAAATAAAATTTTGTTTGATTTTGAACGAGTCGAAACGGTCATTTTGGAGCTAAATCAAATTGATAAACCGTCGGGAAGGACTCTCACATTTTCACTAACAGCTCGAAGCAAATCGTGAATTTAAATTTACCTAGCGGTATATTGTGAATTGCGATGCATAGTACGCACGAGCGGCTGTCGATCATATTAATCAAACCAATAGACTTATTTAAAATGCATATGAAGTATACCTATAATATACACTCATTGACTTCTACATTTTTGGAATAATCATTATCAAGTCCAATTTCTCACAATAAAATCGTTCAATTAATAAATAGATACATACTAACTTTATTTGAAAAATCCCCGTGGTTATTGCTTTTGAGTTTTGGACTACCTATTCATAATTCTGATTAACGACCGGCAACGCAGTTGTAACTCCTATGGTGCCAGCAGGGATATATAAACTACCCCAAGGCAGGGTCGGCACTTGTGGCCAGCAGCCTACTACCAAAGAAAGTGTAATACACTGCGTTAAACCTACTACATTCAGATAGAGATTTCTTAAATTGTGATTTTTTTTAGCTAATAAAAAATATTTAAAAAAATATAGAAACCGACTTCCAAAGTAAAAGCAATAACATTCTTAAAATCACTAAAAAGTATGAAACAATTCTTATTGTCGAAATAGTTATACTATAATATAATACTATTTTTCTACTCAATCTTCTGATTTTTGAAGTCGCTACCAGCCATTTTGAACATAAGTTCTTTAAAATATTATTTATATCTTTAAGGATGTAGTTGTGTTAAAATTAATTATTTTTTATCAATGGATTTATACAATTGTTTGGACTGGTACCGACTTCAAAAATAAGAAGATTGAGTAGAAAAATAGTAACATTTTAGCAGAATTTAAAAGGTGAACTATTCCGAAAATAAGAATTATTTCATACTTTTAGTGATTTTAAGAATGTTATTGCTTTTACTTTGGAAGTCGGTTTTTATATTTTTTTAATATTTTTTATTTCTTTCTTTTCAGTGATATTATAATATTATTAACTAGTACCTGGGAGATCGAGCTTTGTTCGGAGTTTTAGTAAGACGATAAAATATTTAAAAATAAAAGAGAAAGGCAATAAAATTATCACAAAAATATTTATCTGACCGGTTTTCGAACCCGAGAACAATCGTAAACAACACACAAATTGCCATTCTACCATCCAGCTGAAGCTACATTTTATCGCGGCGAAATGTACGGTTCCTGCGAGATATCCTTTTGCGCGCACGAAGTCGCGATTAACGTCTTCTATAGTATAATCATATGTTTTCAATGTCAATTTTATACACTTATGCACAAAACAAATTCATGAAGTTAGTTGGAGCAAGAGGTCCCACACTCACTATTTCTAAAACGAAATCTACTCAAAATGCCTAATGTTGAATTGGCCGGCGCCGTGTCTCAGATTAGTTCATAGTTAGAAAAACCCCGTTTCTTGGTCATTCGTTGCATAAACGGCTAGATCAATTTTAATAAATCTTTTTTTGTGGTGGTTTGTTAACAGAAAAAGTTGCGGGGAAATTAAATATGTGCAAAAAAACTTTTAAGAGCCCTATTACAAATCTGCACTCTACGAGATTAGGTACCTATTTGAAGCGTTCCCGACATTTCGCGTTTTATAGTAATTATGCAATTGTATTGATCGTTTTTATTGAAATAGGTTAATAAAATTATGCTTTATAATTATAAAATATTTATTCCTCATGAAGTAACAATTGTTCCGGTATAAATTTTGCTTTATAATATTATCGTAGATAATTCACATGTAACTTAAAGCGATTTTCGAAGTTTTTTGGCTTAGAATAAGATTTTTTTCTATATTAAATCTAGAGAAGATATTTCAAAATTAAGGCTGCTACGAACTATACGACTATATAGGAGATAACATTCTCATTTTATTATTTCATTTGCTTAGAACAGTAGTTCAATCCAGGAGCTCAAAAAAGTGCCTTCATCCATTTTATGAAAATCTTTTTCTTCAATTTTGGGTTCAATTAAAAAATTAAGCAAATTTACAAAAAGCGAGGCCGCTACGAACTAGGCCAATAGCTATTCTGCACTGTTCAATATGTCAAAATTGTCAATGTATCTTTGTTTCTGAGATCAAGAACGCCATTTTACGCAAAAATAACAGTCGAGATGTAAATATGCCTCTTAACGATCATTATATTTTCTAATAAGAGTTTCCTCGGTTCGTCATGGATCCCATCATCATCATTGTTAGGGTTTACAGGCTTGCCACAACATTTCACTTTTTGGTAGCTGTGAATGTTCAATGAAATCGATATTGGTGTAAAATACTATGAGAAATACCTATATCTACATAATATCATGATGTATGGTGTGATGTTGGTTGTGGCGATGATTATTATTATTTAATAGTGACATATGCTTGCAGTTGTACTTGCATTTCCAAACGTGTATCTTTAAAGACTGAGGAGTTCTATTCAGTCCTTTTGTATCCAGGGTATATATACCTTAGTACAACATTTCACTTTTTGATACCTGTGAATGTTCAAAGAAATCGATATCGGTGTAAAAGACTATGAGAAATACCTAGATATCAACATAATAGCATGGTGTATGGTGTGATGATGGTGCTGGTGATAATGATTATTTAATAGTGACATTTGCTTGCAGTTTTATGAGCAATGCTGAAATTTCCAAACGTGTATCTTCAAAGACTTAGAAATGCCGTTTAGTGCTTTTGGATTCAGGGTATATCTTGGATATATAGATATAGATATTATTCACTTTCTGATACCTGTGAATGTTCAAAGAAATCGATATCGGTGTAAAAGACTATGAGAAATACCTAGATATCAACATAATAGCATGGTGTATGGTGTGATGATGGTGCTGGTGATAATGATTATATAATAGTGACATTTGCTTGCAGTTTTATGAGCAATGCTGAAATTTCCAAACGTGTATCTTCAAAGACTTAGAAATGCCGTTTAGTGCTTTTGGATCCAGGGTATATCTTGGCACATTTCACTTTTTGGTAGCATATGCTCGAGTTACTTCTTTACTTTAAAAGAAGTCAAACTCCTCCTCCTCGTCCTCAAAAATTTTGAGGACTTCTCTCGATTCCTCATGAATCCCATCACCAGGTCTGCCATTGGTGACAATGGGACCAATCCAGGACTCTTTACAATAAAAAAATAATTATGAAAATCGGTCCACAAACAACGGAGTAATCACGTAACATACACACAAAAAAACATACACACCAATTGATAACCTCCTTCTGTGTTTTGGAAGTCGGTTGAAAATGAAAGGCAAATGCAAGTGCCAGTTTTATTCCATAAAAAGTAGCTCAAAAACAAAATTCTACGCTGCGTAGGTAGAACTAGGCCATTAGGCGGTCATAGCCCAAAGTGGCTGCCTGCGGGGGCCGGTCCTTGTGGCCAGCAGCCTACTACAATCAGATAGAGATTTCTCCAATTTTTACTTTTTTTTAATAAAAAAGGCAAATGTGACAGTCTTATTTCATAAAAAAGTAGCTCAAAAGCAAAATTCTACGCTGCGTAGGCAGAACTAGGCTATTAGGCGGTCATAGCCCAAAGTGGCTGGCTGCGGGGGCCGGTCCTTGTGGCCAGCAGCCTAATACAATCAGTTAGAGAGTTCTCCAATTTTAACTTTTTTTTAATAAAAAAGGCAAATGTGCCAATCTTATTCCATAAAAAAGTAGTTCAAAAGCGAAATTTTACACTGCGTAGGCACGTTTTGCCTACGCAGTAAAATTCAATAACATTTTTAAATAAACGTAAACTCAGGCCTTACTTATAATTCGGTACGAAATAATAATAATAATAATAATCAGCTTTATTTTCAGACTGACATCAATAGAAAAATAAATAAAATATATAAGTATTACGTTATTCTAATCGCCACATCTTCAATTTACTACAATTACTTATATTAATTTAATTAATATTTTTATTTTTTAAAACAAAACTGATCCTATTTTCAATCCTTTTAAGGTTTTCATCTATAACCTTCGGTCTTACTAAGATATAATATCAAGAATAGGTCACCATAGAAAAAATTACAAGCTAATTTAGTCCAGTAAAAAGGCATTAGCACGCAAGAGAAACACAAACTTGAAACGAATATGTAACCGCCAACAAAGGTGGAGAAATGAGTAATGAGACAACAAATAAACTATATAATAGAATAGAAAACTCTTTATTTGCACAAAAAACACACACACATAACAATAATTAAATAAAGGAACTGTACAAAAAGGCGGTCTTAATGCTTATAGCATTTTCTGCCAAACAACCTAACTAAATATTTTAGCACAAACTAATTTTTAACGAAAGTTACCAAGTATTTAATAAACAAAGATATTATTTGATTGGTCTTCGCTAGCGCTCAACCGCCCAGCGAGACCAATGTTTGATATTACGTAACGTAGATCGTTGCTAAATAATCTGGTTAAATTGGAATTGTTACCGTTAAAACCTTTGCGTTGTTAACCGTGCTAACATTATTTAATAATATTATGCCATATTCGGTTTTTTTCACACCCAGGCTCTGAATTATTTCTCGCTAGTTCAAATACATTCCATATTAATTTATCAGGCCAATCTGGTTATATAGCTTCTTACATCGATTAAAAAGAAAGGTTGAAAGCTACGGGTGTGCCGGATGCTGTTATCAATACATTTAAATATTGGTATCAGCATCAGGCTAACTTCGTCAGGTGGTCTGGCTCCCTGTCATATGCTTACGGTTTGAATTGTGGTGTGAGGCAGGGCGGGCTGACATCGCCAACGCTTTTCAACTTGTACATTGACGGGTTGATTCGTGGGCTCAGTGACACCAACGTGGGGTGCTCAATTCATGGACAGATGATTAATAATATTAGCTATGCCGATGATATGGTGTTACTGAGCCCATCGATTAGTGCCCTTCGCAGACTGTTACAAGTTTGTGAAAGCTACGTGTGTGAGCACGGCTCGTGTACAATGTAGGGAAAAGTGAATTTATGGTTTTCAAAGCACGATCATTCACTCCTGATAGTGTACCACCAGTGTCATTAAATGGTATACCGCTCAGGAGAGTTACACAATTTAAATATCTAGGGCATATTGTAGACGAAAACCTCAGCGATGATCCCGACATTGAATGTGAGCGCAGAGGGATGGCGGTTCGATGTAATATGCTGGCCCGCAGGTTTGCTAAATGTTCTGCCGGTGTTAAGCGTACACTGTTTCGAGCTTTTGCGCAAACATTCTACACATGCAGCCTGTGGACCGGTTATACGCAGCGAGCGATCAATGCGCTTAGTGTGCAGTATAACAATGCCTTCAGGTTTCTGATGCGACTGCCTCGGTACTGTAGCGCATCCGCGATGTTCACATCCGCTAACATCGACAGTTTTGCGGCTATACTGCGTAAGCGATCCGCGTCTATGATGCGAAGAGTGCGAGACAGTTCGACGAAAGACGAGACGAAATTGCTATTAAACCTGAAAGTCCTATAATATGGAGACACTGGATTAATCTCCATATTATGTAATTATAATATTTATTAAAAGAATTTCATATTATGTACTTTCACTTTACTAACATAGTTGTAAGAACATTTGTACAATACTAACACAACTATGGATCTATGGTCTGAAATAAAGTATTATTATTATTATTATTATTATTAACCGCTTCGTAACCGATACGGTCGCCAATTTATAAATTTCTCTGCCAGTTTACATTCATTTTCGCCACCTTCTGCCGATTTTTGTATTATTTTGTGCCAGAGTGCTTTCGCCAGTTTAGTAATTCAGTCACCAACATTTTATTTTGCTGCCAAATTCAGTATTACAGTCAAAGAGAATGTAATGCACTACGTTATAATTATACAGTATGCTATATTTGATATTTTCCGCCCTTTATATATTACTTGACTTGGCAATGGTGTTATGCCATTGACAAAAGAACTACCTTTCATAAATCTTCTTCTTCTTATTGTGATAAGCTATATTTCCTTCATAAAAATAAAATATGTCAACGTCAAACCCTCCAAAATTTACACATGATTGAACACTTGTGGCGGAGTTTTGCCGGGGAATTCAATGAGTTATTATATTTCTTCATAAATTTGTGTTATTTCGGTTCTCAATGTGTAATATTGGTAGAATATTAACCATTAAATATTCGTTAACATGCACAAGTGTGGGCAAGTGGTACAACTTCTAAAAACGTGCTATTTTGTGTTTCCTCCAAAACTCCCTAGGAACTTTCAGTAAAGCTTCTACCACTTTACTGATCGACTGACATGACTCGTGGACTGCACTGACTATTTATTTGGACTTTGACTAGACTTTAGTCTTGACGATTTAGGAATACGGTGTTGAAAATTGAATCGAAATTTCTATTTCCCGCCTTTTTAACTTGATACCGGCAAATGGTTATAAGCCGAAGCCATATGTTTAAAAAAAAATACTTGTGCCGCATTTGAATTTTCTTCATTGATCCCGTAAAAATACTGTTTTTACTTCTTAACATAAAAATAACAATACAACTAATTACATTGTTAATCGTACATATTAAAAACTTTACTGCAAAACAATTGTATTGTATTTGCACGCCTTCATCTTTACTATCATTCAGAACAATGGTTTTACAATTACAGAACCAAAAAATCATCGAATTTTTAGAACTTGTCGGTCGTTTGAAAGTAGGTTTTTATTAAAATCTGGCTATTATACTGATTAATTATGTAAAATAGGCATGTAAAATAAAACACGTTTTATTCATTTTAGCATGTCAAAAGAACTGGTTGGTTAAAATGCGACATTGATGATTGTGAGTCTATCGCTGGTCATATGTACCGTATGGGAATGATGACCTTCTTACTAACTGAAGAGAATAACCCAACAAAGCTAGATAGGTTCAAGTGCTTACAGATAGGTAATACAATTATTACATTCATTTCTACAATATTATGTGTGAATAGTGAGATTTTCCTATGATATATAGTCGTATTGTTATGTGTAAAAAGTGCGATTTTTTATCATAAATAAATTAACAAATACATAATAACTTTTATCAATTGCATAAGATTATTATCTCTAACATTAACTTATTCTCTAATAACGCAAGAATGAGATTAAATTATATTCATGAAGCCCAATGTTTAACTTATATTTTATCTAATGCTTTACGTCTTACTATAAAATAACTCCACTATTTTCAGCCTTAGTGCATGACCTAGCAGAATGTATTGTTGGAGATATAACTCCTCATTGTGGAGTTTCACCCGAGGAGAAACATAGGCAAGAAGATGAAGCCATGAAAACTATTGCCGAACTCACTGGCATAGCTGGGGATAGAATGTATGAGTTATATAAGGTACTAGGAAAATATAGATGCATTCAAAACAGCATTTTTAACAGCTAATTAGTAATCAGTCTATATTTATTCAATGGTGACATTAAAAAATAAATGTATAATTTTACAGGAGTATGAAAATCAAAGTTCACCAGAGGCTAATTTTGCAAAAGACTTAGATCTTTATGATATGATTCTTCAAGCTTTTGAGTATGAAAAGAGGGAGAACGCTCCTAAGAAGTTAGAGGAGTTCTTTACATCGACTTACGGTAAATTCAAACATCCATTTATACAAGAGTTGGCTGAAGAGCTTTACAGGCAAAGAAAGGAGCACATAAAGTCTGTTGTAAATGGACTAATTTAGTATTTTTACAAGAGAAGAAGAGATTAATTGTTTTACAAGCACAATGAGAACAATTAATATAAAAATGTGTTGAGCTGCAACGTGTTCAATAGTACTTTATTTACTTGAAAAATTTGTTTCAGTTTATAAATGTTGTTTGACTTATTTTATTATTTTTAATGAATTATACTTTAAATATTATCAACTACTCTTCCTCAATATGGTATGTAAGTACTATTTTTATATTTAATTTCATTAAAACATAATATATTATATATAATATATAGTATGAGGGATATATTGTACAAAAAGTTTGAACCAATAAGCGAATATGCCTTAAGTGATTTATTTACCAAATATTTTTCTGTTTTCATACCTCTTCTAATGAAAATATTTACACAAATTAATTATCGGCCTACAATATTGCTGACTTTGTCTGTCAAGGGACTTTTCCAATGTATCAGAAAAAGACAGCAACATTAATGCTAATCAGTTATGTATATATTGACCCTTCTGGGTAGAAACGTCGTAAAAGCCATTTTGGCCAAAATGAGTTTGTAATGGTTTCTTACTCAGAATCGCGAGCTCTATCGATCTGTATATTCGAAATGTTCAAATTCGCAAAAAAAAAGTCTTACAGCATTTTTCAACTCATTATAAACCCAGTTTTCATCTTTGAAAATGTAATGCGCAATTTTTGTCAATTTTTTAAATATATGTAGTAAGGGACATATTTTTTAATTTCGTGGTTAATACTACATAATATAATACAGTACTTGAAAATAATACTATCAAACATTTTGTAGTAAAAGACACATCACCAACAAATATGGCTTTTACAACATTTTCTCGACTTCAAATATAAAAATGAACGATGTCATTTACGTCGTTAAATCCATAACTTTTAATAATACAGCTATTTTTTTATAGCGACACTATTGAAAATAAATGCTAACTTTGGTATTAAATAGCAGTCGCATTTTTGTTATGGCTTATAGACATTTATTTCAGGTCATCTAGACAACTATTATCTGCCTAAAAGTTTAAAAGACAATAATATTACAATTATTATTTAAGTCTATTTTTTAGCTACATTAGTTGTATCGGCAATTGTCTAGTAGGTACACACGTCATGCCACTGCCTGCTCCAGCGCGCTGCCGCGCGCGTACGCATCTCCTCCCGCTCTCCTCGTGATCCGCCCGTGCCGAAACGGCCTTATGGCTAAGCAATAGCAGCGACGAATTACGATCACTGCCTTCAGTCGTGTAAAAGAGTTGACGCGTCCTTTGTATGAGAGCGATCCGAAAAAATATTTGATACGTGAATGTACTATGCTTCTTAAAGGTGATTTAGGTAGTAAGTAATACTATACATAATGGAAGATAAAAACAATGAGGTAAGTACCTGCCTCTTTTAGATACTTATAATAATAAAATAAAATATATAAATAAAATATATTAATTATTATTAGGTTGTCAACGATGTCGTTTTATTGGACAAAATAACTAACTAAATACATTTTATCACTAAAACAGTTTTTATATTATAATATTATTATTACGTATTGCTTACAAGTATGGTTATAAAACTGGCTTATGATTCAAAAGTTTATCTATCGTGAGTTTATGAAACTGGCTTTTACTACAAATTGTTGTGTATTGTTTTAAAATAAGTTGGTTTTTACTACAATTTTTACTTCTATTTATTTTCTTGCTCTGGCTTATACATAAAATACCATTAATAAAATAAGTATGACAATGGTTAACAATAAAATAAAACTTATATTCATGGGGGACTCCGCTACAAGAAACGGGTTTATTCGTTTCTTACTCGACACTAAATATTAATATTATATATTATAATATATTATATTATAGAATATTAAGTTTTAATAAATGTTTTCCTTAATGATAATTAATAAAATAAATAATTAAGAAGGCATCCATCCATACAATAAAACATTTTTTCACTGCTTTTGTTTTAAAATAATAACGAAAATAGGTAGAAACTTTAAATATTAACCGAATATTGAATTGTATATTATTTACTTTAAACATAAACAATTAAGTAAATTATAATGACACTAGAGAACTCTTCGTGCGCGAGTTTCACTCTCAAGTCTCAAGTAGCCGGTTTTTTATAACTATGAGCTTAAATAAATAATAATATTGTTATGCATTTAAATAACTAAAGAAAAAACACTTTTAAAATTTGCATTTACAGATCATCTTTTAATGACGACGTTGCTGTGATAAAAACACAACAAAAAGTAAAGCAAATATGTAATGAAACACGTTCTATCAAAACATCTGTTGAAAGTGTGGATTTCATAGAAGATAGCGACGTTGAGACATCAGAAAAAAGAAAACTTACTCGGTGAGTTTCCACAACTGGCTTTTACTACAAATTGCTATGTATTGTCTTAATATAATTTGGTTTTTACTACAATTCGTACAAATTATCAATTTCCTACTTTTGGCTTTTACCACTTGGCATTTATTACTACTTTTGAAATAAGTATGAAAGCTGTTTTATTTTTCCTTATGCAATTTATTATAACGGTTCGCAACTCTTAAATTAGACTACAGAAAGTTTAGTTAACGACATGATACAATAAGACATGATGATAATTTTTGAATATTTGTTCCAACTAAGGCAATATTATGTGATCTATTTTTCATAACTACGTGAATATAATAATATAAATAATATGTATTTGAATAACTAAAGAAATGACTTACTTTTTTAAATTTGCTTTTACAGATCATCTTTTGATGACGATTTTGCTGTGACAGAAACAAGCAGTCAAATTAACAAACCATCTTATGACCCAAAAAAACAGCAAAAAAAACAAGAAATTTAATCAAACACCTGTCAAAACATCTATAGAAAGTGTGGATTTTATTAAAAATAGCGACGTTGAGACAGTAGTAAAAGGACAACTCATACAACGTACTTGCACTTCAACAAACGATCGTAATAGTACTTCTACAATATTATGTTTATGGAGATCTCACAACTTCTTTAAAACCCCGGAGACAACTCCTATTAAAAATATTTCTAGTTTATTATTGTCTCATCCTCTATTAGCGTTAAACTATTACACTCCTTCGTCATCAAAAGCGGCAGAAGATTTTCACGACTATCTTCCCAGCGATGGACCTAATGTTGACAGCGCACATAACTTACCTATTGATGCCCATACCGCAGCGAACGATACTCACCGCCATGGCCCCGACGCTGGATCTGAAAATGCAGCACCCCCGAATCACTTACCTATTGATGCCCATACCGCAGCGGACGATACTTACCACCATGGCCCCGACGCTGGTTCTGAAAGCGCAGCACCCCTGAAACACTTACCTATTGATGCTCATCAGTGGCGTGCACAGGATTATGACACTGGGTATGCGGCGAAGTACTCGGTCACAAAAACTTTTTCGTTTATAGATTTTTAGCATAGCTACAGTCAAGCGACGGATCTCGTAAGGTCGAAACCATGCCAACAGAGCAAGTCTTAGATGTACTACTATTCAAGTACATCTTCTACGGCAACGCAGACAAAACAGCGATCGGTCGTCGCGGCGGAAAAAATTCTAATAAGTAAAATAATAAGCATATTTTAAAATATTATAACTACTCACCAGTCAGTCAGCTTCAATTTTCACATATTCAAGGTTCCGGTTACTTGAGATTACTATATCCCGATGTAAATTACTAAATAATATGCAAGGAAAACAGTATAATTTAATCGTGTGTACACAACCACACAGCCATATATACGTTTCATAACTTTTAACATGAAATTTTCGAGTTACATTATTTTTTTGCTGGTTTAATTGTTGTAACTCGGGTACACACCTACCTTTAGACAGAATTTGAATCTTTTCACTGAATGACAATTGTGAGAACTTGTTATTTTTAATTTTTAATAAACACATTTTCAACACAAACCTCACAATCAAATAACATTTTTAAAAAATCAACAAACGCACTAGTAAAAGCAAACCACTACAATTATTATAGAAACTCAGTAAGAAACTGTTAAATGTACACACTTTCAAATGTTAAAATGAAAAATCTGTTAAGAAAACTATAAACAGGAGCGACTAAATTGTAAACAATGATTATCACATGAAATATGCAATATGGCCCCCGCGAAACCTTACTAAACAAAAATGCATAATGTGCATACGTGATTTATTAGATTTCCGTCTATTATTTTTACTCGGATTATAGGCAACGAATAATTTCCGACAAGCCAGTTCGGCGGTTTTCGGAAGCGTTCGGATAGCCGAGAGCCATCGCCTGCCGCGGAAGTTACGCTACATAATCATGTCGATATTCATGGGTGTGTGCGTTTGCGAAGTATAAAAATTACACATACATGCGATGATATGTCCTGCAGAACGCAACGGCATGCGATGAGTTGCTACTTATAAAATATTAGGCGTTTTTAAGTTATATTTTATATAGTTATTATATTTTATATATTAGTCATCTAAAACGTACGAACGTTTTATTAAAATATCTGTGAATGACAAGTAAAGCACTGCATTTCTGCCTATATGGAGCGCACGCCCCTGATTCCCATACCGCAGCGGACGATACTTACCACCATGGCCCCGACGCTGGATCTGAAAATGCAGCACCCCCGGATCACTTATCTATTGATGCCCATACCGCAGCGGATGATACTTACCACCATGGCCCCGACGCTGGTTCTGAAAGCGCAGCACCCCTGAAACACTTACCTATTGATGCCCATACCGCAGTGGACAATACTCACCACCATGGCCCCGACGCTAGATCTGAAAATGCAACACCAGTTGACGGCTCACCTGCCCTTGCACACGTCGTAATGGATGATGATTACCGCCATTTTCCCGGCACTGGACCGAAACTTCGAGGTAAAAGCCCCGTTGTAGCCGACCACTCATCTTCCGAGCAAACAAGAAAAAGACGCAGAGCCACAAATTGTTTAAAAAATCATGTTTGGATTTTCTGTCTGATGAAGACCAGGGAGATTTTTCTGCAGGAAGCTCTGATTTGTGGACTTGCAGCGATTCAAGCACGTCTAGTCATGATAAAAAGAGTAAAAAGTACAATTTTACGTTAAAATAATGAAAAACTATAAAATAATTTGATATTTGTCAATAATGTTTGTCGCATTTAATACACAATGTTACACTTTCTTATTATTACAATTGTCTTTTAATTCAAAAATACCTTCTATAAAACGATGTATCAAGTCTTATACAACTAAATGAATAGATGGTTATAGTCGCGAAGCAAAAAAAAAAATGTAAAAGCCATTTACAACTAGATTTTTTGTAGTAAAAGCCATGCGATCTCTGAAACTATTGAATGTAGAATATTTTGAGTTTCTATTTAGTAAACTACCCGAAAATCTAAGCTTAATGAGCTATACTGGTTTATTATAACTTCAAAGAATAAAAAAATATGCGTGAAACAAAATTACGATTTTTGTTTTGTGGCCGTACTGTAAAATGGCCATTTGGCTTTTACGACGTTTCTACCCAGAAGGGTCGATATATTGAATATTGGGTTAATCGTTTTGTGATGTTTATAATAATACAATATTTTGTACTTAAAACCCATTGAGTTATAATGTACTACGTACTAGAGAAGACGCCTCAACTCGATTGTTTGTAACACGATTTAGAGCGCGCGCACTCCAACTCACTTAGTCTGTGCCGAGCGCTTGCAGCAATGTGACACGTTTGAGTGAAGTTTTGTTTTTTAAGTTATGCCTTCGTGTGCATTGAGATACTGTTCAAACAACTCCAGAAACATAAGTAAAAGTCAAGGAGTGACTTTTCACCAGTAAGTTCATTTATTATCTTTAAAACACGCTTAATTTAATTATAATTTTTCAATTGCAACGCGTCACCGCGGCGGCGGCCATGTTTACGTGAGAACATAACACCTCCCGCTTGTCCCGCGCATACCCCGCCGTCATCAAGTGCGCGCCCTATCTTTTGTTTGAGAAAGCTTCTCTAGTACGTAGTTCAAACAAACTAGCCACCAGGCTAGTTATAGTCCGACTTAGCTACTGAAATAGAAATCGGGTCAGCGGCAGCAGTAACAGCAACAAAAGGTACACTTGTAGGATGGATTCACCTTTATTGGTCAGCAATCAGTAGTAGAGTGAGGGCCATTTTTCAGTTACCGCCCTTTTTATACATCTTATGAGTATAAACAGTTAAATGTTTATATATAGTAAATAAGTTTTAATTATTAATATTAGTATTTAAATATTACTATTCTATGATTAATAAATGATTTAATAATTATTAAAATCAAATTAAGATAAACCGGAAGCTACGCAAAAATAGTCACAAACTTAAATAATATTATTAAAATCTATCCAGAAGTGAGTTTTGTAACACTACAGCGGTCTTAACCCGACCCTTAGCATAGACCCGTTCGAAAAAAAAAAGTACGTAGTACATTATAACTCAATGTTAAAACCAGAGGCCCTAACAAGAAGCCAAAATAATTTATTCCAGTAATATTACTAGTAAGTACACACACTTGTGATAATAATTAAACATTTAAAAATGAAATTTTATTTTTATTCATTCTCCAAAGTCTGTGTGTATATTTAATCTCAACATATAATATTTCTCGTATTAGTAAAAATTGTAATACTTGGAATCATAAACTGTGCTAATACAATAGAGCTTAAAATCTAACAGACAAGTGTCGAGTTTTTAAATTGCTGCCGTGTGTTAGAGTTTTAACTCTATTGTATTAGCGCAGAATTCTATTTCAGCACTTTTATTCCAGATGGAGATTCCAGATAATGCGGTCCATGGCTAAGGCTCTGACTACGTCATCCCGAATCTCTCCAGTTGGACAGAGGTCCTTGAGACTTGAATTGAGAAAGAGCTTGTAGAATCTTTACTGTATATATTATACATCTTAAGCTATTAATTGCGCAAATAATGGACTAATTTGGTAGTTTTTGTGAAATGTGAATACTATATAAATATATACTTATACAAACTGTTTAGCAGCTTATTGATTTTAATTAAAACTATAAAACACTTCAGATTAATTAAATAAAAAATTTAGTTGCAGACTATAAGATAAAATGCTCGACTGTTAATAACTGTAGGCAAAATGTTCACTAAAATTAAAATTGCAAAAAAAAGCCAAAAATAAAAACAGCCTTCAATTTTATACTTTATTGTACAAAAAATGGGTATTCGATTTATACATAAATCTATTCAGTCAAATAAGACTAAACTTCATAAATGCTAAGAATTAGATAGTTATAGAACCATTCACACTATTAACATTTCAGATCATACTTAATTGTATTGCTTACACATAACAACAATGAAAACACATCAATGTTATGGGATGTTTATTTGATGTTTTAAACTAATTAATATACTATGGAAATAGCAAAACTTTACATTCATATTATCCAGTCCAATTCAGCACCAAAGCTGGAATACTGCAATATCAGTTTTGATTACAACCCACTAAAAATATAGAGTTATGCTTGTTGTTTCTGAGGCTGTAACGATTGCTGTTCTTCTTTCCTTTTCTGTTTCTCTCTCATTAATTCAGCATCCCTGTAATTGAAATTAAGCTAAATTAAATATGTTGAAATAAAACTGACGTTCTTAGACACAATTGTTTCCGCTTCTAGAAAAGATAAGGCTTAGTAGGGTTGTGTTTTTTTTTTCAGCCTATAAGGGACAAAATATGTTTACATTTTTAAGTCAAAAATATAGGATTAGAGCTTTTACTCTAGGACAATATAAAAACATAATTAATTAGTGACAAAATTGTTATTTTTCTGAGGGTTGAGCGAGTTTTAACATATTTTAATTAGTTTTAGGCAAGTGTAATGTATGGCACATTGCGAGCATTGTGTGTGTAAGCACCGAGTACTTTTTAACCTTAGATCGCTCAATTAAGAGGACAGAGCTTGACTCCCAGTGGTATGTTTCAGGAAATATGGGACGTCTGTCAAAATAATAAAATATGTTAGAAAACAATGGCAAATTATTCAAGAATATATTGATCATAAATGTGAATGATCTGTGTGAAAGGCACTACTGAATTATAAAAGGAAGTTACCCATATATTTATGTAAAGAATAAGGCATACAACAAGTGCTCAAGACGAGACGTATAAACATACCTGTGTTTCCTTTCTTGTAGTGATAGACCAGTTTTTTCACTAGCATTCTTTTTTTTTTGCATTTCCTGTTGCTTTTTCTGGTTTTTTGCACGAGCTAAATCTCTCTGGTTACCACCTGCAATTCATAAATCTTATGGTTTATTACATTTTGAACTTTGTTTACATGACGTGTTGTTTGTATCTTTTGAGGATAGGATCAATTATAATCTTAGCATAAGACCCCTATTTACATAATTAGGTTGAGGCGTCACAGATATTGTTATACACCTACACGAGTCTAGAACATTCTATGAAGGTGTTTGGACAGTTATATCGGAATGAAAATATGGCGTGAAGGCGCAAGAAGTATGCTGATTTACATAGTGTTTAGTATAGTTAATACAAAACTATATTATACAATACTCACGGGTCATCCTGAAAATTTTATCACTGTACAATGAATGTATGTAGGCTGCTGTAAAAGTCCGGACGATACGCTAGTCCGGCCGAAACCTAGGACAACGCACCGCCCAACTTTTTGCCAATATGAAAAGAAATTTAAAGCAAATAAAGAAAAGTATTGCTTTTAAAATATCGGTTGTGTATTCTTGGTGGCCATATTATCATAGACAACAACTTATTACAGATCATAAACAATAGACAAGAGGCAACAGATAAAATCTAAAAATGCAACCATAGATGCTTTGCTTTTTAGACGGTCATTCAAAAATCAAAACCGTCGATCTGAATATTAATAATTAATAACATATTACAGTGAAATTAGCGTAATCCGTGGAATGAGAGATAAATATATTAAGCTGGAAACTGGTATACACCTTCATTTTAGCGTTTTAAATGTCCCCTCAAAAGTCTCATAAATCTCGTCTCCGCGTCGATAGTTCGGTCAAATGTCAAAAAAAAAAGTGTTTTTCACGATCACGATTTCTATGGCCCCAAAGATGTTATTATCTAATAAGAAGTTTTAGAGTATTCAATTTATGATAGATATTGTATAAGACATTTTTTCATACGGTCAACCATTTTTAAGACACAAACGAACCGAACGAACGAACCATGCGAACCATGTGCATAACAATTAAAAATCACTTTAGAATCACTGAATCACTTTTGAATCAATTAGTTCATTTTATAAAATGTCATTATTCATAATCTATGAAACTTCGCTTTTATATTTGAAAAGTCTTTGTACCTACCTACTTACTAACTTACTAATACCTACTTACTAGGATAATTATTAATATCTTAGTAGGTTCTTTTCTTCTTTCCTTCCTAGTAGGTCGCTAATTTAACTAGACTATTGTTATATTGACAATATCATGATACACTTCACTTTTCTTTCTTTAGTTTGTCAGTCAGATAGAGCTATAATCTGCTGTAATTTCACTGTAAGAAAAATGAATACTGTAGGTACCGTGCTAAGATTATCTATAGGTACTACCTATTAGGTAGGTACCCTATTTGAAAAGATAAGTACGATTGGAACTTACCTATTTTAATACGGTATACATACTTATTATAGGGAAGGGATACTTATATATACAATATAGGGAACTACCTTTAGGCTATATGCTCCGGAATCCGGAATACCGGTGAAAATTCAGAGCACTGAAAATAGAACTCTGTGCAAACATAAAGTTGAAAATCGAATACACGAGTGTCGAGTCAAATGTCAATGTCATATATGACAGCTGACACCAGACACTTCGATTTTCAAGTTCTATTTTCAATGCTCAGGATTTTCTACGGCCTTCCGGATTCTGGTGCATATATAGTCCCAGCCTTTATTTTTGGAAATACCTTTATGAGTAAAACTATTTTTTTTATTTATTTATTTTTTATCCATATAATAATTAACTAAGCTGAGTGCTGTGACACATCACATAAAAATAAACGAAATGGCGTTACACACAATTTTTGGTATAAAACTAAGTACCTATTGAATAAAGATAGAAGTACCTATAGTATAAATTAAGAAAAAAATATATTTTTATATGGCAATTCTGAATTCTGATTTAAAATTCCGCGGTCCGCCAAATTGTCAAAATGTCGGTCAATGCACAAGTGCAATTTCCGAAAAATGAAAACAATTTAAAAGGTGATAAATCCACAAAACTATTATTTCCGAAACCGGCAGACTGTTCTTATGTGTCTTGTTATTGGTAAGATTAATATCTATAGTTTCATTTATTTATTATATGTAAGTTTTATTTACCTTATATTAAAGAGTAGGAGTTTTATTTTTAATAAAATTACAGCGAGGAAAACGTTTGGAAACTTTGCCAGGATGTGTCTATAAGGATTCCTGGAGATCTGGATAGATGTTATGTTGTTTTCATTTCTAATCCATGTCGCACTGTACCACTGTGGAAACAAAGGGCCGGGCGACAGGAGGATCGGCTTGTAATATGGGTCAGTTTTCGACGGTTTTTCTCTAGTTGTTATATTTTAATGACCGGTGCTTAATGTTTCAAATTTAACAATACTTTTCAGGATTATCATGTGATATTTCTGTACGCCTTAGACTCCAAATCGTGTTTGGTTTACGATCTGGATTCAGAATTGCCTTTCCCGACGTTCTTCCACAAATATGTAACAGAAACTTTTCGGACTGATCAAGTATTGAAATCTGATTTTCATCGGTTGGTAACATTTCTGTTTTCTTTTTTTAATAAATTCTTTCTAATTAGATTTATTGCCAATTTCACCAACACTAGTAAAAATTATTTGATGATAAAATAACATGATGACATGATTATCACTGACAGGCATTGGTGAAATGGGACTTAGACTAATGTATTATTATATTTGTAGATTCTTCCGAGTTGTATCAGCTAAGCAATTTCTTCAACATTTTGCATCTGACAGACGCCATATGAAGAGACCAGACGGGACATGGATAAAGCCACCTCCGGCATATCCAGCTATTTGCACATCAAGTAAGTAAATAAACTATTACCCTTTATACATTCCTTTTGCACTATATTTAACTCCACAAAAAAAAAAAAACTATTTAAAAAGAATATTTGAATTAATGAAGAAATTAATACATGCTGGAAATATTTTGTACAAACAGATGTTGTCGGTTCCTTCATAAGGAACTATTATAATATTATTCTGAGAACTTTTTAATTTTAAAAAGGAAGAGTTGTAAATAAACTTTATTGAAAAGTTTTTACCAGAGTATTTCTATTTCAGCCTCGGTACATAATTTGGATGAATATATCAATATGGATACTGGCTCCGGCCCGGGCCAAGTATTTAATTTAACTGATTTTGTACAACGATTCTATAAAGTCGAAAAGTAGTATATTACTTACAACCAGTAGGTAGTTAAATATTGCAATATATGATGCATTGATTTTTCAAGTTAAAAATTCTGCATTTATTTTATTGTTATTGTTGTGAATGATGTAACAAGTTTGTTACAAATGTATGTTGTGTTATAAACTCTATTAACTTGAGTTTAAGGTTGTTAGTTTGTTTAAAATTCTTTATTGATAATAATTTATTATTTAAGTGTTTGTAGTATTTAATTTATACTACTACACTACAACCACTTAAATAATAAATAAACACATATATATTGTTTATTTATTATTTAAGTCTTTTAAAGTACTAGCACAAGTTTATTACACTTGCACTTGTGTAAAGAAATGTTTCACAAATGAAAGTTATCAATTTCACAGTTTTTTATCTTTACGAAATAAAACAAAATATTATAGTATTAACATTATAATATTGTCTGCTACCTACTTGTGTATTCATATACTGTACTGTAAAGGCTATAAAAAGCTTGTATAATGAATAGCAGATTAGATAGCATTTACAATGATAAATGGCTAAAGATTATTGTAATAATAAATATTTAATATATTCTTTCAATAAAAGATTTAATCAATATCATACATATACATATAACATGAATTTCATTTCATTGGAATTATTACATAACTTTGATATAAGATTAAAATTATACTTATGATACTTAAGTTTATTGAAAATTATAAAGTGTATATTTTTTCATCTCCAATATACCTATTAAATTTCTATTTCTTTAATAAGTAATTGAAAATGTCCACAATTAAAGACAGCACACATTTAGCTACTTAGTAGCTACATACAACATATTGGTATTGCGTCCCAGAATTTTTACCTAAGAAATTCTTAAAATAAGATAACATAATTTTTTTATTTGGCGAAGTCTGTGGTTCAGACACTGTTCTCGGCTTGAGCACCAACGCGCTGAACTCAGCGTGTTGGTGCTCAAGCCGAGGGTCGCGGGTTCGAATCCCGCCGAAGGAACAAAAAGTTTTTCTGTTCTCCTGGGTCATGTATGTGTATTAAATATGTGTATAATATAATAAAAATCTTAAATATATGTATAGTATAAAGCATTAAAAATATACTTCCCGTTTTCTGAATCCGGTAACACAAGTTCTTCGGATATTTACCACGGGACCAGATTGACGTGTTGTAAAGCGTCCATGGATATTATTGTTATTATTTCATGAAAAAAAAACTTAGTCCCATACATAATCATTAATAATTATTATTTTTGTCTCGTTTTTGTAAAGATTGGCTTCCTGCCTTACTGCTGATGTTATGTTGTTAAAAGGGCACAAAATCTATTAATTACAGCACTATCCTAAGTGTGTGCTGGCTTTATATTATATTATTTTCTACTATTACCAATTTTTGTAAGAGTAATGTTTAAAGTACGATTTCGTACCCGAAAATATTATGGCAAACCATTGAAGCATTGGCATATTATTAAAGTGAAATAGATTTATGGAACTGTTATGTTTATAGTGCAAACATCTTTATGATGTCCGTAATCATGTACTGCAAAAGAAAACAAAGTGTCTCTAAAAAAATTTTTTATGACTCGGTTAACCGAGTCGAAGACAATACAATTACTAGACAATTACTTAATTTCCTCAGTTCAGCTATAATGTAGGGTAGTCTTTATTTTGGCGCAACCCGTTCAATGGAAAATGGGTCAAACATTTTCAACCGAATAGCAACTTGCGCCACGTTTCTAAAAATTTAAACTCGTTAGCTGCGTTTATACGATAACGGGGCTCGGCACGCGAAGTTACGCCTTTGTTTTTACAAAAATAACTGTTCCTGAGTCAATGTAATTAGGTGGTTTCGTGCTACAATTACATTTATAACATAATAGCTTTAATATAACTCATTTTTCACTGGACTAGCTTTTTGCCGTGCCTTCAAAACTAGATTTTTATTTTACGCCATGTTTGATCACTTCCGAGTGTGTAAGCGGATCTTAACACTTAAGTGGCAAACGAGCGACGGATCGCCTAACGGTAATCACTGCCTCATGGACACCTGCCATACCAGAAGAGTTACAAGTGCCTACTGTAACCACTCACTTGACGAAGCTCAACGCAAGCGTCGTTGTTAGTTCATAGTTGTTACAAAGCTAGTTAAAGTATATTCGCCGCATGAAATACACACAAAGGATATTAAATATCGATTTTAAAATTATGAAGGCCGCTATTAATTGTGCCTGAGCCTTGAAAGGAAAATGGATAACAGCTCCCTAATAAAAATATAGGGCGGAGCCCCTTTAAACTCATTATTGTATTTAGTTGTTTATGTCAGACATCAAACATTTGCAATCTTTCCTAATAATTCAAATTCTGGGTTTAATTATAAACTTTTAAATTTAGGAAAAGGTTATTAATCGCTACTAAAACATATACACTACGTGATTCTCGTTTCCTTGACTAATTAATAAAATATTTAAAATATTTAATAAATAATTTAAATTGTTTGTAATCGATAAGGGGCCATCCATAAATTACTTCACGTTAAGGGGGAGGAAGTTGGTCGACGAAGTGTGAGATTGTGTGACAAGGGGGTGGGACGGGTCCTAAATTTCGTGACATCACATTTCAAAATCTATGTTAATCTAAGTTTTAATAAGTAATAGCTTTGATATAATAGCTATTGCACTGTCGAGGCGTATTTGTTTAAGCGATCATGTGGCAATTGTCGTTTGTATTTTGCATCATAAAAAGCCACTAATCAACACATTAAGCAATTACATAAGAAACAACAAGAAGTTTGCTCATGGCGGAAATTAGATGAACAAAGAAGTGATGGTAGACGTGCCAGAGAAATTCTTTGTTTGAATGATGACGATGATGCTGTATAGTCTCACAAATGTGACCAACTGTGACAAGGACGGGGGAGGGTCAAAAATCATGAATTCATGAGATGTAATTTATGGATGGTCCCTAAGTAGCTTTTGTATGAAGTTAAACATAAATTTTTGTATCGACTTTTATACACCCTTTTTAATAATTTCCTGTGCACCTTAGTATAAATTATACAATAAATATTTGCATGTTTTTAGCTATAATTTTAATTATAAGTGATTTTACCCATATATAAAAATGAGATTATTTTGAATTTATATAAATGTCGTGTGTTAGTCTATCTAGCTTTCGTAATTGCCTTATGGATTTAGTATAACTAAATCCATAAGGAGGTCGCGTGACGAGTTTTTCCTGTTTGCGACCGCCGTTAAATTCTTCCATTTGTTGCACAAAGGAAAATAGATGGGGTAGGGTAAAAACCTAACATCATTTTCTATGACATACTATTTAATAACAATTCTATTAACTGACTAGTAGAATAAGGATGTAAAGCACAGAAGCTCGATATGGTCACGCATCCCCGCAGATTTTACCTCAAATAGCATATAAAAAATCTTCCATCTCTAATATTAAATGAATATTAATGTTTATAGTAAATAAGTATGGTTTTGTCACACAATAAAAAACGTTTTAATGTAATCGAAGCACATTTAATATAAAATAATTTAACTTTTTGCAGGGTTTTAATCTGTGTTCAAAGGTACCGTATCTAGTCAAAAATATAGTTTCGTTAGTCCCATGCGGTTAAACTAACAAAGTTTTTATGTGTGTGTGTGAGGTGCTTTATGATATATTAGCTAGTTTCTCATAAATATTATATATTGATTATAAATTAAGACGTTTTAAATCTAGTCATCGATTCCTCTACTGTTAAAAGTTTACTGTATTTATCGTAGAATATTTTATCGAGGCGTAGCTGGATATTTTATGGGACCAAAATATTATAAAACGGTAAAGAATGACAATGCGTAGATACCCGCAAAAACATTATTCGAAAATACTTTCAAAAACATCGAGGGGCAAGGGGGGCCGGGAGAGAGGCAAAAAAAACCTTTAAAAAAAGCAGTAATAAAAATATTTATATCAGTTAATAGTATAACGGAAATACACTTATGCACCCCCCTACAAATACCTGTGCACCCCCCTGAAAGTCCCTAATCCTGCCGGTGCCCATCTAGGGCATCAAAAATACTGAAACTTGATTATTGTCTTGTAATATGTCTTGACGACCTCTATGGCTCAGTGGTTCAGCGCGTTGGTGCCCAAGCCGGGGGTCGCGGGTTCGAATCCCGCCGAAGGAACAAAAAGTTTTTCTATGTTCCTGGGTCATGGATGTGTATTAAATATGTGTATAATATAATAAAAATCTTAAATATATGTATAGTATAAAAGTATTAAATATACTTCCCGTTTTCTGGTACCTGTAACACAAGTTCTTCGGATACTTAGCACGGGGCCAGATTGACGTGGTGTGAAGCGTCCATAGTATTATTATTATTATTATTATTAATATAACGTCTCCGAAAATCAATGACTGACACTTCGGGCACATGATCCACTGCTTGTGTAAAGACGTTTAGGCAAAAAAATATTTGTTATACTCAAAATAAAAAATCACCTATGTATGGGCGACTCTCCGCTCAACGCAAACTCGCCCATATAAAGAAATAATATTTTTTTCGAGTAGGACAATTATTTCTCCGCCTAACCGTCTTCACAAAAGCAGTAAATCATGTGCCTGAAATATCCGTAATTGATTTTTCTAGACCTTATTATATACCATCTTTCAATTATCAATGTTGCCTGAAATTGAGACACTGGTCGTATTGCGGTTGTCCAACAAGCAAATGATGGTGCTGTGTTTTTGTCCCACTGGTTACGCCTTCTCTTTTTACCACTATTTTATAACGGATTTAATCGATACCTTCCTTCTACGCCTTTAATGATTTGGTCTATTGACAATCTAAATGAGTGATGTATTGCTTGCGCTTTTAAATGTACCTTAAAATTACATGTTTTTGATTTATGAATTTTCTGGCTACAATAAATATTACATGCAATTATTAGCTTTTTTTTTACTCCAACCTGTTCCAATAAAATTTGTGTTGTAAGTTGCAATTTCCATAAATATTTCATTAATAAGGGGTTGGTATAGAACTAAAATACTTATGTAATAAATATAATTATTAACAACAATAAGTATAAACACTGTATGTAGAAACTATTTGGTAAGTATTTCAGCCCCATTTTCAGTAATAAGAATGGTATGTTCAACTTGTGCTGTCCTAGAGCCGTCCTCGGTTATGATTGTCCACCCATCCTCTAACATGACAGTATGAACACTTCCATGAGACAATACCGGTTCTATCGTAAAAGTCATTCCAGGTTTCATTAGGCCAGGATAGCGATTTACTGAAAGATATATATTATAATTAGAATAAAGTTGTAAACAAAAATATTATTACTAAGTACTATGAGAGAATTTATTAGCTGTTTTGCCACATAGGTAGGCGCCATTAGTGCGTTGCGTTGTCGCAGCGTTGACGCTGCGTCCTTTATCATAGGTTTTTTATGACATGCTCCATTAATGCGTTGCGTCGTCGAACGCAAAATATATCAAATTCCTCATAGTACATAATATTGTACTAGCATGTGTGCAGTTCACGCGCAATACAAGTTAATCCTTTCAAAAAGAGTTCAATGCGCTGCGGATAGACGGCGCTGATCGCGAGGTTAAATCTCTTGTCCTACTGGTATAAATATTCGGTGTCTTTCTTGTTTCATCGATTCAAAATCAGCAATGCTGAAGAAATTTATCTTAAAATAAAACTTGTCAAGATTGGTATATAATTACATACATGTGTGGTGAATTTCTGGGGGACCATGGAAGTATGATCCAATACCATGTCCGACGAAAGCTGGTAACACTGATAAGCCATTTCTTTTTGCATGCTGGTATATTCTATGTCCAATTTCACAAAACGGAACATCTGGGCCACATAACTTTATTGCCTGGAAAAAATTCAGAATAGCCTAAATAATATGTTTTTATTAAAAAAGCCTTAGTGTAAGAGTTAATACAGGCAAACGGCACTCAGACGCATCAGTGGTCGCGCGTCGCCGCGTCGACGGCAGCTGTCGAAAGGCAACAATGCCTGCAGTTGTGCTATGGATGGCGGAATCACGGTAAAGAGAGAACAGTAGGACATCTATGGCCGCCTGGCGAGTAATTACCTACTCTAGAGTAGGCCATGGAGAATAGAGGTAAGGAGTACCATCTCTCTAAGGCAGAAAAGCTAAAAAGTGTCCGACAAAAGTAATTAAATAATAGTTCCAAAAATGGCCATAATGGCGCTAGAGTCAGAAAAGGGTGTGATATGAAGTTAGCAATAAGAGATGGAGTGAAGTTAGTTGAGTTTAGTTATTTAAAATTTTTGACGACTTTAGTAGATTAAAAATAGTTAATTCAGTAAATCATGAAAATTCTAATTACTCGTATAGTCGAAAATATTTTTATATATAAAACCGAAGAAGATGCTAAGATTTAATTATACGTTTAAATTTTGCCGCTTTACTCCCGTCTGCGACTAGCGCCCCTATTTAACGCTATTTTACGGATATGGAGTAGGCGCATGGGCTGTCAGTACTTACTTCATTATTTTAGTTAAATATTTTTATTTCCATATCATGGAGTAGCACTTGGTTTTTATTTCTATAATATAATGAAATGTTTTACAAATTCATAAATTGAACTACGAATAAAAGTACTTGAAATTTTTAGAATATAAAATTCCATTTATTAAAAAAAACTATATTGAAAAAAAAACCCTCGTTTCTGCATATTCGGAACGCTTTATGGTAAGCAGATGAAGTTAACTAATTCCCATCCTTATGTAAACGTATTCATTTAGTAAAAAGCTTTTAGATATACACTACAATATTTTTTGCTTCCTTTCAAAGTCATGATCAAAATAAGTGCTAAATTAATGCAGGTAAACGCGAGTGGTCGTACTTCGATGTGCGTGATCACGGTACGTACGCGATCAGTCACGGCAGGTCGGCCCGCATTGAGAAAACCTTATCATTCCTTAGGACTATGTGTGAGCGTGCGCGTAGGCGCCCAGCGCGCACGCACACATTCAAACCGATCGCGGCACATTTGTATGAAGATGTTCTACTGTTCTTATATGGTGGCGCAATGCCAGAGTTTGTAAGAGCTCTAAGAGCTTTATAATATTAAAAATATATATAATATTTTTACAATAATTACATTACTTGAAGACTATAAGTTTAATCTCTTTTTGGTTTAGCCCCAAATTAATAAAAAGGATTATGTTTGGCAAGTGATAAGAAGTTGGTTTAAAATAAATAAATAAAATATTTTTATTCATAATAAAAACAAGGTTTTCTTTTCTTAACGTTAAATTAATAAAAAAAAGTATTACAATGATATTACAGACTAATTTATTGAAGTATAATAAAAAGCTTACTTGATCTAGACACTCTACAGTAATATTTACAAGCTGTAACCCTCTGTCATCAACATCACCAACCAGAAAAGTTTTAGAGCAATCTCCATGGTATCCCTTATAGAATACCTGAAAATATATGCATAGATGACATAAATATTCACATACTTTTATGGACCAATTAAATTAAAACCAATTTAACAAAATATTAAAAAAAAAAGTAAAATTATACTGACTGTTAGCAGTGTTAGCAGTTAAATAAGCTCCTATTGTATACTGAACACAATTTTTTGTATGCAGAAAAGCTTTTTAGACTTAACAATTTACAAAGTACTTACAGTAATATCAACATTTATAATGTCTCCACTAAGCAAAGGTCTCAAATCAGGTATTCCATGTACAGCCACATTATTTACTGAGGTGCATACACTTTTTGGGAACCCCTTATAGTGCAAAGGGGATGGGTATGCATCAGCTTCAATACTGAAATTGTGAACCAATTCATCTATGTCGTCAGTAGTAGCTTCTGGCTGGAATTTAAAATTAAACTTTTTTATTAAACAACTTTTTAAAATAATTGAATTACACTAGTTTTGCAGTTTAGTCTTTAAGAGCACACAATCATTACTTTTAAAGGCTGTTACATTTTTTTTGGATCAACTGCAAATATAAAAATGAGATAGTAAATGGAGCAATCCTTAAATTCACTGACTCAGAATGAACCCTCACCAATAATGTTAAAATATAATCTTAAGTTATTTATAAGAAAAAGGTTAATAAAAAATGCATAATATACCTTAATATATGGATGTAATTTACTGAGAATATTTGATGCTACCACACAACTCTCTCTCATCCCTTCTATTTGAACATTGTTCTTAACTTCTGGTGTCTTTGGGGCATATGCATTTTGTTGAAATATATAATCTGGCCTTTGTATGTGGTCAGGTACAACTCTACTTGGTGTTGTTTTGTGTGGCAAAACTTTCTCATAAACTCCAAATCTTTTTCTAAAAAGGTGTTTACAAAAGTACTTAAGACTATTAGCAATAGTGTTAGACAAAATATGAAGACCTACATATCATACATGTCCAGTAGGACCACAACCTCAATGTCTTTCCGCTGTCGCCGATTTTCATAATAGATAAGTCCTCTGTCATTGAAAAACGAAGATTGCCGAGGGCCATTAGAGACATGGTTATATTGTAAACAAATTTATTCTGCTTTTCAATATTATAAAGTTATCTTATCAAAAATTATTATTAGGTTTTTAAAATAATGATAAAACTTACAACAGTTGACTTTGAACATGAGGACTTAGGGCTTTTGGAATTCTCATTTTAAAATATACTAAGAATAATTTGTGTATTAGTATTTAATATTGATGATTAAGTTAACCCTTTAAATTAATACGTATACTATAAAATCGTCACTGGCCCTTACATATTAGTTCTCCAAAATTTACCTAAATTTGCTAATAGGTTAGCCATATCCACCTAGACCTAATATAACTGAGTACTGACACGAAACATTTATTTTATCAATGTGAGGATTTACAGTATGTCTTCATAATTTTATTTTTAGATTTACTATCGCAAAACCACCTATATATCAATGTTCAAAAACCTGTCCAATGCCGGTAAATTACTTGTGTCTGGAGAATAATTGCACGCTTTTAAAGATTCTATGATACTGTTATATGTAATGTATGTATTTATTAAGATTTTGTACTATTTTAAAGTTTTATTAAAGTTAAATTTAAATCCAAACTACACAATCGTAACAATTCTCCAAAGTCCAATCTCTTTCTTCTTCTACTTCTTGTAAAATTCAAGAGGAAATAAAAAAAAACCTTTATTGCCGGTCATTACCGGCACCGCAAAGACATTTCTTTGCGCAAAAGTTAGGCTTTGTTTTCATATAGCTACTTTTGACTTTCTTTATAACCGTATACTGATGCTAAACTTAGTTTAATTTACGCCCATGGAGCCCCTATTTCCTGTAAAACCCTGATTAAATTTGCATCGTTCTATGAAAATGTTCCTCTGTACCTACCTACGTAAGTTTAATATATTTCTAGAGTACTTTTCACAAAAGATGTCCCGCGGCAATTAGTGTAACTAAATATATTGTTAAATAAATTGTTATTTACAAAGTCTGAGGTTTTTAAAAGTGCTACCCGAGAAATGATACTCCCAAGTAAATGAGTTTTGTGAAGCAGAACAGCAGGATCAAGATATTCTGATACCCATAAATAATGCTGACCACATTTTGTCGCACGATTTCAGCGCCGTGTTTAGGGGACTTCTTTCATGAAAAGGACTCTACGGATACTGGCTATTCCTGAAGCAAGGCCACTTTAAAAAAGAAGAAGAAGAAGAAGAAGAAGTATATATCATAGATAATAAGTAGTACTACTGAAGTAGATAAGCAACTTCCCCTGTTTGACGGTTCAAAAATGAAGGTTTGATGTAGCTCCTAGCGCCCCTGGTTAAGATACAGTTGCACTACATACCTATATATAGGTATATATATATATATATTTTATAGGTATAGATTTCAATACGAAATCTACGGGATTTGTATGTCAGAATTTTATGTTTCAAAGACCTTGATTTTCATAAGAACAGTGTTTATTTGTTAAGTTTCCTTAGCAAATACACAATTCTCACAAAAATAAAACCTTTGAAACATAAAAATCCGACAATAAAACAAAACGAAACAAAATTTAACCAAAAAGGTAAAATATTTTATTTTGACATATGAAAATGGAAAATGATTATTGTTTAAACACGTTATACTACTTATACTCTGTTTAGATCCAATTTAATTTAAACGTAAGCGAATACTTATAAAGCTACTTATTCAAATGTCACTTGTTTTCCGTGCAATAAAGAAATACACACAATGATTTGGTGGAATTTAAACATTTTGCTTACGTTTAGATTAAATGGGGTCTGAACTGAGTTTACAACTTCACATTCTTAACACTATTGAATAAATTATATGCAATAAAATAAATTAATCCGTAAAACTTTTTGTTTTATCAGTAAATAAAAATGGCATTTTACTGCTGAGAATAAAAAAAAACATAAGTTAAAACATGAGAACATCATTACGATCAATAAATACTACACAAAAAATTATTTAAATTTTATATAATTTTTGAATACACTCCAAGTTTTAAACTATCTTTAACTCATAAACATACTAAAACCATGCGACCAATGTCAAATTCCTGTAACATGTGACTAGGAATTTACATAAAGAGTTGATAATATTGAATAAATCTTGCCAGATATAATTTCATATAAAATTCTCACCAATAATTAATATATACAACGTGTTCCTTTTGATTTCCCATATTTAACTTAAGCTAAATATTAGGGACTATATTATGAAAACATTCAATGTTTACCATTAAATCTAAATCGAATTATGTATCAATATTTGGAGCACTACATAATATCATTACCATTATACTTAATAATTTAATTTTATTATCTTTAAAACTGCTTTTTAGAACCCCATGGGAAATGAAAAATCATGTATTTATAAAGAACATGAGTTTGGCAAAAGGAGGAGGATCTCCGTCTTGATTATCTATCTAAAATATAAATCAATAAAATAAATTAGGGCCTAACCAGGAATATAAAAAAAAACCTGACCGTGTTTAATTTTTTATTGCAGGAACACTACGAAAAGTTGACAAGTGTTCGGCTTAATCTCGAAGATCTGATATTAATTATTATATTTTTAATTTAATTTAGTGCATATGGCCAAGTTTTGTATATTCCCGCTCAAGCTACAAAAACAATACTTTATAGTTTATACATAACATTAATTAATTGTAAATATCACTAAGTAGTAGCAGTAGGCTAAGCTAGTGCTGACGATCAGCGAAACTCTCAAACCAGATTAAGATATTTCTATAAGTTTTTTAAGGGGTATCATAGATGGCATAGATAATTTGATATTCTATGTTTAGATACAATATCGCTTGCTGTACAGTTTGTATGAACTATCACAGATGGCGAAGATAGTATATATTTTCAACTTGGTGATAGCGCGCCCGCGCTATCAGATATTACAGTACACTTAATATAAATCTTAAGACATCTTATATTACAGTATCTTCGTCATCTGAGACGCCTTTAATGCACTTAAAAATAGAATACATATCAATATTGATCTAAGATCAGATATATAGAATATTATTATTAATAATATCCTTATTCATATGAGTTATTCATTTGCTATAAGTTTTATATTAAAGATAATAATCAAATTAATACATTGCAAATAGGCTGTGTATTTTAATTACGTGCGGATAATATTAATATACATATGCAATGCTAATTAGATTTTTATCTATCATATAAAACTTATCGTAAATTAATAACAAATGAAGATATAATATATTCCTTATAACGTAGCTCGTACCATACAGGGATATAGGTTAAGTCAAAGTTTATACTTTAAAGGGATAAAGTTCCCAACCTTTTTTTGTATTTTCTACAAAAAACTAAAGATATTTTTACAATAATAGCGGCATTACAAGCATTGTAGATTTCACTTCATTGTAGACAATATTGGAAATGATGGTATATACAACCTTTTAAAGGATCAACATCGACTTAACTTGTAACTCTTTATATTATGCTTTCTATTATTGGACCAAGGCCTCCCCCAATGACCTCGTTCCCGCGCCATCCCAAGCCTGATTGCAGTGCATCTTGCACAACGGAACATCTCTTTCTAAGGGCGGCCACGTCTTCGTCCATTCTCCCAACCAATGTTTATGTTTCTCCCATATTCGGGATTCAATTCTTGCTTTGGCTTTGTTAATGCTTGTTTTAGTGCCCAGAATTTCATAGATTGATTGACATGTTGAATTCATAATACTGAAAAATAAAAAGCAGTGGTTTAGTGTACGAACTATTAAGTAACTTTATGGTTTTATGAAATGATACCTAATCTTGAAGTTCAGGGATTCACAAAATAATTTGAACTGTTTAAACCCAGCCTAAACTAATGTAAGTATTACCTATTAAGTAGTTGTAGTTTTAGTAGCCTTATACAGAGTGTATGCAGAGCAGTCCTGATAACTTCGTCGGCTTATAATAGGGCATGAGATATATCCATTGGTAAAAGTCATTTGCTTTTTATATTTGATAAAATTTAAATATCCTGCTTACCAAAATTTTTATTTTATTTTCAATATTATTATGACTATTCAGTCACAACTCACAAGTAATAAGGGATATTTCTTCTTTGACACTGAAAAATGAGAAATTAAACGTTAGAAATGATTATGTATTTAAAAAAATATTATTTATTTTGATAATAATGTAAAAAATTCGGGCTCCGTTTGTTTTACTCAAACGAATTGCAGGCAACAGCTAATTTTTACTAGGTATATTACCTATTACAACTAATAAGTACTAATATTAAATTCCACTAATATAAATTACAATAGTAATAAAATACCGTTAGGATCAATCGAGCCGTTATGGAGAACTTTTATTGACAGATTAAAGATTAAAAAAAAAAAAACAGTTTGCTCACCTTCAACGGTTGTTCTTGTTTATTTTAATGATGATTGATGACCAGCCCAGCAGGTGTTGACTTTCGATTCCACGAAGAAAGGTTCGTTCGATCGTTTAACCTATATGAAGCGCCCACAATTATCCGCTCGATGCTGAAAATAATTAATAATCAGAGAGTTACATGAAAATTTTACACAACGTAAAAAATATACATTTAGAAAAAGTAATACTTCCCTCGGCATGCAAGCTTTAGCACTTCAGACAATGGTCTGAAGTGGTTTAATATACGAACTATTAAGTAACTTTATGGTTTTATGATGATATGATTTAAAAAATTGCATGGTGTACTAAAAAGAAAAATGATACCTAATCTTGAAGTTCAGAGATTCACAAAATAATTTTAACTGTTTAAACCCAGCTTAAAGTAATAAAAGTATTACCTATTAAGTAGTTGTAGTTTTAGTAGCCTTATACAGAGTGTATGCAGAGCAGTCCTGATAACTTCGTCGGCTTATAATAGGGCATGAGATATATCCATTGGTAAAAGTCATTTGCTTTTTAAATATGATAAAATTTAAATATCCTGCTTACCTTTTTATTTTATTTCCAATATTATGATGACTATTCAGTCACAACTCACAAGTAATAAGGGATATTTCTTCTTTGACACTGAAAAATGAGAAATTAAACGTTAGAAATGATTATGCATTTAAAAGATTATTATTTATTTTGATAATAATGTACAAAATTAAAGCTCGTTTGTTTTACCCAAACAAATTGCAGGCAACAGCTAATCTTCACTAGGTATATTGCCTATTACAACTAATAAGTACTAATATTAAATTGCACTAATATAAATTGCAATAGTAATAAAATACCGTTAGGATCAGTCGAGCCGTTATGGAGAACTTTTCTTGACAGATTAAAGATATTTTAAATAAACAGTTTGCTCACCTTCAACGGTTGTTCTTGTTTATTTTAATGATGATTGATGACCAGCCCATCAGGTGTTGACTTTCAATTTCACGAAGAAAGGTTCGTTCGTTCGTTTAACCTATATGAAGCGCCCACAATTATCCGCTCGATGCTGAAAATAATTAATAATCAAAGTTAATGAAAATTTTACACAATGTAAAAAATATACATTTAGAAAAAGTAATACTTCCCCCATTCAAATGTACTTAACGTGCTTGTAAAATAAAAAGCTACCGGCTGCTTAAAACGTTTTCGTAAAGTTTTAATCATAAAGACCAAGGCATGATTAGCAAATTTACTACCGTTAGTATCTAAACCTTTTAATTCATCTTTAAAAGGATTGGAGTGTAATTGGGGCGTAATTGACATTTCGTCGAAAATCAATGAACAAAGACGATCTTCAGGAGCAGAAAGATTGGCTTCCTTTTTTAAATTTTTAAAAAGGATATGATTGTCCGTGCCAGGATATAGTTTTACTTGAGCGAGAAGCCTTTTCAAAGATTTTGGAGAAGGCAAAGTAAATAGTTTATACAATAAAGTATTATAGACCTTAGGACCTCTTTTATAGATAAGGATAAAACTTTCTCGTCTAAAGTAAAACGACGTCCTCTTATTTTTTTATTCGTTTGAGTGAATTGCATTTTGCAAAAAATTCGAGCGGGCTTTGTAATCTTTTCCACGGAATCAAGCCATCTTTCAGCTTTATCTAATCTAGTTTGAAATGAAGCACGTCCCTTACTCAAGTTCCTTACTGTGCGACGAAGAGATCTTACTTCCTCTGCTATTTTCTTATATTTCGAAGGCAGCATTGACCCTGAATAGTGAACATGTAACACTCAAATTTCAAATATAACCAACAACTGATGTTGCATATCTACAAGAAAACAAAATCTCAAATCTACATAATTCTAACTAATTCTAACCAAAAAAATACGCATTTTAGAATCCCGTTTTTAGCCTTTTGGTACGGAACCCTAAAAAGCACATTTTGTTAAAAATTTGCCCCGATTATAGGTACTAATATATATTACTAGCATTATTTGCTCGCGGCTTCGCCAGCGTGAAACTGGGTTTTAAACGATATCATTATAATAATTTAAAACTTTCATTGTCCATTTTACTCTCATAGGGTTTGAATAGTAGAAAACGCTGAAATACTAAACTCATTATTTTTTCGTACTCAATTCATACGAAATTTCATTCAAATATGTCCAAGGAATAAAAAGTTTCATACAAACTTTTCTACCCTAATTCACCACCTGAATTTGAAAAATTCTTCCTAAGTGGATGCCTTCGTCATATGAGGAATACGTGTCATGGGTATTTTACTCGGCATTTGTAATTAAGTAATCTTTCGAATGGACCAATAAAAAAACGATAACCGATTTTCAGTTGAAATTGAACATTGAAGCGTGCCAAAGAAATATTCATTCGTACATACCTACACTCGAAGATTCTGGCGCAATCGGTTAAATATGTATTAAAATAGATACAAAATAAATACACTACAGTCTACACTATGTACAAAATAAAAACTAAAATTTGTTAAACGGTGAACTAAGAAAGAATTAAATAGGACAGTAATATGCAGAATGGAACTATTTTGTTCTTAGTTCACTGTTAATGAACTACCTATACAAGTTTTTTTTACAAATCACTACTTTTTTATTTAAATTAAATTTAATCTTACTCTTGCTTCTTTTTTTGCTATAATTGAGTAACCTCACCAAGAACATGTGCATTATTATTACATACTAGCTGACCCGTGCCATTATCGTTGGGGGTAAAAAAATTGATGATGATGATGATGATGAGAATAAAAAGTATCCTAAGTTACTACTTATAACATCAGCTATCTGCCAGTCCCGTGAAAATCGGTCCAGCCGTTTCAGAGATTAGCCGAAACAAACAGACAGACGGACAAAAATTTTAAAAATTGATTTTTTATTGTCAGTACCGCATATACTTCCATATTCAAGAAGTGAAAAGCAGTTAATTTAAAATTATATACAGACACTTCAATTTTATTTATTTGTATAGATTGGGATATAAATAATCTTGCGTTAAAAAAATAAGTTGACGACTGCTCATGAGCATACTATATCGAATGTAATAGTTTTATTATATTATATGTAAAAAAGATTCCTTACACAGCCCTAACAACTCGTGGTTCACTTCTTCTTCCAGTTCCTTAGTCCCATCAAAAGATTGTACAATGCACACTTGTCCAGGTGAATGTAATTGAGATGTTTTACAGACTTACAGTCTGAAAAAATGGATTATTAAAAAAACTTAATCACAAGAGAATAGTTTTATTCTGGATTGTGCAGATGTACATAGAAATTTAATGCGCGAATGGACTCGCATAAATACTGTTCCTTACCTATGAACATAGAATATGCTTTTAAAATTCTTTATGTCATGGCCTAATTTTACCTCCTCCTCGAGTGTTTTAAGCATGATCTATAATAATGAAAGTTATAAACTAGTATCTCTTATGCTAGGGAGATAAAAATTTATCATTTTATAAAAAATTATAAAATGAAAAATTCACATCTAATAAACCTCGCCTTTATTTATATATCTAAGCCTATTCGACAAAACCCCACATAACAGGGTAGAATGACACTTTACAAGTCACAACAAAAATATAAAATTATTATTATATTTGATTCCAAAACTTCAATTGTATACATAACAATGTATCGTTACAGCGTAAAACTATAAGAGTTCCTACTTCCTAGTAGTAAAGATACTTACCAGAAGCATAATAAACTTCTCCGCTGTATGGTATGGATACATCATGAACAAGCCTACCCCAAGTACCTGATAGAAAAATATTTGGTTTTAAATAACTATAATCTTTGTATTATCCACTCAATACTAATTTCACTTACAATAACTATGATAACTATCTAGTGTCTCTCTTCATCATCATTATCTATACATGGTATAAAATTCCTTTCATGTTTGCTTACATTTTTAAACTACTCAATGGATTTTATTGCCATTTTTAGCAATAGATAGAGTGATTCAAGAGTAAGGTTATGTGTATAATATATTGGACCCATGCAAATCTAGCTAGCAAAGGGTTGCTAGTGTTATAATAATAAAAATAAATATAATAAAACCCTTTCAAATGCACATGTTAAAAATAGTTAAATTCATTGAATAAAACTAAATTTAATTATAAATAAGTTCATTTCAAGGATCAGTCCTCCTGTGACCACAACTGCTGGAAAGTAGCCGAAACGTCGGGAAAATGAAAAGTGCACCGCGACACAATCCGTAAGTGTTTAAAACAATGAACAATATTCGCGTAAACATAAGAAATCAATATATAAATAAGTTTAAAGAAAATAATTAAAATCCTTACTTAAAGCAACATCAACTTCTATTGGGTTTTTGATCACACATTCTGCACCTTCACTAAGCATTGAGTCACCTAAATCATTATTTTATTTTTATTTATTATTAACTTAGGTACTTATTTCCATACAAACATAATAATATGATAATGAACTAACAAATAAGATCAATTGATCATATTATTATCATCTATTACAGATGATAGATGATAGAATGATTTAGAATGATAAGATACATATTAATACATATTTTTAAATATTGAATAATATTGCTACTCACTAGAGGAAGGTAAGTCAATGCTAAATGAATCTGCAGAGGTAAAATGTGTACCTGGAAAAATATTGTGATGAATAAGATTTAACAAATAAAACTTACCCATGAGTATTCCACTTTAAAATTATTTATTTAATTATAAATATAAATTGTACTATTAAATACTCATTATAAGTAACGGAGTCTACAAACAGCAACTTTAATGTAAAGATGTATATTAAAGAATGATAATATATCTCAATTGTCATTAAATTTATCTATAGAATTAGTCAGAACACTAAACACAACAGATAAATTTATATTCCTACATCTTTGTATCAGCGATATTATAATATTTATTACAATACATCTCTTTTATTATAAACAGAGACAAGAGTACATTCAGTAAGTCAGAATGAAGGCAAAGATGCATTATATTATCTTTTGTGTGTGTGTGATACCTTAAATTATTATGCAAAGCTATAAATCCCAGGATGTAATGATATAAATTATAGCTGCCGTCTCTGGACTCCTAGATAAATTATAAAGCCTTAATTACCAATCTGCCCAGGTAAGTGCAATTTTGGAATTGCAAGCCTATTAATACGCCTATTCCATGTGTTATGTATTCCATTTTCTTCAAAATTTCGATCACATACCCTGTACTTGGAATAGTCAAAATTTTCTTTATCGAAGTCGTTTGGGACAAGCCTCAACCAAGATTCAAACTGTTTTGGGTATGTCATTGGATTGGGGAAACGATGTACAACCTTTGACCCTAAAAGAAAATATAAATATTAAAATTGGAACGAATAATAAATAGACTGAACTGTGAAGATAAAATCTAAATTGTATTTTAATTACTACTGATTGCAAATGTTATAAATTATCCAACTAGGTATGTACTTAGGTCCTAACGTTACACATGTCATATTTTTTGGATTGTATTAAAATAGTAAATGAGCAAAGCTTTGTTAGTGTTACTCTTATTTTTTAGATACTTCTTTAATTTGACATATACATAAATAAAATAAAATCTAACAATTTTTCGTCGACTTACTAATTTTATTTAAAACGAAGTTACATGATATGTAACCTCGTTTTAAATAAAATACTTACTTTTTGCTGGGGAGCAGCCCAAAATGAATCTATAGCTCATTGTGATTTCTGTTCTCGACTTTCTTATTTAAATTAAACAAGAAAAACCAAATATAGCAGAAACTCTGTTTTTTTTTTTCAAAACAGCAGCCATTTTCTAAATGTTTTTTTTTTTATATTCTTGTATTTTGGTATGAAGATTAGAGATTTGCCACATGTACTAATATCGTCGCATAAGTTCTAATACTACTTATTTAATAGATAGTCATTTGAGGACAGTGAAAAAACTGAATAATTTTTAACGTATAATATTACAGTACTATTATGTATTTTGTATACACCTCATAATAGATTTAATTTAAAAAAATAATTAGCTTTTTATAAAAATTGGTAATTTATCCTATTTTCGTGACATACGTTGTGTTTCCTAATTTAATATCCGTTCGGGCTGACTTACGTCTTTTTTACGCAAAATTGAATAATAAATAAATTTTTAATCGTTTATTTATTTATTAAATTGCACTTTCTTCCTTCCTTTTCTTTCCTCATCAATATTTATCCTTAACTAAGTAAATACTTTACGTTTAATTCCACTTTTTATAGTACATAATCAAACAGGTATATACAAATCAAACAACAATTTACGATTACCCACTTGTATGAATTTTATATATCGTATATATAGTGCCGATCTTAGAAAACTTCGATAGCGCGATTCATTGTGGCGCTAATTGGTCCGCCACAGTACCATAGTAGTATATTTAATACCATAGACATACATAAGGTACTTTTTACTTTTTTCTGATTGGCTGAAACAGCGCGTCTTCTGATCCCCTAGTGCAGTAATTCCCAAAGTGGTCCACGGGAGACTCGACGGGGGTCTACGTTGGACGTGACAGAAAATGGGGGTCGACAATCGTAAGCAGGGGTGCATGAAAATTAATTTGGTTTCGATAGTGAAGAACTAAAATGTTGGCTTGTTATTTTAAATAAATATAATATACCTAATAAAATACCTAAATTAAACCTTCTCAATAAGACAATTTATAAATAAATTGAGAAAAAAATGAATAGTTCCGAACTAGGACCTACTTTATTATCAAATAATTAACCCTATCAAGCAATCAATTCTAACCTAAGTTAGAATAATTCTAATTCTAAGTTTTTTTTCGAAAACTGTTAATTCGTCATTGAAACTCAGCCACAACGCAAGTTTCCATAGATAGATAGATCTAATCTTCACTTTTTTTTTCGAGATTTAGAAATTGGTAGTAATGTAGAATGTAGATGCAGGGGGTCCACCGGATCCAGCAAAATTTTGAAAGTGGTCTATGAAACAAATGAGTCTGGGAACCACTGCTCTAGTGAATGGCATCGAAGTCAAAACCACCAAAAAAATTACTTACGTGGTGTTAGAACTCATGCAACGATGTCGGTCAAATCGACCACTGTGCATTGCCATAAAATGTCCAAAATATATTATTCATTCGCGCTTTTTTTGTTTCTATATTCCAGTATGTATGTGTAGACTGCATTATGTATAGAAACTCGGCCTTTCTTTGGTGCAATCTTAGTTTAAGGATATCAAATTCAGTCTGCAGGAACGGAGCTTTATTTTTTTTTTTACGTACCCCTGTACGAGGTAAAAAAAAGTAAATAAAAAGAAGGATTAATAGTGCGGTAATTCCCCGGTGCATATGTGTGAGTGTGGAACCTACGTTTACACGAAGTGTCCTACCCCTGGTATATATTTTTACTTTGTGTCGGAGCAGGACATGGCTGATTGATGGCATCCTTGTGTAAACATAAATAAAATCGAGTTATTTTGAGTTTAGTGAAGACTGGACTGAAGATTACTCTAGTATATTTCACAGGAGTAAAGTTGTGACTATTACAACATGTCTCAAAGTAAGTACATATCCAATAGTAACAAAATAAAATATTTTGTTTTCTCAGTCAATAGTAAATAATATATTAATCTTATAATTGTCTTTTAGATTCGGAGAAACCTTTACAAAATCAAGATGTTGTGGATCCAACGGGTCCAGTGGCCCGGAAGGGAGTAATCATATCTTTCAGAACTGGAAAAATAATGGAAATACCAGAAAAAGACATAGTAAGTACATAACCTATAAAATAGCCGCATAAACTCTCTGTGATAATTTTCCTACATACTGTTAATCTTTTCAGTTAGGACGATGCAGGTTTGTTGGTGAATTTGAAAAATTAAATCGCATTGGAGAAGGCACTTACGGAATAGTGTGTAAGTCCATACCTGAGATTTCTTTTAAATCTAAGATTAGACCATAAATCAAATTAAAAAAAAAAAAAACATTGTTGATGTTGGCTACCAAAATAAAACATATTCAATTTAACAGACCGAGCCAAAGATAAAAAAAATGGTAACATAGTTGCATTGAAGAAAGTGAGGATGGACGTAGAAAAAGATGGACTGCCATTGAGTGGTCTCCGAGAGATTCAAGTATTAATGGCCTGCCGTCATGAAAATATTGTGCAACTGAAAGAAGTATTAGTTGGACGGTCACTTGAAAGGTATTTATCTTAGGGACTTTTTTTTGTACAAACCGGCAAATGAGATGACATATTGCCCAATGGCAGGATATTAAAACTGGCCATGGACTATGCAATGCAATACCAGAGGACAATGAGAATGTGTTCTTAGTCAAGTAATGGAAAAATTTAAAAAGTATGTATTGTTTATTATTATATTATTATTTACTTATATATTCAGTCTGACACCAGTAACATAGTAACATTTGGTAAGTAATTGAAAACGATACAGTATTACCCTGTATTTTTATTATGACAAATGAATGGTGTTCTGAAAAATAAGACAGTTTACAAAAATAATAGTATGAATCAATATTTTCAAATATATTGTGAATTGTTTGAAGCACTTTTGTGAGTCTCGTTAAAATGCCCACTATAAAAGCCGTACAAGTAGGTGATGTCCCACACTGCTAATGTTGCTACGAAATGTATGGCCATATGCACAAATTTCTGATATCTCCGAAGTTTGTGCAGTTCATATTTATACACACCACGGTAAATGTTTTTTTATTTGATATAAGTAATCTAATTATGTATCTAATTACACTAATGTTGTTAAAAATAGTGTTAAATAAACACATAATCTCTTCTGCAGAAATAATATTTATTTAGAAATTACCTATAATTCTGTAGAAATAAACTTTAAATATAAATATTTTTCAGCATTTTCTTATCTATGGAGTACTGTGAACAAGACTTGGCATCTTTACTGGATAACATGACATCACCATTCACAGAGTCGCAGGTGAAATGTTTGATGTTGCAAGTGCTGAAAGGTTTGAAGTATCTTCACTGCAACTTCATTGTGCACAGAGACCTCAAAGTATCAAACTTGCTGCTAACTGATAAAGGATGTGTAAAAATTGGTATGTGATTTGTGTTTGCTGTAATTTACTAAATATATTAAATTTCCATACCATTTAGGATCACTACAATTGTAGCATTTCGAAAATAAAAATACAATTCTGCACATGTGCATAGTTTAATTTGTTTTATATAAATGTGTCTCTTAAATAATATTGGAGGTTTATAATATTTTAGGATGATGTTATTGTGATAAATAGATGTTGAAAGATAATCATAAAAATAATTTATGCTCTTTCAGCTGATTTTGGCTTAGCTCGTTGGCTCGGTGCACCGGCCCGCTGTGCCACTCCCCGTGTCGTAACTCTGTGGTACAGAGCACCAGAGCTACTGTTGCAGTCACCAAAGCAAACACCTGCGCTAGATATGTGGGCTGCAGGGTGTATACTCGGGGAACTGCTGGCAAACAAACCACTACTACCTGGTAGATCTGAGATAGAGCAGTTGGAACTGATTGTTGACTTACTAGGTAAGCAATATGTAATATACTATGCATTTGAAATTGGCTGAGATTGTAAGAAAGTATTATGTTACGTCACTATTTGCCCAGTGCCAAAACATTTAACTCCAACTAACAATATTTTATTGTGTGACTATGTTTGGAAAATAAATAACATTTCTCATATTAAATTCTTTTGGTTATAGGAACTCCTTCGGATGCCATTTGGCCTGAATTCAGTTCATTGCCGGCATTACAAAACTTCACATTGAAGCAGCAGCCATACAATAACCTGAAACAGAGGTTTCCGTGGCTGTCTGCTGCTGGTCTCAGACTGCTCAACTTCTTGTTCATGTACGATCCCAATAAGCGTGCCACAGCAGAGGAGTGCTTACAGAGTTCGTACTTTAAGGAACAGCCCTTACGTAAGTGTTGCTATTGTCATTCATAAATTTGATCATTAGTATAAACATATTATGATGTATAGGTTTGGGATATGTGTACACAAGCACACATACACGACAATCTTATAAAACAGACACACGCACAAGTGTCTGTCTGTGGAATCTTAGATACTAAACAGAAAGATAGCTTTTGAGTCAGTTTTCATTTGTTGAAAGCCGATGTGATTGAGATGGTTCTTAGCTATAACCCATCATCATTAGCCCGCCTACAGTTTGACAAATTTCAGAGGTTACATCTTGCCCAACTATGGCAAAGCGAAAAGGAAGGGTAATGATTTTGGCCTATGTATGTATGTTTGTTTGTGCTATTGTAGCGCCCAATCTACTGTCCAATTTTAATGAATGAGGTGTCAATAGATTTGTAATAATGGCCTGGGTGACATAGGCTATATTATAGTTTACATAGTCGGGTTATAGTTTTTAACTTTGATTGAATTTCAATTTGTTTATATTTTGTGTGTAATGTGTAAATGTGTTAAGTATTTGTGTATATGTCACGGTAAAATTGTAAATACCGTTAGATTGTAATACAACTAGTGAGATTATAAAATGTCGACAGATTGTGAATACATTCTGCTTACAATTTGGCGCATTATTTATCGTTATATTATAATATAATGAACTGAAACTCGGCAAATTGTTACTTTTTTTTTAATTACTAAAAAGTCTCTAAATAAAATTCTCGTGTTATTTTTTTAGCATGCGACCCGAAATTGATGCCAAGTTTCCCGCAACACAGAAATATGAAGGGACAGCAGAAGGGATCATCGAACCAACTGAGTCTTCCCCTCTCGAACCTGAACACGGGAGCAAACGACCAGACAAACAATTTGCCGGCGATTTCCGATCTCCTAGGATCCCTAGTCAAGAAGAGGCGTTTAGACTGAGTTATGTACTTAGATTAAGGACGTAAGGTTTAATAAAATATCAAGAATTTATCGTCTTTTTTATTATTAAGGTACTTTTTTAAAATTATAATATTGTTGTTTTTGTTGTGAAAGCGGCTTTGAGGTCTTACTTAAAATTTATCTGTGCAGGTAGATGAAACATCATCTTCAATTGAATATCGAATTTTTCACCTCGATGTACTCGAATCGCGTTTCTCTTTTGGCTTGTTTGGCTAAATAATAAAAAAAATTATTACAAAATTCTTAAAACAAAATTATAGCTCCTTCACGACTAGCAAACTCTCTCGACTATTGTACGAATCTGCGACTACAAGACTAGTGACTAAAGTACGTGAGTCCAACCTCCAAAGTGTTTATTATATGAAACAAGTCTGGACAATAATTTTTACATTTTCTTTGTCTTGTTTCTCGATGTTCGCGAGTGTGCGGACGCAATGCGAGCACAGGATCAAGTCTTCCATCTGGTTGACAGTCTTCTTCCGATGCTTAAATCTAAGCCTGCAACACAAACGGAATTCAGGAATGAATCATTCACATACCGTGGAAATATTTAAGTAAGTTTGTGACATTTAAAAATAATGACTACCTAATTTTACCAGATTGCCGATGGAAGGGAGGTTTATGTTTTTCCAACTACATTTGGCTTTCTGTGATTTTTGTGGGGATTTCAAACTGAAATGTTTTATTAAATGCGTCCCGATTGTGAGAGATATAAAATATAACTCCCCACATCGATTTCGGTGACGGTGGCCGGTTTCATTGAAACCAGGCCAGTTAAGCAGGATTAATTTTATAGTGCCTAAGTGTGTGCGCAGTACACAAGATAACTCTCTCTTCCTTTACTCTAGAAACCTAGTGGGACGGATAACCGACACGAATGGCGAGAGATCGAGCGCAGGTCCGACTTTACATGCCCATCCGACGCATGGATCATCTTGTCGGACAATCGGGTGATCAGCCTGCATTGTTGTAACCAAACATGGAAACAACATTTTTTATTGTTCCAATGCGGGAATCGAACCCACGACCTCCGAGTCGAGAGCCAAGCTCTAACCACTAGACCACAGGATGTTAAGAGCCCCCGTGTGAGAAGACTGACACTAGGTAAAAAGTTTATAGTGGCAGTCCGTTTTAGATGTTTTTTTTTTTAATTTAGGTAAATAAAACTTTTTAATTATGTCGTCGACCTTCCAAAATGTTTGGAAGAGTTGGTATAAATGAGTACTTATACCTTTATTATCTTTAAATTCTGTATTTTTATTACCTATTTCGCCTCTGCAAAATAGGTAATGTTTTGCCTAAACGGTGTTTAGGCAAAAATACCACAAACTGATAGGCTTTTTGATTATGTGAAGCAAGCAAACATCAAATAACATGGTATCCAATAAGCCTGCGTTGATTAGCGCCTACCTCAGCAAATACCGCCAATTTCTACTCGCATTTGTTAATTTCAATTTGCGATGCGTGCCGACTGCTGAATATCTAGTAATGATTACGCAACTCTTAACCAGTGCCTACCTATAGGAAGATATAGTCTGACTAACCTCACATATTGATAAAATATATAAGTTACAGTTGTTGTCTGTTTGGATAGAGTTTGTCTCTATTATAACGCTAACTCGACACTACTCGCGAAGTAGGCCGAGGATTCCGAGGAAGCGCTCCGCGAAGTGACCGCAAAGTACGAAAAGCGTGACACGAGGCGAAGCAAAGTCCGCACTAACGTATTCGGCTAACCTCGGCTCACTTCGCGAGTGGTGTGAGGCTAGCTTAATGATATAGCTCTATCAGCTATATCATTATACCAGAGATAATGATATAGCTGATATGAACAGCCTCCGTGGCCTAGTGGTTAGAGCTTGGCTCTCGACTCGGAGGTCGTGGAACAACAAAAATTTTGGTTCCAAGTTTGGTTAGGACAATGCAGGCAGATCACCTGATTGTCTGACAAGAAAGATGATCCATGCATCGGATGGGCAAAAAGTCGGACCTGTGCCTGATCTCTCGCCAGTCGTGTCGGTTATCCTTCCCACTGGGTTACGAGAGTAAAGGAAGAGAGAGTGCTCTTGTGTACTGCGCACACACTTGGGCACTATAAAATGACTCCTGCGTAACTGGCCTAGTTTCAATGAAACCGGCCACCGTCACCGAAATCGGTGTGGTGGGAGGTTTTTTTTTTATACTAGAGATACCCGGGGTCGGGTACTATAAGCTGTTGGCTTTTTTAAATTAAATTAAGTTCAATATTATAAAGCCAATCGTTAACGGTATAGTACTATTAGGTAATAGTAAAAAAAATACACGGCGTTTTTGATGCAATTGGCACGTGCGAACTAAGTCCCGGTTACAAACATTTTAAAATCAAACTTTAAAGGGATCAATGGAACAATCCATCACGCGGGATTGATCTGAAATCAGTTTTTATACCGGCAAAAATGTACGGGTCCCCCGGGAAAGACTGATTCCGCGCGAATAAAGTTGCGGACAAAATCTAACTGCTCTAATATAGGGGGGAGGTCCCTCGAGTCCTCGTTAGCAATAAGTGATGATCCCTTATCATGGCGACGTGGTCATTTTCATTGTTCATTTTATTTTTAAATTGTATTTGGTACTGTAATCTTTTTACCTATAATATAACCGCGTATCTGAGTTCCGTAACAAGCTCTAGTGATTACTATTTCGATTTCGCTGTAATGCTCGCGTACTTAACTCCGTCCTATTTGATCACAACAGCCCTCAATATCTAAAGGAAACCTACAACTTTCGTTGCTCCGACAGGGAAGAGCCGCGGTCCTCAACAAATCTCCTTATTGATATCCCCATCCACCGCACTAAGTATTCCCACTCCTCATACCTCGTACAATCCGTCCTACTCTGGAACTCTCTCCATACCCGAATAAGACAAGCCAAAACATTGAATACTTTTAAATCCTCCCTAAGAGAGTTAACTCAGTCTGTGTCAGACGTAATAATATGCATATAGTGTTATAGATATTATTATTAGAACGTAAATTGTTGGAATAATATATATATATATATATATATATATATATATATATAGGTTGTTTGGATGAAATTGTTATTTATTAATAAGGCCGCCTTTGTGTACTATCGTAGTGTTATATGTATTGTCTATATTTGTGTGTATACAACTTTAATTGTATAGGTAATAAATACAATTTTAACATTCAGTAATTAATTATTGGTAATACTAATGAGCGAGTCATTAGATTACAATGGTAGCTGAGATGGTAGCCGACCCCAAATTTTTGGTGTTATAGTAGTATGGAAAATTAACCGATTGCGACAGGTATTTAAAAATGTTACGAAAATATTAGTCTGACCGGGACACCAATTTGCCAGCAACGGAAAAAGGTTAATATTAGGTCATTACATATGAAATTGGCGTTTTGCAAAGGAGGAATATAAAGACGATTTTTTTTAAACATTAACCCCCTTACTAATAAAAATATTTAAACTTTGGATAAGTTATACAATGTTTTGTCTTTGTCTGATACGTAGAAAAATGTCTTGGCAGACAAGGACAAACCATTGTATTGCTTATCCGTTGTGTAAATATTTTTATTAGTAAGGGGGAATATATTTAATCAAAATGGTATATACCATTGCTATCTATGCACTTTTGCCATCTATAAGGTAGTTCATTGATTCCTTTACTAAAAAAACCATTCGGACAGGAATCAATAAAATCTTTTAAGGCGCTTTGGACTGCCCCATCGGAGTTGAATTTTTTCCCTTGCAAGAAGTTATCCAAATTTCGAAAAAAGGTCCGTCTGTTGTGCAGTGTGCGTTATCTTGAAGCAGCAGTGGCCTAGAGCGAATGACCAACCTCGGTTGTTTAGCAGCTAGCTTTTCCATCATGATTTGCAGTTGCTGGCAACAGACATCTGCCGTAATCGTCTGGCCAGATTTAAGAAAGCTTTAGAGAACGACACCGGCAGTAGTCCACCAAACGAATTGAAACCAAAAACGCACTTTGTTTTCTTTTGCGACGCCGCCGCCACACACATCATTAATCCTTCGAGCCGTTTCTGCAGTACTGGTGCCACGGTGGAACTCGTACTCGAAAATAATACGATATTTCAAGTTTTTTTATTTTGTAAACAGAGTGACGGAAAGAAAAAAACCAAAAGAGGAAAAAACAAATAAATTACGGTTTTCGAAACACAAATGCATGAGTAAATAGCGGTATAAATTTGAAATCGGAATTCCTAACCGAAGAAGATATATTTAAGATCAAAGTGGCCAGGACGACAAAACGCCAATTTCATATGTAAGGACCTAATATATACGCTGAGCCACGCGCTTTGACATTTGTAGAGCGAAATAACTCGTATATCTTATTACGCAACAAAAGAAAAAATATATTATAAAAACTAAAATTTATGGAAGCCGTTTCCGATATTCTGATTATATATATAGAAGAATTGCTCGATTAAGATATAAATATATTCCTATAGATTTTATAAAGAAAGCGTCACTGACCACTGTAGCCACCACTGTCCTAATGAGTAATGGCTACTCACATTTTCCCGCAATAGTCGCACTGTAGCTCGTCAGTCCTGTGCGTCACGAGATGGACGCCCAGCTCGCGGTACGTGGGGTAGCGCTCCGGGCACCGCTGACAGATGATCTTGGCGTTGGATTTACCGCCATTGTTACAGTGTTGTTGAAGGTCGTGAGACGTTTGGAAGTTCTCGTGGCAGCTGTGGCACCTGAATGAAACCAGCCTGGCTACATATAAAATTGATTCAAGTTCCCTACTCTCTTTGCAACACACCAATCCTTCCACACTGTCATCGTATCTGTCCATAAGAAGTGCATTAACTTGATTGATTTAATAATTAATTAGAAAATCCTAATCGTTACCAAAACTTATGGTTGGCGTGCAGTGGCGAAGGCATAGGGAAGCCCTAGCCTGTATAATTGGTAGGTAGGTGTTTGGAGGAGGGTCTTCAAAAGGTAAATGGTAAGTGAAGCTGATAGGAATGGAGTTATAGGAACCCCACGCCACTGCTGGCGTGATATAAATCAGAATCTTACATAAAAATGGTTGGCTGTAGATGGTAGGCCATGTGCTCAATAATTTTTTTTGGGTAAAAAAAATGAAACTGTTTTCCGCAGCATGCTACATATCCGGGAACACCGTGTCCATCCTTGTAATGATTCATTAGCGATTGGAAGTTGAATCCTCGTTCATGGCAGATGTAACATTCCATTTGATAGAAAAGTGTAATCTGCTTATCCAATTCTTCTCCACGTTTGGCGGGCTTTCCATCAATTAAGACTATGGGATCTATTGTCTCTTTAGGAGGTTCATTCTCAGCATCTAGTTTGGCATTTCTGCTGTTATCTTTCTTAGAACTATTAACTGAATGTGGTTTATCCACAACTACATTCGTGGGTGCAGATTCTTTACTGCTTTTCTTGTCTTGCCCATCGTCTTTCTGGTTTCGGCTCTGTTGCTTATTTTCTGTTTGTTCTTTTGATGTTTCATTATTATTATTTGTAGGCAAGTTTTGTTTCAAAGCATCGTTTTTGCTGTCATGAAAACATAATAACTTTTGGTTTTTGTCCACCTGTATTGTGTATAAGTACAGTGAGCCTATTTTCTGCAAGCAATCATGGCATATTGCTTTAGGAAGTTCATCATCCTTCTTTACCTGATGAAAAAAGATGTTAAGGAGTTGCAGTTAATAGATAATTGGCTTGCGATCGAGGCACACTAAGTGGGTTTCGCTTATTACTTAGGAAAAGTTAAATTTTTGAATTTCTGCTCTTGTTGCTAAAGAAGCTTAGGCAGAAAAAAATCGAGCAATAAGAAAAAGGATGTGCCCGAAGTTGATTTTGCAAAACGTTATGGGTATTATTAGCATGTATGAAGTCCGTTAAAAACTTAAACAAGTTTATATAAATGGTTGATATTTATTAGAAATTGAGGATAATCTAAATCTATCTGTTCCTCGATTAATCGGGTTTGCAAGCAATAAAATGCATATAGTTTTAAAACCTCTTTAAATTTATTTTTGTATTTAAAAAGTTATCAAATACTTACCGTTATATTAAACAGCCGCTTGAGTTTCCGCTTAAGTTCAATACTAAGAGGTTTTAACTTCTCAGTATCGGCGCACAAACACAGCCTGCACGAAAACTCACGAACTATTATACTATTCATTGCTGTAAATTCTTTCCTATTCTTAAATTTTTTTAGGTGTGTTGGTTATGGTTATTAAGTCGCTACATTATTTTATTGTTAATTTTAGTTCACATTTTTTTTATTATTATTTTGGACATTACTTTTTACTGAGATTTCGATTTTGACAATCTGCGATATTTTGATTGCTTTGATGAACGTCGGAAGTACAATAGTTTTTTTAAAGCAACGCCTACATGTTGCGAATTTATATTTGCATGTTTTCAGCGGACAAACTTGCGTGTTGTTATTGGAAAAAAAGTTAAGCTGGGTTCCCAAAGTACATTTAAGGTATAAGTCGAGTATACTATACAGTTAGGTTGTGTCACGGTTGCATGGCATGTGCAGGTTGCCTGCGGGTTTCACTTCTTCAGAAATTCATTCAGATTCAGAAAACTGATCAGATTTATCCCCACATGCTTCGGATTACGTGTCTACGGTAAACGACAAATATTGGTTAGCATTGTACTAACCAATATAAATCGCTATATTTTAGATCTGAATTTAGAAAATGAAATACTGGCAAGTGTTGTATAGAGTAGTGGCACAAGTGATAATAATTCGCAATATAAGTTTGTGTGAGCAGGACTATAAAATTCATATCAAATTACATAAGCTTTCTTCGAGGCTTATTTTATTACTTATATCATTTACGTTGTTTTAGGTGATCTGTAAAATATGTACGGCTAACGAAATTAATGGAGCCAGTATATTTAATATACTTTCTCTGCTCTCAATTCAATGAATTTTACTTTATTTATCATTGTTACTAATTTTATTTACGCAACTATTGGATCTATGAAATATGTGGCGTCCTTATTGCAGTGGCGTGCACAGGATTATGACACAGGGTATGCGTCGAAGTACTCGGTCACAAAAACTTTTTCGTTTATAGATTTTTAGCATAGCTACAGCCAAGCGACGGATCTCTAAGTCGAAACCATGCCAACAGAGCAAGTCTTAGATGTACCTACTACTATTCATGTACATCTTCTACAGCAACGCACAAAACAGCGATCGATCGTCGCGGCGGAAGAAATTCTAATAAGTAAAATAATAAGCATATTTTTAAATATTATAACTACTCACCAGTCAGTCAGCTTCAATTTTCACATATTCAAAGTTCCGGTTACTTGAGATTACTATATCCCGATGTAAATTACTAAATAATATGCAAGGAAAACAATATAATTTAATCGTGTGTACACAGCCACACAGTACACAGCCTGTTATACGTTTCATAACTTTTAACATAAAATTTTCGAGTTACATTATTTTTTTGCTGGTTTAATTGTTGTAACTCGGGTACACACCTACCTTTAGACAGAATTTGAATATTTTCACTGAATGACAATTGTGAGAACTTGTTATTTTTAATTTTTAATAAACACACATTTTCAACACAAACCTCACAGTCAAATAACATTTTAAAAAATTCAACTAACTCACTAGTAAAAGCAAATCACTACAATTATTATAAAAACTCAGTAATAAACTGTTAAATGTACACACTTTCAAATGTTAAAATGAAAAATCTTTTAAGAAAACTATAAATAAACTGGAGCGATTAAATTGTAAACAATGCTTATCACATGAAATATGCAATATGGCCCCCGCGAAACACAAAAAGTTTCTTCTATTTAAACAAATAATGCTTACGTCGATTTATTAGATTCGCGGCTTATAATTTTTACTCGGATTATAGGCATTGAGTTATAATGTACTACGTGAGTACATTATAAATCAATGATTATAGGCAACGAATAATTTCCTACAAGCCAGTTCGGCGGTTTTCGGAAGCGATCGGATAGCCGAACCATGTCTGGTCAGTTTCATACATTGGAAAATGAAGTACATGCTCAGTACGTAAAGATGTCGCTATGAGTAAGCATTGTGAACCATGGAAAAGTAAATCACATTAAAAGCACAATTAAACTGCCATGTAACTTGTTTTGTTTTACGTCAGTGATTTATTTAGTTTTATTCTTCAAAATTTTCAATGATTACTGAATAAAATATGAATTTATAACAATATTTTATTCATACAACGCCCTCTTTTTTAAAAATTGAATTGATAAGGTACATCGGCACTACGGGACTCTTCAAATTAAATATCGTCAATTCACGATAGATGGCGGCCTAGTTAAAACGACGACGCAACGCGCAGTCGGCGCTATGGGCGCTTATTAAACAATTTATCTTTATAGCACAGAGAAAATAATATACTACGTTAGTACGTAGATAATAATATACTTAGTTATGTTTGGTTATGTTCGTTCTCTGAAAATAGTGTCATTTATAATTTCCACGTAAAGTACCATCTAGTAAGTTTTCTTAGTAAATAACATTATACTGACAATCATAGAACTCGTTGTAGTACCAAGCTCGCGCCACGGGCGCCCGAAGCCGAAGGCCATCTCATGCCGCATGAGTTCGCCTATTTAAACATGTCGATATTCATGGGTGTGTGCGTTTGCGAAGTATGAAAATCACACATACATGCGATGATTTGTCCTGCACGAAGCTACTGCATGAGTTGCTATTTATAAAATATTAGGCGTTTTAAAGTTATTATATTTTTTTAATTAATTTATTTTCTATTAATTAAAGTCATCTAAAACGTACGAACGTTTTATTAAAATATCTGTGAATGACAAGTAAAGCACTGCATTTCTGCCTATATGGAGCGCACGCCCCTGCCTTATTGGGATTTGGGAACAACAAAATAAGAAGACGCCAATTTATTATGTTAATGCTCATTGTACAATATAGATTAATATACATTTGTTTACAATTCGAACTCTTTTAATGAAACGTATTTGAATAAACTTCAATTTTCAATCACTATCTTAAAAATACAGCTCCGCATTGCGTCTCGGTGGGTGCTGACCTTTAGATTAGATAGTAGATATTAAATACAAGTCATTAGAACTATAATATTATAAAATAACTATAGTCCTAAGTATTTCCGTTTTAGTTTATAGTGAGTCATCAGCGCAAATGTCAAAATTGACCAACGACGCTCAGGCCGTGTTCAAATTCACCAATTGAAGTAAGCCATTCAATCAGTACAGACATCAGACATGTCATTGGTCAATTTTGTCATTTGCGCTGATGACTCACTTCAAAGTTCAAACATAACGTGAATATACTGAAATGCCTAGTATCTATTACTGTCTAACATAGTTTAGTTTATCAGCAGCATAGGGCTGGGGACGGTACTATAACGCGGAGGAGTCACCATAATTCCACTTGGGTCGCAGTGACGACGTCGGGTCGCATATGACCGCTCTTCGATTACAAAAAACAATCTAATATCTAGATATAGGTCTTAAGGCCGTACTCAGAGACATTTAGTGCTTACTTAATCAGTCACTTAACCCATTAATCGCCAAATTAAAGACAGCAAAGTAAAATGAACATTTCATTAATAAATATAAACCACATAAACAAAATAATAAAAAAAAAAAACTAATAAAAAGTTACTCCTCCCCCTTACAAGAGAGTGTACTCATTTGTAATGGCGCCTTATAGGTGCAAGCAATTTAATGTAATTTTGGTACAAAAATATATGTATTATATTTATTATGTTGCTGTCTATATAGATAGTTTTAATCATCACTCTGACGTTGGCAACTCCCATTACAGGGGAGGCTATGCCAAAAGAAGAAGAAGATAGTTTTAAAGAATTTAAACACTTATTAATTGATTTCAAAGCTTCAAAAATGAAATTTAGCCCATTTGAAGTAAAATTTGTGCTGAAATTAGTTGATCCCGTCCATTAAAATTGAACAAAAATCTAAAAACGTTCTTAAAATTTTCACCACTTCCCTTGACGTGTTCCTAAGCTCATGGTGCATGAGCCAGGCTTTTGAACGACCTAACTATTATGTATATTACAAAAACCAACCTTCTTTTCAGAAAATGTATTGATTTGTTTAGACCACAATCAAAATGCGGTAGTTTTACCGCCAACACCTATCTAGTTTTATTTAATAATATTTGTTACAGCTCATGAAACATTTTTTTAGTAATTAATTACAAAACTATTTTAAAAATAATAAAAACATTTGTAAATTTTGTTGTACGTGTTACTCAATACTCAATCGGGTACGGCAGGGTATCTCAAACAATATATTTGCAGATATAAGTTAGAAAGCTATCAATTCATCGTTATTTTACAGTTTTGGGTGTATCTTATAAATAGAAGTTGTAAAATCAATCATTTATTGAACATAAGGCGCTGAAAAAGATCGACTCAGTAACCTTACATGTGCAAGCTCCAAAGCCACCAACTTTGTTTATGGCTAGCTACAATAATTGTAAACATATTTCTGTTTTATTGTTATCATCTATGTAAAAAAATATCCTTTTATCCAGTAAATTATAAATAATCTCTATGGACAATTTCACTCTACACTTAAATTTGTAGGTGTACCCAATTGCGTACGGCGGCGGTAAATGAGTTAACAGAGATTTGGACAGAAAATATATGGGCTTTATGTCAAAATCCTTTTTAAGTAGCGCTTTAAGTAAGCATTAAAGTCTCCGAGTGTGGCCGTTAAAGCATTAAAACAACTTATGCTCTAAGATATAGGCACAGCTAAAAAATGCCTTGAGCCAATTGTATGAAAGTTGTCTTTTCCCGTAAATGAAAATCGGATATATTAATAAATAATGGGTAACTCGAGAGTGGAGCATTTGGATGTTAGCGATCGAGCCGGAGCGGCAATTGATCGGTTCACACTCCGCCGCGCGCCGCCTCCAGCCTCCACTACATAGTGCAATGTTTTACCCCTGTCATATTTGATTGCTCATACCTTCGTCATCACCATCATCAGCAATAACTATTGCCAGGTGGGTCTAGATGTCTATGAGGGAAGATGGCCAGTGACATACATCATGTTACTTTTGACTCGGAAACAAAATTAAAATATGCATTATCTCAATTTGAAGGTTATAAATAAGTTTATTGGAAATATTAATATCATCGACTAAATGATATGCACTATTAGTAATTAGTACCTGGGAGACCGAGCGTAACTCGTAGTTTGAGCGGAACGTTAAAATCATAAAAAATAAATTAAAACTTGTAAATGAAAAATAAATAAAAAGGATCACAAAAATATTCGTCTGACCGGGATTCGAACCCAGTATACCAATTTGCCACAACGCAAAAACTCCGATGCTAACCAAACCACCAACCGGACATTTAGAAATCGAAATCACTCATACGCGACGAAATAAAAAAATATATAACTAAAAAATGCGCAGTTTTCCAGGCAATGAAATATTGTATTATTTTAATGAGAAAACAATATTGCAACGAAATTATTTGGAGTAATTTTTGACGTTAGCTGCGTTCCCTCTCACTAACTTTGCTCAATTACACCAGCGAGAGGGGAACAACGCAATCTGTAACGTTTAATTACAGCTTGTACCTGCTGACATTGTGGAACCCACCCCAAATAACTTCCTGAATAACAATTCTGAGTCTCCAGTAGGGTAGCTTACTAGTGTCGATTATCACATTTCAACAAATTTAATCGTCTATATAATATAATGAATAGATAAACTTATATAATGAAAAGTTGTTTAGATTCACGGGATTAAAAATTATAAGCAAACAAAAAATATTACCCATCCCTTTCTCGTGATGTCTAATAAGGCTATGAAAAATGTATGGCAGACTATCGCAATGACGTCACACCGACCGTATTTTGCTCTCTTTCGCATTGAAAGTTTAAAATTTTGGAAAATCCAAAAGTGGACGCTTCATCATCTCATTTTCCACAATAAAATTGATTATTTGCAAAAGTGTACACAAGTACGTGGATGCACTCGTTCTAATGTGCCAAAGCTCTTGTATTCCCTGAAGGCCTTAGAAGGTGTCACTACAGTCGAAGTGGGTGGTATTTTAAATTGAAAATTTGAATAGAGTTTTTTATTTATTTATTTATTTATTTATTTACAACTTACAACTTCTATCATTACAGGCTTAAACCTAATACAATAGAGTGTTACTAGTAGGTACTTAAATCTATCTTACTTGCTACACAATAGGTGGCCTTAGTGAACTCGTTCAATGAGCACGTAAATAAATCGACGGTGTTTGCGACCGTGTTCAGCGTCCGCAGCGCCCGCGTGAGCGGGGCCATCCGCAGCAGGTTGGTGCGCGCGCGCGACACCTCCAGCAGCGGCGGTCGGCGCCGCCGCTCCGCGTACCCGTCCGGCACACACAGCCTGGCCGCTTGTAACACAGCTGGATTGTGCGTTACACCGCGCAAAACTTTCACTACATATGTGGCCAGGGCCACTTCCCTTCTAACTTCTAATTTATAGTAGCCGACCATACCCAGAACAAATAGCGTTGGATACAGCAACGCATAACCTGGGTACACGCCGTATCTTTTGAGATGTATGAAGCGCACAAATTTGTTCTGGATACGTTCTAGCATATTTATGTATTTGTCCTCGTGTGGGGACCAAATCACGGCATTGCTTTCTAAGTGGCTTTTCACGAGAGCTTCGTAGAGTGCTTTCAAAGCTGCGATATTATCAAACTGATGAGCTTGTCGTAGCAGAAACCCTAGATTGCGATAAGCCTTTTTACATACGTCAACTATGTGTTTTCTGAAGTTTAAATCGGGTGTGAAGTTAACTCCTAGATCCTTAATCTCAGTGACGCGTTTCAGTGGTGTTCCCTCTATGTGGTATTGATGATGACGAGGAGAGCGAGCGCGGCTAAATGACATTACGCAGCACTTAGCCGTATTGAAGTACAGCTTATTGTCACTAGACCACTTCACAATTCTGTCTATGTCCTGCTGCAGTTTGTGATGATCAGCGTCCTCTATTATTTCCATTATAATTTTTAGGTCATCGGCAAATAATAAGGCTATCGCTTTTTTGATAACTTCCGGTAGATCATTCAAAGTCAAAATAAATAGAAGAGGACCTAAATTGCTGCCCTGACTCACGCCAGATCTCGTGAAATATGTTTCAGAAAAGCATCCGCCACAGTCCACGTACTGACATCTATCCCGCAGATAGCTTGCAAAGAAAGCTAGGGTATGCGGGGCACAACCTGCCTCAGCTAACTTCGACAGAAGAATATCATTGTCGACTGTGTCGAACGCCTTTCTGAAATCAAAGTATGCTACATCTACCTGATTGCCAGCGTCCACAGCTGGTACAAGATGGGTCATCAAATCCAGCAAGTTTCCTGTCGTTCCTCGCTCAGGACGAAAACCATGCTGAGCGTCATTCAACTGGCTACATACCTGAGTATACATGTCACGATGAATGGCGGACTCAAAAACCTTGGCTGGAGTACAAAGGACCGCCACTGGTCTATAATCACTGGGTTCCGTGCCACCCCCGCCCTTTGGTACCGGTACAACACGTGAAAGTTTCCACCGCTCGGGAAACTGCGCGGTTTCTATACACGTGTTGAACAAGTGTGTCAAAGGCTCTACTAACACTCTACTGCAGTCCTTGAAAACATACACTGGTATACCATCCGGACCATCCGAACGCTTGGGCGGCAGGCGAGCGAGTGCGCGGCGCACGTCGCCAGGGCGTAGACGCGTAATTTGCACACGTGCGCCCGGCGCCGACGACGCCGCTGCGCTCGCCACCGCCACGCTCAGCGCCGGCGGCTCCGGATTGTACACAGAGTAAAAGTATCGAGCGAACTCGTTCGCCGCTTCTAGCTCAGTCAATTGTCGACCATTTCGCATTAACCTTTTTGTGCCTGAACTGTTTTTCCTGGATCTCACGTAGCTCCAAAAGGCTCGCGGATCCGTAGCCAGATGACTTTGCATCCTATCGCAATATCGGTTATGAGCTTGAGCCGTCTCGATTTTCACCCTCGCCCTACATTGAGAGAAGGCCGAGTAGTCTGCCGGCAGTCTACTCTGCTTGTACTTTTTGTGTAATTCGTACTTACGTTGTACCTCTCTAATAATATCGGCAGTGTACCAAGCGGGAAACTTCCTAGAGCCTAAGTAACTATTTTTCTGAGGAACGCAAACGTCAATAGCTTCATAAATTCTATCATAAAAAAAGTTTAATGCAACATTAGGATCACTTATATTATACATTTCGGACCAATCTATTTCATTTAATAAACTATATAAGCGATAAAAGTCCGCTTTATTAAAGTTCCAACGCTTACTATTCGCTGCCGTCAGAGAGTGTGATGCCGGGTGCGCGGGCGCGGGGGGCGGCGCGCGGCCGCTGAGCCCGAGGCGCACCGCCAGCGGCGGGTGATACGCGTCCACGGGTTCCAGCGCCTCGTCCGCCGCGTCCACGGAAATCCCGACGAACGCACTTAATACCAAGTCCAGCTGACGATCGTTGCAGTTGGGCACCGCGTTATATTGAACGAGTTCACCAAAGGCCATAAAATATTCATAGTAGTTACTTACATTTATATTGCACGAGAACAAGTTAAAATCGCCTATTATAACTAAATTTTTACCATATTTAATACATATTTTTTCTAACACACTAAACATTAGCATATACTCGCTCTCATCAGCCTGAGGCGGAATATAAACTGCACAGCAAGTAAATAAAATCTATTTTGCGTATGAACTGTGGCACAAATCACTTCAAAGCTGTGAGCGTCAACATCGACATCGGTCATCACCTGGCGTAGCTCGTAGCGCGGTTCAGCAACTAAAAGTACGCCACCGTGCTTCCGCCCGTCCGCCCTATCACATCTTAGGATGTGGTATCCCGGAAGTGAGAACTCAGCATTTTCTATCGTACTATTTAACCCTGTTTCTGTCATCACAAATAAATCTGCTCCTGACGACTCTAATAACGCCAGGAACTGCGTAGTCTTTGTACGCAGTCCTCTGACATTTTGATATAAAATGTTAAAATGTTTATTCGGCTTGCAGCGGGGCTTGTTTGGTTGAGCGTCGAAACCAAATCCATTCGCTATATTCTACATTCAGAGGCCACACATCCGGTTCACACAACTTTTCAAAATTACCTTCTGTGATACCGACCTTAAAAGAAGCATACTCCCGTTCGGTTTTAGGTTTCAGTTTTTCGATATCGATTTCACAGTCCTTGCCGAGTATATTTTCTATGTAATCCTTCAAATTTTTTTCGCTTGTGCTCTTATCTAGTCTCCACACATGCAGGAATTTCTTACGTTCGACAGCTTTTAGGGATACTGTAGACGTATTGCCGCCTCTTTTTATCGGGTTTGTACGTTTACGATTTCTAACTTGTATCCAATTCAGACCTCCGACTTCAGTATTTCTGGTCACCGCTGCATAGGAATTGACATTGAGCTGCAGCGGCGCGGACACCGACTGCGACGCGTACACCGGTGGCGGCGCGGACACCGGCAGCGGCGCGGACACCGGCGGCGAGGGCCCTTGCGGCGCGGGTACAGGTGCAAGTACCGGCGCGGGCCACCGCGGCGCGGGCACCTGTGAGTGCGGCGCACGCAATTCATGCTTGGCGCTTCCGGTGGTGCGGCCGGCGCCGGCGCCGGCGCGGGTTGTAGGCTGTGATAGTCCAGTGACGCTCAGTTCAAGTTTTTGTCCCTCCTTCTGTTTTAACTTCTCCGTTTTTAATAAAGAAATTTCCTGTTCACAGGCGAAACGTTTTTCCTCCGACATAGTTAATTTCTGTCTTAGCTTACTATTCTCAAGCGCTAGTGCCATCGTGGTAGACCGAAATTCTTCTAATATTTTAGTTTCGAACGCACTGAGTTTAGCTATTATTACGCTGTTGACTTTGGAGACTATATCATCGGCGCTTACAATCGTCGAGCCCATGTTTTCTCTGAATATAATTTCGTCGAACGATTGGTTACAAGTTTCCTTACAATCAGAACGAACACCACGTACAGGAGTGTCGTCCGTAACTCGTATGCGCTGGGTAACATTCAAACAGGCATCACATTTAAATTTCTTCCTTATTTCTACTTGTCCTTCCCTGAAGGCAGCCGAAGTGATATTTACGCATCCATAATGGAATCCATTTTTGCATCCAGTACATTTAAGAATATCGCCCACATCAACATTCCTAGAGCAAATTACGCAATTCATTTTAGATTATACGCATTTTACGCTGCACTTTTAGGGATTTAAATATTAGGCGTCCAGTGCATATAAATACAGCTTAAAGCGCTGAAAGCGTTTTTCAGTACAAATATTCTGGACAGATCGACCACACTGCATCGGCGGCAACTCTCCGAACTCGCGGCCAAAAGGTTTTAAGCGCCGTGCAAATCGCGGCACTTACGCGTTCACGTAAAAACTGTAACCTTGTCACTTTTATAAACACAAAATATTGTTTCAACAATCTGTTTTTATTGATTATCACGAAAATACACTATTAACAGTTATTTTAACACAGTCACTAATTGGAATGGGTAATAATTAAGGCTTGTAGCAATAATTATATTAACCAGAACTACTAAAACTTCCAAAAACTAATTAATTTCCGAGAGTAAACAAAAATCCGTGTCGATGCGCTTGTTGTTTGTTGTTGTTGTTAAGGAGATCCAAGTGACAATTACATTGTAGTATGCAAATCGCATGTAATTTATTTTTTTTCAATTTTGAAATTTTAATCACTCTTTATGAAAAATTAGTTTAAATGATCTTTAAAAAATGACTCAAATAAAAATAATTCTTAATCACCCACCTCCACCCTCACTCCATCGCTACAAGCGATTAAAAGGAAAATCGCCAATATTATTACTATTATTATATGGATATAGGTAATAATAGTAATAATATTGGCGAAATTGTGTGAAGTGGCGAAAATTTAAGTACAGACAATTATTTAACAAATTGAAAGCAAGAAGAAAGAGCATGAAAAATACTATAAAATATTATAATGTATAGATAATATCAAAAAAAATACACAGTCTAAATGAATTAAACTACGGTGAATTGAACGCTCATATTTATTGAGAAAATCCGCAGCATGTTATATTAGATAATAAAAAAAAAATACCGGTACGATATTTTTTTCGATCAATTTCCCTGCCATATCCATAAACACAGACATACGGACGATCCAGAAAAAAATATATTTAATGTTATTACTAACTATGTGAAACAAAATAATTGTTATTGAAATATATTTTATGTGCCTGATAAATTATTTGACTTGATATAAATGCAGTCCTATTAATCTGTAAGTGCGATATAAATTTAAAAAATCTATTTCTGTTTCGAGAAAACTGCTTTTTTTGAAATGTAAAGAGTAGAGTTCTACCTCAACGCTTCACTTATAAGGCGAGCAATTGTTGATATCTTCGATATTTTAAAGATACTTAGTTATAAAGAAATTGGGTTTAGTTTGTTTATTACCATGATATCTAGCTTTGATGGGACGAATTTTTATGTTTCAGGATAATACCGATTCTATATTATTGTGCGTAAATGATACGGTTTATGGTGGACACATAAATACAAGAGACAAGCGAAGACACGGTATACTCTTGCTTTTTACTAAGTTCATTTCAACGTAAACAAAAATACCAAATTTTTTCTTTGTATTTGTTCATACTCTTCATCTGTCTCGCTCTTTCTCTGTCGAAAAATATTGCCATATCTTTCACACCTATGACAGCCATAGCCTACTCGATTGCCAGAATATGAAAATTCCATCAAGATGTTTCAATGAAAATTATTCGCATATTCGGCATCAACATAGTTCACGTATATATTATAGACGAGGCACATTGAGGCAATAAGTGTCTCCAGTTAAATGGCACTTTTGAAATCATCGGGGCCATTTTGACAGTTGATGTATGGTGAAAACAATATGGCTGATATTTGAAGTATGGTGGAAACCAAGATGGCATAACTTTTTACTGTATGAAGATTTGTTCTGTCAAGTGTACGTCAGCCTATCAGAAAACACTTTTTAACATTGTAAATAATTCGAGGCAAAAGAACCCTGAACATTTTAACTCAAAAATTTAAATATGAATTATGGTCGAATTTCGACCACAGGGTGATCTCTCGTTCGAAGTTAATGTACGTATTACTGTTATCTGGAGGTTTTTATTCGAATCCATTACTATACAAAATTTGTGTCTTTCGAGCCGGACCTTCTTTATTGATCGGTAAATAAGTGACATTTAAATTGGTAGAATTATAATGCCTTGTTGTGTTTTCGTTTACGTTTGGATAAAATTGATTCTGAACAAGAGTACAGCTATGTTGTTGACAGTAGTTAGCGTAAGCACAGGGTAGTCCAAGAGTCGGCGACCGCAAGACATCCGTAATTGGCTCGCACTCATCCGCCCGTAACAGGTTCACCGGTTCCCCGCCTAATTGCCCAATTAAACTAAAAAGATTCAGTAAATCTCTACTATTTATATACAAATCGTTTCCCGTAACTTTACTTGCATGGTAAGGTAAGGTGAGTTTTTGTGTTGCATGAGTAAAAACTTGGGTTTACGGTTAAAGTATGTACCTAGCTATAAAATTATGCTATAACTAGCTATAATATATACCTCATTCATTAAAATCGGACATGTAGTTAAGTCGCTATGATGAGACACACACATGCGTCATACATACATACATACATATACTGCCAAAATCATTGTGGCTTCTTCTTAGTCGGTTCAAATAAGAATCATGTTCGAATGGTTTTAATTCATTTATAACTGTGTCAATACCGGTATACTAAACGTATGTCAAACAAATATCATAAATACATCACTAAGAGGCTTAAAACCTTCGGGCTATGTCAGCCTCATCGTACATTCACTTTATTAAACATATAAATATTCTATTGAGCTCTTAATTTTAAACAATTATTAACAAATGTAACTAACTATGCTCTGAAAATCAGTATGCGACAATCTTATAAAACTAAACATTAACCGCATCATACAAATTAATCTAAAAAAACTTAAACAATTCTAATCTAAGAGCTTCATACAGAACACACTCCATAAACATATGATGTCCACCTCTGTAACACCACGTATATCGGGGACGATACCAAAACTTAGAAAACTCGAATTCATCGCGTCCCCGTAGCACCGGCGTAGCAGTGCTACGGCCGCCGCGATCGTAGCCGCGCGTCCTGGGCGCTACGCGGGACTCGCGAAATTAACTTGTACGCTCCGTTAAACACATTTTTACGAACGCCATAAACAATTTATTGCTGATTCTTTTTCCCTGAAAACCTTTTATTTGTGAGGATATTTATAGTTGCTGTAAAAATGATAGCTTTTGGACAGGAAAAGTTGCTTTGAAAGTATCTTTGTGGTCAATTAACTTTTAGTTTACTGTGAAGTTCTATTGAAAATCCGTGATCAACATGTCCAGTTTTGGCATATGTTTTTGGATGACAGTAACGATTTTTTATACAGGTAAATATCTTCCATATTCATAATCGATTTTATTAAACCTAAGCCTCAACTTGTTTTAGTACACAATAGTGTGACAAATCTTTTAAGTTGGGGCAAATAAAACTGCTGACACAATCAGCTGATTAAAATGTTCTTTTTTTTTACAATTCGATTTTAATTCGGGTAATTCATGCACTAAACTCCTGCATCGGGAAACAACGAAACAAGTTTTAAAATGAAAATATAATTTTATATAAGGTTGTTTTGATTAAAAAATAAACAAGCAAACCTTTATTTTGATATTATAATAAATTAAAAAAGCTGACGTTACTTCGTGCGTGCATTCCTTAAAACTAAAATAATGTACCTACAAAAATAATTTTGTGATTTATAAAAGTAATCAATAATATTTGGGACCCGTGATTCTACTAAAATGAGGACCCAACATAGGAAAATTAGATTCACCAATTATTCTTACCAAATTCAGATTCATAGCCACAAACAGATAGAGAGACAGACGGACGGACAGAGCGAAACTATAAGGGTTCCTTGTAGTACTACGGAACCCTAAAAAGCCTGCCAACTGCCAAACGAACTATTCGCATTTGTATTAAACTAGCTGTTGCCCGCGGCTCCGCCCGCGTAAATACAGAATCCCTTGGGACCACTGTACTTTTTCGGGATAAAAAGTATTCTATGTTTTAATCCAGAGCTTAAACTACTACTATACCAAATTTCATCGAAATCCGTTCAGTAGTTATTGCGTGAAAGAGTAACAAACGTCCATCCATCCTCAAAAACTTTCACATTTAAAATAGTAGTAGGATTCAATTCTATAAGTGTAATATTTGATTTGCATTGATATTCTAGTAGTTTCGGCTCCAGTGACCCCTGGCATTATGGGACATCGGCTAGCACTGGGAGGCAAACGTGACGATTTCGATTCAATTCACAAATAGTTCCGTGACTTCGTTTTGATTCGGCTAGTTATTCGGCTAATTATTCGGCTAGTTATTCGGCTAGTTATTCGGCTAGTTATTTTACATGTCACGTACAAGATACATGTTGCAGATAGAGATATTTTATTATGATATATTTTGTTATGTTTTATTTTGTACTAGCTTTTGCCCGCGGCTCCGCCCGCGTAAATACAGTAAAGCACGGGAACATTACTATTCCGGGATAAAATGTAGCCTATGTTTTACTACCACAACATATTTCATCAAAATCCGTTCAGTTGTTTTTGCGTGAAAGAGTAACAAACATCCATCCATTCATCCTCACAAACTTTCACATGTAAATATAAAGGTAGTAGGATTTGCCTTGGGGACCAAACAAACTATTCTTTCATATCGTTATTTATATGTAAAAAGTTTCATTTCATTTTATACTTTTTTTATTATTAGTGGCTTTTACGCGCGACTTCGTCGCTTGGATCTACATTGCACCCCCGTGGGGCACCGAAATACATACGTATGTATTTCGGTGCGTGGGTTAGGTACCCCACGGGGGTGCAATGGGTTTCCATTTACTTTTTTAACGGATTTTGTCATAATAACTATCTGGGTGCCATAATTTAACGACATCCGTTTGTTGCTGATATTTTATTACAAACTTTGGACCCCCATTTCTTTTCTATGCGACTAATTTCAAAAACTTTATAATACGTACTCAATAATTTGTATTTATTTCCTCGTATAAATTTTATGTAAATCGGGACAGGTTTCAAATGTTTTTCACACAAACTTTCAACCCTTATTTTACACCCTCAGAATGTGAATTCTAATAAACCCTTTAACACGTTTAATGAAATGAATTGAGCATGAATCTCAATTTTCATCGAAATCGGTGTAGATTTAAAGATTTTCCATACAAACTTTATAAGCTTTACAAAATTTAACGAATTTAAAAAAATTGAATTTTTAAATCTCCTTTCTTAGTTTTCGTCTACATTGTATATAAAAATTACTGTCAAAATTTTAATTTACGTTTCTGCCATTAGCGATTATGGCTGTGCGAGCGTCTATATATCACTAATATCAGTATAATATTAGGTCATTACATATGCAATTGGCGTTTTGTAAAAGAGGAACATAAAGTCGATTTTTTTTAAACATAATATATTTATTTAAACAAAGTATATACCATTGCTATCTATGCACTTTTGCCATCTCATAGGTAGTTCATTGATTCCTTTACTAAAAAAACCATTCGGACAGGAATCAATAAAATCTTTGAAGGCACTTTGGACTGCCCCATAGGAGTTGAATATTTTCCCTTGCAAGAATTTATCCAAATTTCGAAAAAAATGGTAATCTATTGTAGCAAGGTCCGGGGAATACGGTGGATGTCTTAGACATTCCAATTGAAGCTCCTCTATTTTGGAAGTCGTCTGTTGTGCAGTGTGTGGTCTAGCGTTGTCCTGAAGCAGCGGTGGCCTAGAGCGAATGACCAACCTCGGTTGTTTAGCAGCTAGCTTTCCTATCATGATTTGCAATTGCTGGTAATAGTCATCTGCCATAATTGTCTGGCCAGATTTAAGAAAGCTGTAGTGAACGACACCGGCACTAGTCCACCAAACGCTCACAAGTAACTTTTCGCTTGGGGCAGGCTTTGGCTGGTTCGCCAGGGTTCAGCCATTGCGATGAGCGTTTCCGATTATCGTACATGATACATCACAGGTAATGATTCGCTTTAAAATCCCTTCATTATTGTGCCGGTTGAGTAATGTAACGCAGCAGTCGACGCGCGTTTGTCGGTTTGCTTAACTCAATTCATGAGGACCTTTCAAGCTTTTTCAACTTCCCAATTTGTTTCAAGTGGATTAAAACAGTTTTATCACTAACATCGCAGCCTGCAGCTAACTCGGCATGGTTTGCGATGGATCCGCTTCCACAATAGCCTTCAATACTTCATTATCAACATTGGTATCCGGCTGTCCACAGGGCTTATTCTGCAGGTCGAAATTTCCAGAACGAAAACGTTGGTACCAAAAACGCGTTTTCTTTCGCGACACCGCCGCCATACACATCATTAATTCTTCAAGCCGCTTCTGCAGCACTGGTAGTGGGGTGGAACTCGTACTCGAAAATAATACTATATTTCAAGTTTTCCATTTTGTAAACAGAGTGACGCTAAGAAAAAACCAAAAGAGGAAAAAACAAATGAATTACGGTTTTTTAAACATAAATGAATGAGTAAATAGCGGTATAAATTTGAAATTGGAATTCCTAACCAAAGAAGATATATTTGAGATCAAAGTGGCCAGTACGATAAAACGCCAATTTCATATGTAAGGATCTAATATAAGTCAGTCAGTCAGTGAGGAGATATTATTACTATTTATATTATATTACATGAATTATTGAAAACTATAGCGTAGTTACATACACCACCAATCCAATACAGCGGACAGCATGTTATAAAATACAAGCCAGCGCAATTTATTAAATCTCACGTGAAATATTATACAATCAACGTTAAAAATATAATTAAATCGTTCATTAAAAATATTCTGTTGATCCGTAATCAATATAACTGGAGCCTATTTTAAAACGCCAATATTAATATTTTCATGCACGTACAATGTACATTGTACTTACAATCGTTTATTGGTCTTAATGCAACTTTATATCACAAACAAAACATTTTCCTGTTTGGTAAAACTTTGTTAAATTATTTTGTAATGCGTAAATACTTATGTACATAAAGTATAAATAACCAAAACAAAGAAAAGCAAAATGTACAAATATTTTTGGAACAAAAGCAAAATCAATTTATTATTTAATAACATAATATTTAAAGCGATGAATTTCCATGATTGTTTATGATTCCGATTCTTAGTGAAGACACACGAATTCGCCTTTTTAATTACATCCATTAGGGGCAAAGTGCTTTCTCTGTTCATTTTGATCCTCACAGATTCCCCGCTCGTAATGTGAACTTAATGTTTGCTCGACTGTTTATTTAATGTAACTGAGAATATTTTGACGACTTAATCGCATTATTGAAACATAGTTTATGCTAATGATGATTATTTTTTTATGAGCATAGTTTTTATTTTTATTTTTTGTAATGATTTGAAATATTAAAACGTTTATTATTATGTACAAGTTATCTCTTAGGGCCCTCGCTCACTAGAAAACTACCGTTGACAACACCGTGGTCATTTATAAAACACAGTATATAGTGTCAAATTGCTGGCGATTCCAGTGGACACTAGGTGAGCGACTTATTCATGCACTTCCCTCCAGCCATCACTGGTGTTCGTGTGAGCGAATGCTCGTATTGTGATTTATATGCCAATGCCAATCAGTTGCGAATTGTAAGAAAAATCGAATCCTAGTTAGTTAGTCGTTGTGATTAAAACTAGAACTTTTAAAGCAAATGTTTTGCACATTTTGTTTTATAGTTCTAGATTACTCTGGGTAATAACCTTGAATCTTTTCAAACTATCCATTTGGAGTTTGACGTTATTTTATTTTGCACAATATCAGCTCTTTGAGGGATTACTTGTACAAAGCGTTCAATATGGCTATATTTTTAACATACGCCGCAAACTTCTAGACTTGTGGAGTGTTTCACTTAAGATTTAAGTGCTGAAAGACAATGGCACTCACGGGGGGCTTACGACTAGCGCCATAGAACATCAGAAGGTGAATAGTTATTTGATAAAATGTATACTTAGTTTCACAAAAAGTTTAAGACATTTGCAGTCCAATATATGGAAATTGTAAATTTAAATTATATTAATAAAACGTCCACTACAGCGAGCGGAGCAGACTGTTAGCATGACGTGGTAAAGTAACACGTTGCTACTTGATAATTTTGGTCCGTTTTATCTACCAGGCGCCTCACAATATCTGATTGGTTTTTGAGTAATTCTTTATCCAAAAACCGATAGAAAAATCTATACTGTTAATCCTTTAAGGTATTCTAAAGTACGAAACGCGGTACCTATAAATTATGTCGCGATTGTGTACCTGAGCGGAGTCCTACTTTAATTGTTTGCTCACTCATGCACTCACTTTATTGCTCACCTAAGTACCTACCTAATTTCTTTTTTTTTGGTAAGGTTGTTTAAAAAAAAATCCTTAGTCTGTTTCATTGTCTCTGTAGATAACCTACCTTATTAAATTGTCTTATTCTATTTATTATATTAAGTGTAATGTGAGCGTTGAATAAATGTTTTATTTATTTATTTAAACGGTCAAAAATAAGTGCCTTGGTAATTGTTCTGGATTTCTATGATTGATTTGAGTATGAAACTATTGGCAATATTTTTTCGCTGAGCATTTAATCAAGGAAGTCTAGGCTCGTCTTTACCTATGGAGAGAAATGCAAATCTGACTTTTCACGAAATGAGTTTTAGTAAATAAATTTTCTTCTGCAGACGATTCAAATCAGCCCGAATATCAGTTATCAATTAATATCTTTAATACGGGACTGTTTGAAGTTAAGAATTTTAAATTGAATAGTTATAATCCTCCAAGTGTTTGAGTTTCAGTCACTTTACTTTGGCGTAGTGTCGCGTAACTTAACACGCTTGCCACGATAATATTTCACATGAATGATATGTACAACAGAAAAAACAAAGATGACGAAATTCCGGTACAAATATTATATTTTCGAAACGTTGTTTCTAAATTAATGAAAATTATCATAAATGGCGTAATTAAATTTTATTAAACCGTTAACGTCAATTCTTATGAAAGAAAATTATTCGCAAATCTGTTTTGCTAATGTAATAATTATAAAATCTTAGCCCTTTTACACAAAAAGTTTGATGCGGTGAGGTCCCGGGGCGCGGGACCCTTGTCACGTCAATTCTAATTTACACAATCATTCATTCAACTTTATTGTAGAGTAACGCAAAAAACTTGTTGGGGCATTCGTAAATTTAGTCATCATCATTTATCAAACGTTATATGATGTATCTACTTGTGTATCTGTAATCTTATACTTTAAACGAGACAATCTTGTATAATATAATATATCTAATTCTCGTAATCTCAAAAACAGCTACAAGTATTACCATGAAATTTAGTATGCAGGGAGTTCTGGGGGAGAAAAATTAATCTAGCTAGGTCTTATTCCTGGGAAACTGCGCATTTTTAAGCTACATATGTTTTTTCTTTCCTTGTGCAACAATCTATATCTATACATATAATGAAATCGTAACTGGTCGCTGTCTGTACATGGAAGATATATAAGAAAAACTATTATAATTTGGGTTTTATGAACTACATAGAACCCAAAACATAGATTTTTAAAATTTTTGTCTGTTTATCTGTTTGTCTGTACGTTTGTATGCGCTAATCTCAGAATCTACTGAACGGATTTTGATTAAATTTGGTATGGTAGTAGTTTAGACACATAGGCTACTTAATAATTTTATTTCAGAAAAATGTACGGTTCCCGCAATATTTGTTTTTCCGCGTACGACGTCAACGGCTTAACCGATTTGAAGGCGGTTTTCACTAATGCGTTTTAGTTTCTCCTCTCCACTTAAAATTTAATTAACTGACTCCCAAAATGAGATGAAATTTTTTTTATTTCAAAATTAAACATAACAAGCTTTTTTCGGAAAGTCAACAGAAAAACCTACCGCCGGTTCAACCCTAACCCGCCGAGAAGAACCGGCGTAAGAAACTCGCACGGGGCCATCTTTTAGTAAAAAGATGGAAAATTTTTGCTCTTATCACTGGTATATTTAGCTAAATAAGCATATTGTTTCTAGTGTTTATACAATGATTATCACTTTTCTTCTTGAAATTGCTTATGTTTTTTCTAACGTATAATAAATTATCCAAAATATTATAGAAGCTACAGTCAGTACACCTATTTCTTTACACTTTTCTTTCAGAGATTCAAAAGGGAACATTTTATAAATAGCACGATTAGCTCGCTTCTGCAGCACAAATATTGAATTTATCTCGGCAGCATTTCCCCATAAAAGTATGCCATAAGACATTCTACTATTGAAAGTAGCTGAAATAAACCAGGCGTGCCGTTTATTCATCTGAAATTTCTCTAATTTTTCTGACTGCATATGCTGCAGAACTGAGTATATTTGCTCGGTTCTCAATATGAGGACCCCACTGTAATTTACAATCTAGCGTAATACCTAGGAATATAGTGGAGTCTACCAAGTTCATTTTCTCATCATTGAGTAGTAAATTGGTTTGTACTTGCCTAGCATTTGGTAAGCTAAACTTTAAACATTTTGTTTTATTTGCATTTAAAAGTAAGTTATTAACACTAAACCAGTTTACTATATTTGAGAGAACACTGTTTACCTCGTCGTAATTTGATTGTTGTCGCTTCACTTTAAATATTAGTGAAGTGTCATCGGCAAAGAGTAATATCTCATGCCTATCTTGAACTAGATAAGGCAAGTCATTTATGTAGATGAGAAATAGAAATGGACCTAGTTCTATTGTGGTAGTGGGACACCTAATTATATTTCAATCACAGCGGAACTTTTAATATTGACCTCTACCCTTTGAGCCCTATTGTTAAGATAAGTACTAAAAAGATTATGAGCCGAGTCCCTAATGTCATAGTGGTTTAATTTTCTGACTAGTGTATGCTACACAATCAAATGCCTTAGAAAGGTCCCAAAAAACCCTCAATGCACCCTGCACCTCCTCCCAAGCCTCGAATATACTACAAAGAAGCTCGATACCTGCATCCTTAGTAGACCGACTTTCAGTAAAACCGAATTGTGTAGTATGCAATAAATTATTACTATTAAAGTGTACTGTTAGTTGATTTAAGATAATTTTTTCAAATATTTTACTAAAACTCGGTAGTATCGATATCGCTCTATAATTTGCTGGGTCAGATTTAATTATAGCTTTGAAAAGAGACACAACCATACTATGCTTCATTAAGTCAGGAAATACACCACTTTTTATACAATTGTTAAATATTATGGCTAGGTGAGGAGCTACAATGTCAATTATGATTTGATAATTCTGGTAGACATACCCCAGAGATCGGTAGTATTTATAATATTTAACAACATAAATGTATTTATAATTTCTCTCGAATCAATTTCTCTAAATTTAAAATTGACATTACATTCCGTGACGTTATCTCTCGAGTACCTTTTCAGCAGCTGTAGGGGAAGAATTTAGGCATTTTGTAGTTTAGACCAGAATATCAGCAAAAATTTCTCAAATACAAAGCCAGAAGTAATTTTATTATTAATACAAAGTTCAAAGTCAGAGCTTGTGACGACAGGTGACTTTTCCAGTCTCACTAGCAATTATTTTCCATGTGGTTTTTATTTTGTTATTAGAATATCTGATTCTATCTTATATTATATTAAGAGCTTTAGCTGCTTTACATACGTTTCTAAAAACAGATGAATAATTTTTTAAATATGTTTTAAATCTTACAGTATTATTATTTGACGAAAAAAGAAGGCGGTTATACATTCGGCTGTTTATAATTTTTTTTTTGTATGTTCAACGATTAGGTACTGCACCGCCCGTGGACTTATTTTCAAAATTATTTTTTTGCTGTAAAGGGTATAATCCCCAATTAGTTATTTTTACACCAAAGTGGTGACCTGATAATGGGATCCATGAGAAATCGAGGAGACTCCTCGAAATGACTATGGATACATATGTGTAGTGATTTTGACTTTTTCTGAAGTAGCCCAGGCATATGCACCAAGAATAAAGATTTTGAACCAAGGTATATCCTGGATCCAAAAGTACTGAACAGAACTCCCGAATCGTTATAGATACATGTTTGGGGATTTCGGCATTGCTTAAAGAACTGAAAGCATATGCCACTATGCTAATTAAAGTAATCATCATCATCACCGCCTTCATCACACCATACACCATCACATTATGATGATAATAGGTACTACTCACAGTCTTTTACACCGACACGTATATCTTTGAACATTACTCTGGCGTTTGTCGAAGCATTTTCAAAATTATTTTGTGTTGTAAAGAATCTAATTCGAAATTGGTCCCTTAGTCAAAATTATAAGGACATTTATAGTGATTTCGACTTTTATAGTAAGTAAAATTTTGTGCCAAGGTGTACCCTAGATCCAAAAACACTGAACAGAACTCCTCAGTCTTTTAAGATACACATTTAGAAAATTAGGCCTTGCTTAAAGAACTGCAAGCATATGCCACTTACATTTGGTAATCATCATCATCATCATATCACCTCGCTCGGTCGCAGATCTGGGGCTACCACAAATTCCCACATTGGTGACCCCGACGTGATCACGTATCCTTCTGGACATTATCATCACTCCCTCACCCTTCCGCACCGCGCCAGCCAGCTTCGGCCTCATCGGGTACCTCGACCACTAGCCGCAACGCATCGCGGCCTGGTCAATCCCTCATCGGTTTCAACGGGCACTCTACAACGACCGGTCAGCAAGCAGAGCAGATCTCTCCTGGTCAGCACGTAGCTATCTATTTAGCTAATATTTAGCTTTCTATCCTAAAAAATAACCTAAAAGACTCGTCAAAAACTCCTTTGTTAAATTAATTTTGTACTTTTGATTAATTGTGTATCAACGTATGCTATAAACATCAGGTAATTTTGCTGACCTTACTTAATGAAACCTTCAACACATCGGTCCGGAGCTGGTATGTACTTGCAGTGGGCAGGCGGCGACCGCAAATCTCAGCGGACCTCTATACACCCACACATCTGACTCTACATCGACGTGTTTTTCCAAACTGATATGTGTACTTTTCAAACAATAATACTCCGAAAACAACTTATTGAAAAATAATATCTAATCTTGACTGCAAAGTTATTGTATTTGAAACATAATTATCGAACAACTTAATAAAAATAAAATTCAATCTTGATCATAATTTGATTCACCTAATGGCCATTTAAATTATAATCATCAGCGACAGTTGTTCCCACTATAAGCCACAGGTCGCTCAAAGTAAAGACGTAAGCTCAAAGAAAGAGGGTAGTTTACAAGTGTCAAAGAGTGATCACTTTAATAAATTTAATTGTTGATGAATAGACAGAATTATACCTAAAACAAAAGCTATTTCGTTTCACACGTTTAAAATCTATAAGCAAACAAAAATATATTGCCATTCTCTTTTTCGCGAAACGATTCTGGCTATGAAATAATTTTTAACATTATATTAGGTCATTACATATGAAATTGGCGTTTTGTAAAGGTGGAACATAAAGTCGATTTTTTTAAACATAATATATTTATTTAATCAAAGTATATACCATTGCTATCTATGCACTTTTGCCATCTCATAGGTAGTTCATTGATTCCTTTACTAAAAAAAACCTCACGGACAGGAATCAATAAAATCTTTGAAGGCGATTTGGACTGCCTCATCGTAGTTTAATTTTTTCCCTTGCCAGAAGTTATCCAAATTTCGAAAAACAATGGTAATCTGTTGGAGCAAAGTCCTGGTACGGTGGATGTCTTAGACATTCCAATTGAAGCTCCTCTAATTTGGTAGCCGTCTGTTGTGCAGTGTGTGGTCTAGCGTTGTCCTGAAGCAGCAGTGGCCTAGAGCGAATGACCAACCTCAGTTGTTTAGCAGCCAGCTTTTCCATCATGATTTGCAGTTGCTGGCAATAGACATCTGCCGTAATCGTCTGGCCAGATTTAAGAAAGCTGTAGTGAACGACACCGGCACTAGTCCACCAAACGCTCACTAGTAACTTTTTTTGAGTCAATTTTCGCTTCGGGCAGGCTTTGGCTGGTTCGCCAGGGATCAGCCATTGCGATGAGCGTTTCCGATTATCTTACAAGTTCCACTTTTCATCACAGGTAATGATTCGATTTAAAATCCCTTCATTACTGTGCCGGTTGAGTAATGTAACGCAGAAGTCGACGCGCGTTTGTCGGTTTGCTGCACTCAATTCATGAGGTATCCACCTTTCAAGTGTTTTCAACTTCCCAATTTACTTCAACTGGATTTAAACAGTTTTATCACTAACACCGCAGCATGCAGCTAACTTGGACGTGGCTTGCGATAGATCCGCTTCCACAATATCCTTCTATTCTTCATTATCAACTTTGGTCTCCGGCCGTCCACGGGGCTTGTTCTGCTGGTCGAAATTTCCAGAACGAAAACTTTTGAACCAAAAACGCATTGTGTTTTCTTTTGCGACACCGCCGCCATACCCATATGCCAAGTTTTCCATTTTGTAAACAGAGTGACGCAAAGAAAAAACCAAGACAGGAAAAAACAACTGAATTACGGTTTTCGAAACACAAATGCAACAGTAAATAGCGGTATAAATTTTAAATTGGAATTCCTAACCAAAAAAGATATATTTGAGATCAAAGTGGCCAGTACGACAAACCGCCAATTTCATATGTAATGACCTAATATTATAACATAAATAAATGGGTTTTAGATTGTTTACCACGATATCAAGCCTTGATTAGACAATTTTTAACTATAAAAATAGACTACGAGTATTAGAGCTCGCACCCACGACAGTTTTTTTGCTCGCACCCGCGACAGATAAAAAAATGTACTGTAAATATAACTTTGCTCTAATACAATAGAGCTAAAAATCAAAGTTTTAAGTGTAAAATGTTACTACAACTTGAAAATGAGCTCATAAAAATTTTTACCAACATTTTCAAGTGTTCGAAGAACCTTGTCACTAATCTACCGGAGTTTGGAGAGGTCCGAAAAGAGGTTCTTTTCCACGAAGATATAATGATATTGCTTTTGAATTTGGATTTTTTGCGACCGTTTTTTTCATTAGGTCAAAATGACAACGATTTCAACGAAAATATTATGAAAATTTTCGCATCATCGTAAGATCTTTTATTAACATCCTCATATAATAATATTGATAGGAAACATTTTATTATGATCTCAATCTCCAAAATTGTATGACCTCAAAATAATTCTCTTTTTTTTAAACACCACAATTAAGGTTGCAGCGCTTAGGGTAGCCATAGCCTATCGTCCAATCGGCGTTATGCTGCAGGCTTGTTCCAACCTGCAGTTCGTCAAACATTAAACAGAATAAAATTGTTACTGATCCAATCTGCATGACGTTTACTAGGCGTGTATGGGCGTGGATAGGCATGACAGTTATACACATGCGGAAATATGGATGAACTGCAGATTGGATCAAACCTAAGCCACCAATTGGTGCAAAAAATGGCTATTGCAATAACAAGTAAAAACTGATAAGTACGGTCGCCGACTTTCCGGTGTACCTACCTACGACTTTTCGATCTTGTAACCACCAAAAGTGCTACGCCGGGTTCGTCGGCGACCGTATATTATACATAAGTATACACTGTATACATAAGGTTAGCTTCAGTAAATGCTTAGGTCAAAACAAACGTAGTCGTTTGGTGTCTGTCCTGGAAGTTGTGCTTACACTGTTAACTCCTGTATGCTACATAGATAAAGAAACCACAATCACATGAAAAATCTAGTTAATTTGCTAATTTTTCGTTATTGTGGACTTTAATAGCTTAATGTTCTGTTTGATAGCTTAAGTGGTGTGTATTAACAATTAAGTAGATCTTCAGAACAAACAATGGTAAGGGCTTCTATCTAATTAACATTTACGCTACATTGTATCAAATAGCTGTAGCCGATGCGACATCACGATGCGTTATTGCCCATACACTTGGATAAGATTAAGGTCATCCGTTTAGTGTCAATGTCAAAACAACACCAAGGTACGGTCGACGACGGACCCTGTGTACCACACTTGTACTTTACTTACAGTAAGGTTCACAAGTGGTACAGCGGGTTTGCCGGTGACTGTACACCACCAAAGCCTTTACGTTGTCATAAAATATGTACTATCAGGGAATCTAATTCATAAGTTGGTTGACCGGTGTCATAATGTGTTCGTATTATCATTAACATATCATTGACAGTCGTATTGTGACTGTATGTCATCATTGTCTATATGTATATATATATATATATATATATATATATAATAAAATCGTAACTAGTCTCTGTCTGTACATAGAAGATATATAGGAATTACTATTACACGACGACACGACTTTATGCACGACATAGAACCAAAAACAATGATTTTTAGATTTTTTGTCTGTTTGTCTGTTTATCTGTTTGTACGTTTGTACGCGCTAATCTCAGAATGTACAGAACAGACTTTGATGAAATTTGGTATGGTAGAAGTTTAGACTCTGGATTAACATATAGGCTACATTTTATTGCGGCAAAACGTACGGTTCCCACGATTTTCTTTGCTTATTTGGGGAAATACCACGGCCTCTCAGAAAACCGGCATAAAATCGCTTTTGAGTTTGTTTTTCCGAGAGAGTGAGAATACTGGAGGCTTTTTTTATTATTAACTTTCTTCAAATGTGTTAATAATAATAAATATAACTAAAAAGGAAGAAAATAAAAATTTTAAACAAAAAATGAAAACCGATAAAAAGTATGAAATAAAACTTATTTCCAAATAATTCCCATTTGAAATTCGGCCTAAATTTTAACTATTTCTCTACTCAATCTTCATATTTTTGAAGTCGGTACCATGGTGTCTACAAAAGAATTCGCGAGGGCATAGATATGTCTATCTTTTAAGGATAGGTAGATACCCAGAGAAAGAAGGTTAAAGAAAGAAAAAGAAATAACCTAAAGAAATAACTTAAAAAAGAAAAAAAAAGAAAAGAAAAAGAAAAACCTAAAGAAATAACTTCTACTACTTACATATCTATAGTTTTATAGATACCCATTCTAAGTTTTAGAAAAAAGATCACAAATAATATGTTTTTTTTTCAATTTAATCGTTATCTAGGAGATATATTAAAATCAAAAAGTACGTGTGAAAATGTATTATAAGTATATATTTTTACTCCGTGCTATTACTATATTGCAGTAGGTATATTTGCTAAACAAGTTTTTTTGCCACGAACACTCTCCCAGGCGGGCGAAGCTGCGGGCAATAGCTAATAATACAAATAAATTAAGAAAACACTCTACCTGCTTATGATATAGTCGTTAGACGATAGTACCTGATGCATAAGTATGGACTTACGTATAGTATTGGATGTCGATGTAGCCACTAATACAAATAATAACAAATTGTACATAAAAACTGTAACCCATTTAAGAACCAGTGAGGGTGTTTGAAATTTTTACTGCCGTTAGGGGGCTGACCCAACGTACACAAAGCGTCATCTGGTGGCGTAAGTGGTTCCAAAAATAAGAATTTTCGATTCTTTTTTTGTCACCACGCGGCGCTTGGTAGCCCGACGGTTCTTGTCGTGTCAAAAAGCTGTCAGATGTCACGAATTTAAAAACCCTCATTGGTGTCGCATCAAGCAATCATTATTATTATTTTAAAAATAACTAGGGGTGTTTTAATACAGGCTGATTTCAGGCTCACTGTCAAACGCCGGCTAAAAGTGTTCAAAAGGCATTAATCTTCCAAATTGCCACATTTTATTCGCAAGAAATAAAAGCGCGTCCCACTTTTCGCATTTAAAATGTCAGCTTAATGATGAAAAATAGAAAAATATCTCGTCATTACTTGGTCAGACAATACCTTTTATCAATGTTGATAATATAAACGCGGCTCTAATGAAACTCTTCGACATTTGTACGCCTCATTGTGGCGCATGTATTTTCAAAGCTTCGCAGTCAACAAGGAGCTTTCATAGTTTTTCCACCACAGCTGCATCTCTGTATTCGAGTCTTTGTCACAAGAACCCTGTCATATTTAATGATACACAATGTTAAATTATGTTTTATAACGGTGAGTGTAACAAATTTTGTCAGATTCAAATTTACTCAGATTATAAGTGTATTTTTTTATTACATTAATGGATAGTGCTCTGAAAAATACGACAGTTTACAAAAGGAATAGTATACTAAAAATCAATATTTTCAAAGATATCGGATTGTTTGAAGCACTTTTGTGAGTCTCGTGAAAACGCCCCATAGAAAAGTCGTACAAGTAGGTGACGTCACACGCTACTAATGTTGCTTCGAAATGTATGACCATATTATGCACAAAATTTGCGAACCCTGTTTCTAGATCCTCTGGGACCAGGATCGTATCTCAAATTTTACCTATCCCCGTTGTCCCGAATATAATAATATATATGCCGTAATTTAATATTAGTTCATAGTGCAGTCATGTAAATTTGCCGCTTCGGCCGCCGGCCTGTTGACATTGTTGCGTGGCACAGAGTTGCCACATAGTTGCCACAGAGTTGCTAAAACAACTTGTTTGAACAGCTAATAAAGCACTTTAAAGTCACTAAAATTGAATCCGCCAGTCTCCTTCCTCGTTGAATATTTATCATCCGTAAGATGTTTTCGGGTCGGATATAGTTCAATCAGTATTAGTAGTATAATTCAAATACTTGATCGTCTGATTCGCGAGAAAGATCGATCGTATGTTAAACAAACTTCTAATTGAAAAAGTGGTGAATGTCGATTTCTTGCGCTACTCACTTGCTGATCTTCTGATAAATAAATATCTCTCGTCGTTACGTAACAAAGAAAATAATGTATATCAATTTTGTACTCAATAATTATATATATAAGGTTTTGTTCCGTATGAACAAAACCTTCTTAATGCGATGCGATTAGGTTTCAAATGACACAAAAAGGCTATACTTCTAGGGATCAGTAGTCCGTCTGTCCATACATCTGTCTGTCTGTCTGCCTGTCTGCCCCGATAACCGGTAGTCGACTGTGTAAATTGTTAAATTGTATAAAATTATAAATTTCATATAGATTAATTACTTTTGGCGTCATAAAATAAAAAAAAATTTATACTTTAGGGGTGTCTCTCCATACATGTGAAATGGGATGGCATTCCTTTTCTCATTCGACCCTATTCAGTATGGTGTTGTCGAATAGGTATTTTCAAATGAAGGCAAGGAATTAATACAAGACTTTTTGTTAACTATTTTTAGGGTTCCGTACTTCAAAATGAAAAAGCGGAACACTTATAAGATCATTTTGTTAAGTAATCGGCCTCCAAAGTAGTGTACAAGTCGGTTCTCCTCCTAAATTATCTTATTTAATTCTAAATTATCAGAGCTAGAAACGCTAAATACTCTTTAGGAAAATTATTTTTGATCAAAATCGGACCTCCTGACTGTCCTGAGTCACGCATTTCTGCCTATATGGAGCTTATAGGCAGAAATGCGTGACTGAGGCAGAATATAGGCAGAAATGCAGTGCTTTACTTGTCATTCACAGATATTTTAATAAAACGTTCGTACGTTTTAGATGACTTTAATTAATAGTAAATAAATTAATTTAAAAAATATAATAACTTAAAAACGCCTAATATTTTGTTTGTTTGTATTTAGTTGCGTTCTGCACTGGACATATCATCGCATGTATGTGTAATTTTCATACTTCGCAAACGCACACACCCATGAATATCGACATGATGATATAGCGACAACTACCGCGGCAGGCGATGGCTCTCGGCTATCCGATCGCTTCCGAAAACCGCCGAAATGGCTTGTCGGAAATTATTCCTTGCCTATAATCCGAGTAAAAATAATAGACGGAAATCTAATAAATCACGTATGCACATTATGCATTTTTGTTTAGTAAGGTTTTATTTGTTTAAATAGGAGAAACTTTTTGTGTTTCGCGGGGGCCATATTGCATATTTCATGTGATAAGCATTGTTTACAATTTAATCGCACCAGTTTATTTATAGTTTTCTTAAAAGATTTTTCATTTTAACATTTGAAAGTGTGTACATTTAACAGTTTATTACTGAGTTTCTATAATAATTGTAGTGATTTACTTATACTAGTGCGTTTGTTGATTTTTTTTTAAATGTTATTTGATTGTGAGGTTTGTGTTGAAAATGTGTGTTTATTAAAAATTAAAAATAACAAGTTCTCACAATTGTCATTCAGTGAAAAGATTCAAATTCTGTCTAAAGGTAGGTGTGTACCCGAGTTACAATAATTAAACCAGCAAAAAAATAATGTAACTCGAAAATTTCATGTTAAAAGTTATGAAACGTATAACTGGCTGTGTGGCACAACCACACAAGATTAAATTATATTGTTTTCCTTGCATATTATTATTTAGTATTTTACATCGGGATATAGTAATCTCAAGTAACCGGAACCTTGAATATGTGAAAATTGAAGCTGACTGGTGAGTAGTTATAATATTTTAAAATATGCTTATTATTTTACTTATTAGAATTTCTTCCGCCGCGACGATCGATCGCTGTTTTGTCTGCGTTGCCGTAGAAGATTTACATGAATAGTAGTACATCTAAGACTTGCTCTGTTGGCATGCATACCCAGTGTCATAATCCTGTGCACGACACTGCCTGAAATGCTCTTGGTTGGGATATTACAATGTCTTTATATGTGAATATTATAACTAAAATGTCCCTCAAAAGGAGCATTTCCATATATGAATAACTTCTAAACACCCATTACAATTTTTTATTTTTTGACGAGGACTTTGAGAAAAGATAATAATAATACCTATAATACATATAAAAGTATATACGAACCATGTGATGAATACGTCATTTAAACATGTTTTTAAAGAAAAGTCTTTCTTACTCAGTCTTGTTGTAATTTTGCTGTTGGATTTTCATAATATAGTCTGGTCTTGTTATGTTAAGTTATTGTTATTATTTATATAAATTATTATTATTTTATTGTTAATATTATTATTGCTTCAGCCGGGAGTTTTGTCGGGGAATTCAATTGGTAACGTGGTGATTTTTGTATTTCTTTCAAAATTTTTTGTTAATTCGGTTCTTAATGAGTAATATTAGTTGAACATTAACCATTAAATATTCGTTAAAGTGCACAAGTGTGGGCAAGTGGTACAACTTCAAAAACGTGCTATTTTGTATATCCCTCCAAAACTCCCTAGGAACTTTCAGTAAAGCTTCTACCACTTTACTGAATCTACTGACTTGACTCATTGACTGCACTGACTATTTATTTGGACTTTGACTAGACTTAAGACTTGACGATTTAGGAATATGGTGTTGAAAATTGAAACGAAAATTCTATTTCCCGCCTTTTTAACTTGACACTGGCAAATGATTATTTTGCTTCAGCCATAAACGTTAATAATTTGTTACCAACACAATGGAGTGGAAAACTAAAACCTTGACGTAGATGGCGCTCTCGGCGACTGTACCTTGTTTACGTTGTGGCTGCAATTTTATTCAAATTTTCCTTGCGATACATAGTAAAACATGTATTCATTGATGACTGTGAGCAAGCTACAAGCTGAGCTTCGAAGAAGAAATGCATCAACGACTGGCAAAAAAGCGGATCTGATAGAAAGGTAGATATTTAATCAATTTGAGGTTAAGTGCTCTTGCAATGAATTTTATCGTGAACTTATCAGTAATGAGCCCATGGTTTTTATAGTTTTATGTTCTAAAGTAAAGCTTTTCATTCTAGATTGAGGCGAGGCCACTAAAGTTTTGATTACGATCGTAACCAAAACTTTAGTGGCAAATTGGACATTCCAGAAGACCTTATATATGAAATGAAATGAAATGATGCTTTATTTGGTGAAAATATGGTTACATATAGGTGTTACATTTTTACATTAGTGCGCATATTTTGTCGCAGTTACCGACGTCCAAATATTTTATTTATTATTAACACGATTATATTTTCATTATATAACATAACATACCTATCACTTTAAGATAAATTTAATAACAGAATCAAATTGTCAATGATTAAGTATTAATTATAAACATCATTCATTATGTTAATATATATAATGTCAAAATTTAATGTTGTTAATACAATTTTTAGATTACTATAAAAATGCTAAGAAAGAAAAAAACTAAAATGTGAAATCAAGAGCTCCATAAAATGTCAATAGATTAAAAAATATAATGTTAAAAATGTTGTTTAAATTTCAGCTCATTAAAAATTCTTTCACGTCATAATAAGATTTATTTATTAACATTTTTTTAAGTTCTCTAATAGAGTGTTTTTTAGATAATTGTTTTATATATTTAGGCACCTTATTATATACTTTTACACACATTGAATAAGCCTTATTTATAAAAAGGGTTGTTTTTGGTTTTTTATATACGATCAGTCTATTTGAGTTTCTTAAATATTTTGTCGGGTACTTATCTATTAATTGTGTAAAAATGTCATTGTTGTATATAACAAATTTAAAAATTTCTAAAACGTATAAGCTAGGTAGTGTCATGATGTTAAATTGTTTAAAGAAAGGCTTACATGACTCATATGGTGGAATCTTAGCTATAGCACGGATGCATTTCTTTTGGACAATGAATGCCTAAATGCGTAGAATTTCCCCAAATTATCAATCCATGGCGCAGGACTGATGAGACGTAGCCGTTATAGGCCATAATTGCGGTTTGTATACTAACGTACTTCGAAGCGTACTGAAGGACCGTTCTACGGTCGCCGTGGTGCATGGGACAGTGCTTAAAATAATCAATGCCTTTCTGACAGCAGGGTAAAAAATGTTGGCTTCGTTGAACAGATCAACTACTTCTATGTCCCTTAATTGATCATCTGATAAAGCCTTCTTCACCCATAAATTATGCCAAAGGTTCAGTTCTCCGGTGATATCCAGGTTATAAAATTCTTGGAATGATTCTGCGTTCTTGTGTATGTAATGCTGGTTTTGGTCATATTAAGGGATGTAGCTTACTTAAAGCAAACGCCGGACTATTTTCTTGGGATAATCGAATATTCAACGATGAAATGAATGAATCAATGTATGGTATTATCAGGGAACGCCGCCAATATTCGTTATCATTGTCTGATGGTGAAATTACTTCTATTTGTTTTCTTGTGAGCAAGACGTGGAACCGAAATTTCTATGTTCAAATCCATTGCAACAGCTCGCGCTTTTTTAAGCATTTCATAACTTATTCTATCAGGAAACTCGCGGTAATTTCTGAGAATGTCCGTGATATTTTTGATGTGTTCCCCCACCGAGATCATGTCGATCGATTTAGCTTGCAGTGTGTTAACTACTGGTTCTAAAACTGCTGAATATTTGGCTATTGTTTGTAGAGCAACAATAAACACTGGTTTTGTAACGGCTGAATGCAACTGATATATGATTTTCTGGTGGCATAATTTCCCTCTACGGATAACGTTTCTAGAGATTTCACAAGCTCTGGGAAATGTTGAGAAAACTTTCTGATTGATTTATATTTTTCGGACCATCTCGTCTCACACAATCGTGATAGGTTTGGAGCGTAGTTTCGACGTGTAGTCGATTCTCTGAAAAACGTTATAACATCCTTTACAGTGGCGACAGTATTTCTAATTTCTGGCACTTCGTTCGCATCTTTCACAACAAGGTTGAGTTTGTGACTTGAGCAATGAAAATATAAAGCACGAGGATATTTTTTTCTCAAAATAGCTTGTACGCTACCCTCTTTCCCTGCTATTGTAGAACAGCCGTCAAATCCAATCCTACGCAATCTTCGGTTGGGAGGTTAGAACTAATCAAGAAATTGTCAATTGTAATCAATTCGTTTTGTATTTTTGGCGATATGTAAACTGCATTGCGACGGCACTTTTCCAGGTGACTCTTTAATTTGTCGTCCCCTGAATTGATTCTCAACTTAAATAAATCTAATAAAACACCCTCATCTGCTTGTTTTCCCCTAAGAGACATATCATGTGTACCGCAAAATACTATACAAGAAATAATTGATGACAATATTTGTGTGTTTTCATTGATTGCTTTTTGGTGTCCACTTTGCAGTTGGATGCCTACAGGAACATTTTCAAGAAAATTTTTTGCAGCATTTGTCGCTGTTAGGTGAAGGTTGGTCGTTGCATGCTTTCGGCAATCTTCATGCATATTTTTTAACTTTATATATGGCCGGACCATAAATGATCCCAAAATTCCTGTCACAGTGCTGATGGGCGGAGGGAACAAAACACAGTGCTTACAAAGAGCGCCTTTTAGTCGCTTGGAATAAACTAGCTATGGTGCATATTGATCCAACCAAGCATGATTAAATTTTCTTTTCAAATGGTTTATATCACTTTCAAAATCGTAATTTCTGGGCGGAATCCAAGGATTTTGTAACAACTCCCTCTTCTTTTCCGTCGATAGCTGGGTAGCCAACCCAAAATATCGACTCAGATCATTTTCATGATAGCCATCGTCCACTATAATTTCAGGATCGACAACATAAAAACATCACATTCAAATATCATTTACTTCCTATCAGTAAAAAGTAAAATTGCGATATTCAAAATTCGTTTACTTTATGGTTTGAACGCCAAATAATCAAAACTAGGTAATTTGAAATAATACTTGATAAATGAAATGGTAATGTTTGATAAATGAAAGAGCACCACGTCTTGTAATTAATAAATTTAAATATTGTAAGTAATATGCTAAAGATATACACTAACAAGAGAGCCCCCACCCCCCCCCCCCCCCCCCCCCCCCTAACCAAATCAAATAATCATATTAGGAATATATGTGTTTTATTTTGACTCACCTCTTTCAAAGAATTTCCTGATATCCACTTGACGGAGTAATATTTCCAGTTGTTGCGCGGTAAACGTAAATCTCGTGTCGCCGCAACTAAACTAAAAGACACTATGGCGCATGAAATATTCGCTCGTATTAAACTCCGAACTGAATTTAATTGTATTTGAACTGAATAGCCTTGCTCTGCCTCACAATCCCGCTTATACATATATTCAAATATTCGTCTCATACTTGCTATCACTGTCTTTCCTTTCCAAAATAGTCCTTGCTAGAACGTTCTTCGTGGCATTGCTATTCAATACAAGATATCGCTATTGACCGTATAAATTGATCCTATTTCTCTTTACTGGAAAAAATACTGTCGTCCGTAACTAGATAGCGCTAGATCAGCTAGATGTTGTTTTCTCCAAATTATATTCGGCTTTAATCCTAGATGGCTCTGATTGTCTCGTCGGGAGCGGAAACTACGAGATGCGACGGTTTCGCAGGAGATTTAAATTATATTGCGTCGCTAACAGTATACTATATCGAATGATGTAGAATATTTACTTATAGATAAAAAAAATATTAAATCAAAATATCTGACTGAAAAGATATTTTGTTGCCAATACTTCATTTTGCGCAGAGTAGGTAACACGTTTTTAATTCCCACTTACCAGGAAAATTGACGTTTATTTTACTTCTAGGGGGGGGGGGCAGCTGCCCCCCCTGCCCCTACCTGGTACGCCCATGAGAGTTGCCAATACAAACTTTAATTTCTTATAGCTTTCAAATCCCGTGTAAAAGTAAATTGATTTATCATTCTCATGTACTTCATATTGATCCATAATATGTATGCCCATGATCGACTTGAGTGCTTTTAGATGAAAATTCAACATTATTTTTAGTAGTAGTGTCTGATATTTGTAGCACAATCTCTGACACTATTTCTTCTTCATGAGCTACCAGTAGAACTAAATCAGTTACATCTTTGCTCATTGTAGGTTATAAATCTAAGTCAAAAAACAGTTTTCTTTGACTTGTTTTCTCAAGACGATGCTGGCGTTCAAGAGCAGCCGGATTTACTGGTTTTAATTCAGTAAAACTGAACATAGATGGTACTGCAGTTTTTTTAAGAAACTTCGCCAACGGTTTATCAGCACCTGAAAATTTTAAGAGAAAATAAGTACATTGACATATAGAAGAGAGGTAAGGTTTTATTTTATATTATTTGGGATAACAACAGCCATATTTTTTACAAAAATACTTATAAGGTTATGGAAAAGACATAATTAAAATGTGAATTTTGCAAGTTAACTTCTGAGATAACATAATACATTGGGTGTGTATGAGATTATGAAAACTTAATTCGCTCACCTGTGTAATTACTTTTCCCAAAATAATCACTTTCTTTGAAATGCATTGCACACAGTCGCGCTGAATAACACTACCTTTAATGTTTTTGATACACAAAGCATTTACCCACAGTTTTTTTCGCTTAGGATCCTTGGGAAATAAATGAATTCCACTTTTTTTACAATTACAACTACATTGAGGCATTTTCGATTTAAATGATCAAAAAATAAAAACTCGAATTTAATACAATTTGATAGTTCTTACATCGCAACAGGGTACAGTCGCTCATGCGACATCTAGAGGGAGAAAAGGGCAGCTTTTCTCCTCATTGCTAGTTGCTACGCATCAGTGAAACGATTGTTTATATAATTTAACTCTATAATCTTAAAACCTTTTTATAAAAAAAAAAACCCTCCAATTTAAAATGGTTATAATATTAAAGTTCTCCTCCTGTTGTCGTCTCGGTCTTACTCATCTGCTAGTTGATAAACCTACTGTCGTTTCTGTCCTCATTTGCTCAAATATGTTGTGTTTCAGGCGTGTGGTGCTGCGACGTAGAGTACCAGCTGATCCAACAACTGATGGGCAAGTACGACTCCTCTGTTCGCCCCGTGGAGAACTCTTCCCATCCCCTGCTCGTCACATTCGGGTCTCCCTACACCACATAATAGATGTCGTAAGTACCGAGGGACAATGGATGGTGAATACATTTTAAAATTGTGTAGTGCAGGTCAAAATAAAACAGATGATAACAAAATCGGGGGATATAGATTAGCATTACCTATATAGCTTCATATTGCCATTTTGAAGTCATATTGCTGCATATCAAGATTATATTTAACAATAAATTTTATGTAATTAACAGGTATAACTCGTACCTGATCACTTATAAAAAACGGCCGTGTCCATAACACACCCCTAATTTTGAGTTGACATGCATTAAATTCACACAGAAAAAATATCGCAAATCAGATACTCGTATTATATTATTAGATGGAACCTACGTGGATGAAGTCGCGGTAAACAACTTAGCAGTAATAACGATTGATCCCTATGTTAACGCAGGTCCTTGGATGTATGTTTGAGTGGAAATCCCCGATCGTATGACATAATCGTCAGACTAGCAAGATTGGCACGTGGGTAAACATATCTTCAACATGTAATATAAGACCTCTTTTTCATAAATTTTGTCGCCTGTGTTTATGAGCGGAAAATATCAACCTGACTAAGATTATGGAACTAATATAGGACTTAAATATAATATGTATTTACTCGCTTACATATTTCACAATTTAGTTTTCACTGTTCGTACCTTGAATTTTATTAAAATTACTAATTTACAGTTTTTTTTTATTATTAGATATTATATATTATTAATAAAACAAACTACAGGCTTAAGCTCGTACACTTTTTATCCACATATACAAATTGCGTAAAACAATTACGTTTTTTTAACTAGTCTAAAGGTCACCTTCTTAATAATAATAATATCTATGGATGCTTCTCACCACATCAATCTGGTCCCGTGGTGAGTTCTTGAAGAACTTGTGTTACTTCCTTCGGCGGGATTCGACCCGCGACCCCCGGTTGAGCACCAACACGCTCAACGACTGAACCACAGAGGTCGTCTTTCTTTCCCTTTGACCTTTTAATAATTTGTGAATTATAGTTTTTTGTCCGTCTCGTATGGCCATTCGTACATTATGGTCAAATACCTCGTGGACTGACGCTTTCTTCATTCGCCTGAAGATCTTGGCAATGGCGTCCTTAAATTAGTTGGTTTAGTAAGCACAGGTGTTGCTGTGTCGCGAGCGTGCTACACTGCGTGAGGTATGGTGTAGTGAATGCTTAGCCTGACGCTCCTAGTATGTAAAATTATCACTGACTCAAAAGTAAGCCCTTGAGTTTCATGAATGGTGAAGACGCGGGAGTTGGAGCCAGTCCCGCATCTCTGGTTAGAAAGAGATTGCTTCTCTTCCTGGGCATGCACAAGGTAGAGAGTGTTCTGTGCCCTTTTTTGTATTGTAGCTCTCGCGTATCATTCCAGTCTCAATGACCGTACTCTTTCGTTCGATGAATATATATTTTTGTAGACCACCGTCAGGGCTTATGCCATGGGGCAGCGGTGCATGCAGTATTTACAGTATTAGAACCTGGGTAACCGAGCTTTGCTCGGAGTTCTAATAAATTTAAATAAATACAAGTTAAATTAAATAAAAAATAAATAAAAAAAAATATATTTTTTTTATTCGAATCCACCACTACGAATTTTCCAAAAAAACAAAAATTATACATAAGCATCCAATCTGCCAATCGGACTGACATATTATAATAGAGTCGAAATTATTGATATATTGTTGCACGACGAAATAAAAACATGCAGCTTAAAATGCGCAGATTCTCAGGGATAAGAACTAGCTCGGTCGATTTTTCCCCCCAAAACTCCACATACAACATACTAAATTTCATGGTAAATTGCAGCCGTTTTCGAGATTACGATTATATATAATATATACAAGATTGTCTCGTTTAAACTATAAGATTATTTATTCTTGTGACACATTAAATCGTGTATAATTCTAGAAAATGTAGGTAGCGCGTTTTATTTATGTAAGTGCCCGTGGCTATACCTGAAGTAAACCCCATCATCCTTTATATTTTGCGAAACATTCTGCCTGAAGAAAAGGTAAATTTGAAGCGAAGGATATGAGAAATTTCCGGTTACTACGACCTCTTTTATCGAAAAAATCATTTTCTGTGCCACACACAATAACAGTATTACATTTGCTACCAGATAAAATTCTGAATCGTTGGAATATCGCCGAATTACTCTTCCTATAGTTCGTTCGTGTCTTGATCTCCGAGCTACGACTATATTTCTTAAATAGAAACGTCTTTTGGTCTCAAAAATACTTCATCAAAAAAAATTCGTCGTCGTTAAAAGTGTGTCATTATTCGATATTGTAAAGGGAAACATATTATACGTATTACAAGCTTTTTAGCATTATATAACCCTTGGTTGTCGCGCTTTTTTTGTGACGCCGTTGGTCACGTGGGATCTTGAAAAGCCCGAAAAATAAATTGCTTTTAATATTATAAATGTATATTTAAAAAAAGTTTAAATATTAAAAAATATAAAATTTATATATATATATATATATATATATATAATATATTCTATTCTTTATTTAAAGGCTCTTCATCATATGATTATGTAAATACCCACTTTTTTAATACAATGTCTTTAACCTAACTTACAAAAATGTTCACTTTGAGATTATACGATAGTAACATTTCAAATAGATCAATCAATGATCACAATAAATTTTCCTAAATCATTGCACAAAAGTTGAAAAGCTAAGTTTTTTTATTTTATTTTTTATTTTTTATGAAATGAACCAGGAAACGCAACACCTGAGGAGTTACACTTGTAACTCCTCTCGTGTTGCGACTTGCGTTCCCAGTCCTTAAAATCCTCAATCTCCCTTGGGCTTCCGGTAACCTTCCGGGAAATACAACGCAAGCGTTATTTCACGCCGGTTTTCTGTTACGCCGTGGTATTTACCCAGTCGAGCCGGCCCATTCATACCGAAGCGTGGCTCTCCCACAATTAAGTCCAAAAAACATAATATTAAATAACACAATACATATTCTTTGACTAATTTTCAACTATGTTACTATAGTGTGTTACTGAGCCTCTAAAATTCCTTAAAAAGGTGTTAAAAGTGATGTAAAAAGTAATGGCTCATACAAGTTACCTGGGCTTTGAAAGACCCCACGCGACCAGCCAACGGTTAAGGTTCGAGTTTTCTTAAAATTTCTGTGGAAAATAGTGTTTCAGCGGGCACGACGAATTGATATAAAGTATTAATGTGAGACTTAACCTGAGTAAGGAGTCTCTTACCTCGAGTAAGTCTCCGTGTACCGCAATTTGTTAAGTCTCATCTCATCTCCCAGTTTTAATTTATTAAGACTTACTATGCGGTCATTATTTATAGTGCGGGAGGTGAACTTAAAAATATAGTATCTTTGTTTTATCTTTACCCTTTCTTTTTCCACGTTTATTAATATTTTTTTAAATGTTTACTTCAATTATAGTAAAATACAAAGATTTTATGATCACGTCAGTTCACACCGAGTCGAGCAGCGCTGAAAAATTAAACTTTATTTACTACACATAAGATAAAGAGTACCAATCCATTAAAAATTGCCGTAGGGCGGTGAAAACGTTATAATGTAATAATTGATAAAACAACACATGCAAATACAAATAGTGATTAAAGCCTTAAATGGTGTAATAAGAAAAAAAAACGAGCGAGCCGTACAGTAGTCGCATATGATGTGTAACATTTTATGATAATATTTCAAAAAAACACAATTCTTAGTACGATTTTCTGTTTCTATGATAAAGAAAATACGGAAACTTTTCCATTAAGCGGTGACAGGAATCAACGTCAAAATTTAAAAAAGCAAAATACTTCCTGTTACAAATTTCACGAAATAACTCCCACAAATTACAAGAAAGCGAGAGGAAGATACGCATCAAAAATAACGTTTTTAAAACTTTTTAAGTTGCATAGTAATAATTGTGTATGTTGTGTGATTGGGGGATCAAGTTTCGCAGTCGGCCGGTCGGGTATACCTTTAGATTTTTAATAACCACAATATTAAAAAGGAAAAAAATATAAATTCCACGTTTTTCAGTGACAAAATTTAAAAAAAATTGCTTGAAAAAAGGGGGAATAAGTGTCCCCTAATTACAAACGTTGTATTTCTCTACTACCCGCGTTTGGTTCGTGGGTTGTAGACAAATATAACATAAATAGGTTTATTTCATTATTGTCTCTAAAGGCAATCGCATTTATTATAATTCATAGTAAGTAAATGTATATTAGCTTTATAAATGAAACGATAAATATGCATATTAAATATAGTTATCAGTGAAAGGTTTTGAAAAGATTATTAAACGTGCAGTCGTTTTTACTTATCGCCTTTTTACCAAATCACGGTATTAAAAATTATTCAACCGTTGATCCGTTGTCATCGTGATGACGGAAAAGTGGAAAATAGAACACGAAAAGCTGACCATTAGGCGTTTTACAGTGAAACTACAATTCTTACTAAAGTACAATGTCAAATAAATTTTTGCTCTTTTACTGCCGAACTTGTACAAGGTGACTCAGATGCCGGGGGAAGTAATTATTCTTTTCTGCCTGAAACAACAGTAGGTAAAATATTGAAATAAATGATGGGCTTGTGGTGCTTTCGCTTGAGTCGTGCAAAAATATTCCATTTAATAATTGTTAAAAATAAAAATTAATTTTTGGTAAATGTTAATACATAATATTATAACCATTTGTCCCGAATTAAATACCAATATCCACAGATCCTTTAATAACTGGTCACTATTGTACTGTTACTATATATACTGTCTGAACTGCAATGAACGTTCGAAGTGAAACTACTTTAGCGATGTTGAGAGCGAAATTTCAAGGTCGCGTCACGTTACGCGTCACAACACGATTTTAGATATATAACGCCATGATTTTTGATACGCCAAATGTAGTTACTTATACTTTTTATATAACAACTAAAGTAGGAGTTTTGCCGGGGAGTTCAATGGGTGACGTTGTGAAATTCGTATTTCTTCATAAATTTGTGTTATTTCGGTTCATAATGTGTAATATTGGTAGAATATTAACCATTAAATATTCGTTTACGTGCACAAGTGTGGGCAAGTGGAACAACTTCAAAAATGTGCTATTGTGTTTCCCGCCAAAACTACCTAGGAACTTTCAGTAAAGCTTCTACCACTTTACTGAATCGACTGACATGACTCATGGACTGTACTGACTATATATTTGGACTTTGACGAGACTTTGGTGTGATATTACTTTTTCCCACTTTACTGTGTTAATGTCCCTTGTGTGTTCAATAAAGATATTATTATTATTATTATTACTTTAGACTTGACGACATAGGAATACGGTGTTGAAAATTGAAACGAACGTTCTATTTCCCGCCTTTTTAACTTGACACTGGCAAATGGTTATAAGCCAATGCCATATATAAATAATAAAAAAAAAACAACTAAAGTACGGCTCAATACACATAATATATCGCTAGCTTTATAATTTTTCTATACTTTTTTTTTAATGATTTTGTATTTTTAGATTTCAATGAAGTTTCACTTTTGCCAAGTGTACTCTGTACACGTTATATTTTTTTTAAAACAAAAACATTTTAATCTACTCAACTAAAATAAGTAAAAAATAGTTTCCATTAAAGAACACAAAATAGTCACACAGACGAATTGAGATACTCGTCGTTCTTGGAAGTTAAATTAAGGTTAAAATAGAAATTGGTTTTCAATTTGCTCTTGACTATTTTAATCTCAATGTTTAGAGAAGCACTAAAACATTTAAATAAACGCTATATTTTATTTTATGATAAACACTATATTGTATTTTATACTAACGCGCTTACTATCTTCGATATTAATATAGCTAACGTTTTTCTCGTCTACTGATTTAATTATTGCTACATATAAATTTTTAATTTTTAATTAGCTGAGTAACTTTTATAAGAATATTTTTAATATTAATATTTTGAAAAGGATATTTTTTTCACTGCACTGCAGGTATGAAAAATTGTCACGTTCCGCCTGATTGTCACGTTCCACCTGATTGTCATGTTCCACCTGAGCCGAGAGTGCAAACGAGAGCGAAATAGAGGATATAAGCGATATAGAGGCACGGTGGGCGTTCGGTTTGTGATGTCGCGGACGTTATCACGTAAAATTATCGTCCGTAAACCGACTTAACAGGCAACCATTTTTTAACACTATATTATATATATAATTTAATTATAACACACTAATATTACCAACAAGCCTCGCTCAAACCAACTTTAAATTACTTTGAATTATTTTGAATTACTCAAATACTAATTGAGTAATTCAAAAAACCTAGACGAAGTTTGTAAACCATTCAACATTTTGAAATTTACTCATCTGCGTGGAAAACTGGCGGAAAACAATTCTTTGTTGCATTTTAAACTTTTCTCATTTAAAGACTTGACCCGACTTATACCTAGTAGTAGGCATATATCCATACTAATTTTGTAAAGAGGGAGGATGTGTTTGTTTGTTTGCATTGGATAGGCTCCGAAATTACTAGACCGATTTTGTCGACATTTGGCAGTTGGCACAGATATAGAGTAGACCGCTGGGAAGGACATAGCCTTTTTATCGCGGTAAAATGTACGGTTCCCGCGAGATACCTTTTGCACGCCCTAAGTCGGCAACATCTAGTCTATACATAAAAGGAGATGTTGTTTTTTGCTATTTTATGTTATTGCGAACACATTAAAACACATTAAAACGTTTACATTTTCATTCTTTAAAGTTATCATTTTTTGTGAATTCAATCTTGTATTTTACGTGGTTACTCAATAATTATGTTCATATCAGCTTGTTATTTTATGAATCAAACTTTTTATAAATATCTATTAGCCACGCTAAATGGTCTTCGCTAAACGAATACCGCCGCAAGAAACGTTTATCTTGCAAATTTAATATTAAAATATTTGTCACACTAAAAAGGAATTTAGTCTGTATCAATTTTTTCCAGGTAAATTATTTATGGTTAGAATTAAACGTATTTTTATAGGAAAATATTGATAGGGGAATATAAGACGAGTAAATAAGTGACCAAATGAACTCTCTTTTAATGATTTTTATAGTCTACTAGCATTTGCCCGCGGCTTCACCCGCGTGAAATTGGTTTTTAAACGATATCTCTACACCTAATAATTTAAAACTTTCATCCCCTAATTTACCCTCTTAGGGGTTGAATATTAGAAAACGTCGCGTCGTACATTTATACAGATGTAGGTAGATATAGGTTCCTATTAAAAAATTACTCAGTTTGATAAAAAATTCAGGGGATAAACTTTTTCAGGAAGAAAAAGATCAGCTACTGACGACAAACTGCTGGATCACACAGATCTGGACCGACCACCACCTGCGATGGAACACGAGCGAATTCGACGGCATCAGCGTCATCAGAATACCCTACGAGAGAGTCTGGAGACCGGATATTATACTTTATAATAAGTAAGTAGGTACAGGTACCGACGCACATACCGAATATGCTCACGCCTATTTTTCAAAATAAGAGTTGATACTCGTAGTGTAGCGGACCAATTAACGCCACAATCTTGAATCCTGAATCCAAATATCGAAGTTTTATTATCGCTCGGTCGGAGATCTCCCTTTGGGGCTTCCACTATTTACATTGGTGACCCTTAAGAGAACACGCCTTCTTCTGGACATCATAATCATCACTCCCCCCATCCCTCCGCACCACGCCAGCCAGCTTCAGCCTCATCGGGTACCTCGACCACCAGCCTCAACGCACCGCGGCCTGGTCGAACCTTCATCGGCTTCCACGGGCACTCTCACTACAACGACTGGTTAGCAAGCAGAGCACATCTCTCCTGGTTAGCACGTAGCATCGGCCGCACGGCAGCACTCCGACGCACACGAGCCCGTGCAGCAGCAGCAGCACAGTTCCGACTCACTGGAACTCTCTGGCACTGGCAACTCAAGCAAGAAGACTCAAGATTTGACCTCCAGTCTTCGGGAGGGAGTGATGTGGTGGACCAATTAACGCCACAATCCAGAATCGCGCTATCGAAGTTTTCTAAGATCGGCGGTATATATACAACACCTGAAATTACTACAAATGGGCTTCGGCCTGACTGAGCATACCATCTCGCTCGGTCGGAGATCTCCCCTTGGGGCTTCCACTTTTCCCACAAAACTGTTGATAGCAGTAGCGAAGGCTTGTTTGCCTTCATAGGGAAGTCTAGCCTACTAATAGGTAGGGATTTGAATGAGGCACTTCAAAGGTAAGTGGTAAGTGAAACCGATAAGAATAGAGTTATTTGAACCCCACGTCACTGGTTGATAGTTATATTACGTTGCATAGAATTAGGTAAATACCAATAAGCCCATAGGGGTACATAGAGAACACAGAGCAAATCTGTTTCCTCATCCTCGTCCGAACGGGGACACTAACGCCCGAAATTAATAATCAATCTTAATCTCATTTTAGCTATCTGCGATTAAGATTTCAATACATTTCAACGATCCTTGGATTAACTTCCCGTCATTTACGTAAATTTTTGTTTGTGAATTTAAGATTGAAGTCAATCTAAGATTTTAGATACGTTATTAATTTCGGGCGTTAGATTATGTCCAGAAAGGGCATATTCGCAGCGAAATGATACACGCTTAATACGCGCGAGTCTAGGTACTAGGCTCCTATATATTGCGTCCAGAAGCTACGCGCGTATTTTAAAAAAGACGGAGGTATCTTCTGTAAGTCGACATTATTCGGTGAATACGCGCGAGCCGAGGTACTAGACTCCAATACGTGACGGGAGGTGAACAACGTCCCCATTTAAATTGTAGTTTATTAAATCAAATAATATTTAAGACAGAATGAAGTAAGTAAGTAACAAAGAATGAATTTACATATTAAATTCCGGTTATTTAATTGTCTTATATTATTTTGGTTATAACTCTTTGCGAAGTCGAGATGTAAATAAAAATCAGTTTAAAGGAGGTTTGTGTTTGCGGTGCTTTGCGGTTTATTAAGAAAATTGTACGCTACTGTACAGTTATAAAATCTAACCACTTATACATCGTCCGTCTATAGATCAGGTGTTCAATTCTGCTTAATAAAACCTGCATTAATACCTGCAATCAAGTCCCGATACGCTTAAACTGCCAAACCGGCATTCTCGTAAACGTTAAACTAGTGTCAAATGCGTCCCGATTGGTCCAAACTTCACAAAGTCAGTTTATGGTAACAAGTCGCATCACTTATAATACAATCAAAGTAAAATGAAAATCTATTTTAAATACGGGAATTGAGCTTCTATATGTTTCCTATCCATTTGGTTAAGTGTAGGTAACGGATAGTGCAAATAAAGTTCAGAATAATATCACGTTTCAACGGACCAGAAAGAATGTAATACATTCTGACGCGTATAAACATAGCCCGCAAACAGGCGTTATCCTTCCAAGAACTCGATCATTACATAAAAGGGCTGAGGGATATGGCTTAGGGACTGTTTATTTCTCGTCACAAATCATAAATATATCGACATTTATGATTTGTGACGGTTTCAAATATGAAATATGCCAGGCGAGTAGTAGCGGAGATTTTGCGTAATGTGCTCAGTGAGTATAGAAAAAACCTTATTACTACGAGGTACCCCTCCTTGTATAAAATCTATTAAAACAATAAACATATTACAAAGTAATAAGTAAAAATGCTAGGTATAAAATTGACATAAATCATTCAAATTCCCGATACTCAAATATACTCGTATTACTGCGCGCAACTGTTTGCAATATAAACTTTGATTAATGTATCATGAACAATTTAATTTACTTTTTTTATTTTTCTTATCGCTTTCTCAGAACTATTAAATCACTCTTATATTGAAATTATTATCGAATATCAGATTCGTTGGCAAAGGCGTTGGTCCAAAATTATTGCATGTGCTTCAATATTATATGTTTTTTATTTTATTTTTAGCGCTGACCCCAACTACCGGTCCGCGGTGATAAACACCAACGTGATTGTGAGGAGTACGGGTGAGGTGACGTGGCTGAGTCACGGCATCTATGTGTCCGTTTGCGACATCAACGTCGAACAGTTCCCCTTCGACATCCAGCTCTGCACCATGAAGTGGGCTTCCTGGACCTACGATGGATTCCAGGTAATAGACGACTGAATTATTTTATCGCATAAATGAATAGTACTCTTAAATATGAGTAACTTCTCAGAAGAAACAGTATATTAAAAAAACAATATTTTCGTAGGTACAGCGATTTGTTTACAAAATTTCGCAAGTCTTGTGAAAACGCTCCATACAAAAGTCGTAAATAATTGTGACGTCACTATTAGTAAAAGGGTATGAAATATAAGGCCGCAGGAACATATTTGTAAATATCTCCGAAATTTATTGCTTTTAAGTTCATACTTACCATGATGAATGTTTTTATATATGATGTAAGTAAACTAATGATATAGGTATTTTATTAGTAGGTTACTAATTTAGCAAAAAAATTTAATTTTTTCTTTATTTTCATATTAAGATGTATCTAATTACTTAACTATAAAACAATACATAAAATATTATATTTTTTAGCAGTAATACCAAAATATTTCTAAGTATATAAATTAAACTCAATATTTTACATTTAGTCGTCTCCCCAATTCATTCTGCTAGGCAAAAATAAGTTGATTTTGCGTACCGATGTGAAACCGGCCGAGCTCCAACTGACTTCGAGTTTTAAATCGATCGAATTTTAATCGAACTAATTTACCAATGCTCCTATCAACATCTAACACCAAAAATAAAATGCTGTCAAAATATGCACGAAGATAATCCTACTACTACTATAAATGTGAAAGTTTGTGAGGATGGAAAGATTGATGGATGGAGGGATGTTTGTTACTCTTTCACGCAAAAACTACTGAACGGATTTTGATGGAATATAGTATGGTAGTAGTTTAGGCTCTGAATTAAAACATAGGCTACATTTTATCCCGAAAAAGTACAGTGATCCCGTGGGATACTTTTACGTGGGAGCCGCGGGTAAAAGCTAATATAATTACTCTTAGGCTGGGACTATATGATCCGGAATCTGGTACGCCGGTGAAAATTCATAGCACTGAAAATAGAATTCTGCGCTAGTACAATAGAGTTGAAAATGGAAGTTTCGAGTGTCGAGCTGTCATATATGACATTGACATTTGACTCGACACTCATGTGTTCGATATTCAGTTCGGTTGTATTAGCGCAGATTTCTATTTTCAATGCTCAGAATTTCCTAAGGCCTTCCGGATTCCGGAGCATATAGTCCCAGCCTAAGATGTGGTTACTTTATGCTGATTTGGCAAAACGCGAATGCTTTGAACCAGGCAATTTTAATATTTTTTTTGATAATTCATGAATCGAGTTTCATTCGATTGATGCTGAACTCTGTCGACAGTGATTCGACTTTGGGTTTGGAATTGAATTTGATGCTTGCATGCGCTAACATGCAATACGAAGATTTTCTTGCGGATTATTTGACTAAGGATGATCTTTTAAAAATATTTGTGCCAAAACATATCTATAACAACCTATTTTTATGACTATATTATTAAATTAATGTACAAATTTTTCTCAAATGAATAATAAAAATCTTAAAAATACTACAAAATTTAACTCGACATTACAAGTAATATTGGTATAATATAATATAATATAATATATATAATATAATACCTATGAAATTGCCGTTTTGTATGAAAAAGTGTAAACTAATTTTTTTCATGTATTTTTTATTTGTATTAATCGAAGTAATCACCCATGCAATCAATGCATCTTTGCTAACGCAGTGGCAGTTTATTGATGCCCTTCTTAAAGAAATCAGCTGGACGGGAGGCAACAAATTCTTCAAAGGCATTTTGTACTGCCTCTCGTGTATTGAATTTTTTTCACGCCAAGAAGTTATCCAAATTCTGGAAAAAGTAGTAGTCTGTAGGCGCATGGTCTGGTGAGTAGGGCGGATGACGGAGAGCTTCCAACCCCAGTTCTTGCAACTTGGAGACCGTCTGCTGTGCAGTATGAGGTCGCGCGTTGTCGTGCAGGAGCAGCGGAGACGAGCGATTGACCAATGCTGGTTGAAGATGTGCCAACTTCTACATCATTGTGTTCAGTTCTTCACAGTACACATCTGCAGTAATGCTCACCCCGTTTGGTAAGAAGCTGTGATGAATCACACCGGCGCTAGACCACCAAACAGTGACCATCACTTTTCTAGGGGTAAGTTTTCGTTTAGGGCATTGTTTAGGTGCTGAACCAGGATCCAACCAACTTGCTGAGCGCTTGCGGTTATTAAACAGAATCCATTTTTCATTGCAGGTAACAATGCGGTTCAAAATTCCTTCATTTGTGTGTCTGTTGAGCAGTGCAAGGCACGTCTCGACGCGTACTTCGCGCTGGCGATCATTGAGTTCGTGGGGCACCCATTTGTCAAGCTTTTTTACCCTGCCAATTTGACGCAAATGGACCAATATTGTTTTGACGCTAACGTCGCAAGCTGCTGCTAATTCAGCCGTAGATTGTGTATCATCAGCTTCCACAATCGCCTTTATTTGTCATTGTCGACCAAAGTCTTCGGATGACCGCGAGGTTCATTTTTCAGGTCGAAATTTCCAGAACGGAAGCGAGCAAACCAATAACAGGTGGTGCGTTGGTTTGTAGTATTAGCTCCGTAAACGTCGTTGATGTTGCGTGCCGCTTGTGCCACGACGGTATTCATATTTCATAATTACTCGAAGTTTTAACGTATCCATGATGACGAAAAAGATTGAAATGCAATAAAAATGTAACACTAATCAATAAACAAATGACTACTTTTTCCATTAATTCCATGTTTTTAAAATAAAATTAATTTGAAATTAGAATTCTTAGCCAAACAAAAATTATTTTGATTTGAAATGGCCAGTACTGCAGAACGGCAATTTCATAGGTAAAGACCTATTATTTCAGATATTTTCGAATACTGTACGATACGTAAACAATAAAAGTATTGAAATATTGTAAAATATGCCTTTAGTCGCGATTATGTTCGAGTATGTATTAAAACTAAAATTAATTTTTCACCAGAGAAATGTACATTCTGTCTGGATATTAGGATAAATGGATAAGTATGGTTTCTTAACTCCACTCAAACTCAAACCTATTAGGTGTTCTGTTAATTAGAAACCACTAGGTTAAACCAAACCACCTGGGTAACTGAGCTTTGCTCGGAGCTCTAGTAGATTTAAAAAATTATCACAAAAATATTGTACCGGAGTTCGAACCCACCACATTCCGAATTTCCAAACAACACAAAAATTAACCAAACTGCCAAACGGACTGGACATTTAAGGGTCAGTTCAGACCGCAACACGATGCTACGATACTTGAAAAAACAAGTGACTGTTCGCTGCGCAGCGCATAGCCGCAAAACGCATATGACAGCAATGCGGGCGGGCGTGCAGCCGAATGTGCATCTATGTGGCGACAGTAAAAACCCTCCTCTTTGGTTTCGTTATTTTTTTTGACGGCGGGCGGCGACCTCAGGCTGCGTCTTGCGGCGTCGCGTCGCTCATCACGCGGGTGACGGTGCGCATATACCGCTGCATCGCGATGCACCGCTCTACGCCGAGAGGTGCAGCGCTATGTGATGCAATGTATTCTGAATTGTTACAATGAAATATATATCTTTTCGTATAGTGAATACAGTTCAATTTTGAATGAATACTTTAAAAATGCATCGCCGCGCAGCGCCGCTTCGCGTTGCGGTCTGTGCTGACCCATAGAGTCGAAATTATATTACGACGAAAAGAGAAAACATAAATAACTTAAAAATGCGCAGTTTTCCAGGTATAAAACCTAGCTAGACCGATTTTTCTCCACGAAAACTCCCAGTGTACTAAATTTCATGTAAATACTTGCAGCTATTGCCGATATTACGATAGTATATATACAAGATTATCTCGTTTAAAGTATAAGATTAGGTACTCTGTCAGTAGTAGACTATTTAACCTGGGGGTAATTCGAGTAATTATTTCTTTTAAATCCGCAGTCAGCTTACAGATTTCAGTCTTCAGATTTAATACATGTGTCAGTAGAACAGCGTGCGCTGAAACTGAAACTAGGCTGTGAATTAACAGAAACAATGACGAGACTGCGAATTAACGGAAACTTGTGATTATAGCGAAGCAACTGCATAAATAATAAGTGAATATTTTCACTGCGACTGGCGACAGTGTGTATATTAATGTTTCACGCATATTGTGACGATATTAATTAAATTTCCTCCAGCCACTAGCTTTGACTAAAAGCAAAAACCTAAAGCATTTCAATTTATAATGCTTTCTAAATTATTAAATGTCCTTCACGAGCTGCTTGTTTAATATTTATTAAAATTCTTATTCTTTAGTAGGAAATTTTGACCTATTTCGAAATTTTTAATTAAATAAATCATAGTCGGGTATTTTCCTACATGTAAAAATTTAGTTTTACTACAACATTCAGAAATAATTAGGTACTATAACTTGATAAAAGTAAAAAGAATTTAGATTTTATGTCTAGTTTTGTAATTAGATGCATTTCAAAGTCACAAAAGTTGTTTTTTTTACAATATTAGTGTAAAAGATTTACATAATTAGTTTACTTACATCAAATACAAAAGATTTGCTACGGTGAGTTCATACTCATATATAAATGTGCAAATTTAGGAGATATCGGAAATTTTGTGTATATGACCCATACATTTCCAAGCGACTTACGGGCGTGTGTCGTCACCCGCTTTTGTATGGGGCATTTCACACACTAGACTCACAAAAGTGCTTCAAACAATCCGCAGTTTCTTTGAAAATCATTAATTAAGTATACGAATCCTTTTATAAACTCTTATTTTTCAGAGTACTATTCTACCTAACATAATGTTTGCAGATGTAATATGGACTGCGATACTAAGCACATTGTGGACGGTTCAAATTTTATCTAAAATAGTTGAACATTTTGTATGGAAGGAGTTATTAAATTGCGAACACGTAGAGGCGAAATGCTGGAATTGTTCATGGAGCATGTGTGACAACCACACGATTCAGCTGTCGGCACGCCGCAGCCCGCACATGTATCATACATCGACTCATACATTCATACACATACATCCAATCTAACTACATGATCTTTGGCTGTAAGCCTCAGCCTATTGAAGACGCTTGTGTCTTAAACTTTTTTTTTGTTAGTTTGTGTGAATCTCGAATGAATTATAAGAGTACATGAAACGTACCAATTTTTTTATAAATTCCTACTACCATTATAAATGTGGAAGTTTGTGAGGATAGACGTTTGTTACTATTTTTTGTTTGAACTATTGTTCAATATCGATTGATTATTTAGTTGATTGCGATGAAATTTGCAATGGTAGTAGTTTGAGCTCTGGAATAAGACATAGGCTACTTTTTATTCGGAAAAAGTACAGTGTTCCCGGGGAATAATACTGTATGTACGCGGGCGGAGCCGCGGGCAGAAGCTTGCTTAAAATATGAAAAAGATAGTTGAAAGAGTTAAAGATATCTTATCAATCAATCAATAAATTTATTTCCAGGAATTGGTTACAAGGTTGTTACAATATACCTAAAGAATAGTCTATTCGCGTTAAGAATTCAGCGAATCATGCGTACAAATATCAAAACTGATCAATGACGCATTAGCCCTGTGCACACCAACCAATTTAAGTAAGCCATTTTGATATACCTACGCACGGTTCACTGATTTCTTAATGCGTATAGACTAAAGTAACAATATTAACCTGCTACGTCGTAGACCCGCGCTACAGCTCACGTAGCAAGTAAATTATTGAGCTACAATTCCTACAAATAACCAAAATAATTTTTAAAATAAAATAATGTCACTATTTTTGTTTCAAAATGTTCATTTATCACAATAAATTCTAATTACTATTAAAAATATTTACACATCTGATTAGCTATTCAATTTTGTGTCAAGTGACTTTTCCAACTTATCAGACAAAGGCAGCAACATTGAATAGGTAATAAGTTGTTTAAATATTTGTATTATTTTATTATATAATAGGTTAGTATTGAATTGCTGAGTGTAATTGTGTAGCTACAGGGTTTATATTAATTACGCAGATATATTTCCAAGGAAATTTTGCAGTAAATTTCTCGGATTTAATCACGAATCCTTTGAATTCATTTCGTAATTATGAAACAGATGATACAGATGATCCATTTACTTAATTTAATTATTCTGTTCTCTCGACAAAAAATGTGTAAGTTACAATTTTTCGTAACCTGTAATTACTGAATTTTGACTCACCTTAGAGAACAAAAAAAATGTTTAATTACAATGATATTCATAAATATTTATTAATAATATATAAATAAATTTTATGATTATTATTAATCGTATATTAATTAAATGTACGTCTAAATTATTATTTTCCATTATTGTTGCAGTAAAATACATATATTTTGAAATATTTCCAAGTAACTAAATAATAAATATTTATGAATATCATTGTAATTAAACATTTTTTTTCTTTGCAGCAAATAGCATACAAGTTTGAAGTCGGACCCCATTATACAAACGCATTGTTCAGGGCCCAAAATGAATGGGCATATAGCGGGCTTATAGTTTGTCTGTCTCAGGTTGATCTATTGTATGAATAATATTATTGAAACCCGAATCTAGTACTAACAATTATTTATGACAATCATTGATTGTTTATACCGGCTTACTAAATTTTTGTTAGTAAGCAGGTATAAAATTTTAAAAAAGCTTTATTAGGGTTCCGTAGTACTAGAAGGAACCCTTATAGTTTCGCTCTATTCCTCGCGACTGTCTGTCCGCCCTACTTCTGTAATTAAAAATATAAATGGATAAAATTTTGTATAGTTATAGATTGTATACAGATCTCGGTTTTGGCGTTATATAATAATAATTTTATATTTTATGGGTGGCTCTTTATACAACTGAATGAAAGCGAAACAACTGAATGGGATGATTTTTTCATTCTACCCCATCGCGTGGGGTATCGACGAAAAAGTATTTTTAAATAAAGACAAGGTTTCATACTTTACTTTTGTTACAAAGTCAACCATTTTCGAGTAATTAGCCTCCAAAGTTGTTTATAAGTTGGCCAGGGGAGACCTGGCATTTCTAAACTATAAGAGAAAAAAAATTATAAGTTTCCATTCTCATAGACTTGAAACTCTTTAGGAATTTGAGCGAAACAGGTCAATAACTTTGAAAGTAATTTAAGAAAACCTATTGCGAGTCGATAGTTAATAGTTACGGAACCCTCTCCTATGACATGTCCTGACATGCTCTTGGTTTTATATCTCTAAAATGCTTGAGCCAGGAAGGTACGAAGGGGAATTTTGCTAATAGACACGAAGTCATAGATCGTGAACAATAGAAAATTAAAACTTTCCATAATCCTGTGTACAAAAAAGATAAATTGGTAAAATCAATTACGGACATTTTGGGCATGTGATCTACTGCATAAGTAGCAGCAGTATAGACGACATTTAGGCAGAAAAATATTTAAAATTTTGAATATACAAAATAGTAAATATAGAGATTACATTACGTTCTTTACGGAGTTCTTTAAACCAGTAACATAAGAAAAAAAATTTGCTCGCTCGCTCCGCTCGCTCGCTTTTTATACAATCACCAAAATAAATTATTTTAAACTGATGATCTGTTTTAAGCTATTGATTTGATTGTATTTTAGCAGTAAAATAATGTTCTGGGAAAAGGGTTTTAACCTATAAGAGGCCTAATTCTCGTATTTAACTTAGACCGTGACTTTATCTTAACCGGACTGTGAGGGCAAATGGTTTGAGTTTCATAAACTATGCGCCTGCCTTTACGAACATTGTAGACAGAAGAGGTGCACATATTTCAATAAGTTCGTTCATTCTCGTCGTTCGTTTGTCAAACTCAACAGGCGCGTCACGAACTCCCCGAGTTTGTAGCTTTAGAGTTGTACCTCTAATGTGAATTTATATATCAAATGCAGGTTTATTGTAAGACTTGAGCGAAATACTTTAACACTAGTAAATAAATAAAGAAATAATTCTTTATTGAGAGCTACTATTGTAGTAAAGCCACGTACAATTGCCTGAACTGAATGCGACACATTAGTTTGATTTTAACCGACTTATAAGAAAAGGAGGTTATTTAGAGTTTAGATGATGATACTCCATCTTAGTACCGGTTACACCAACACTAGCAGCTTTTACACGACAGTTAAATAATAACTTCGGTACAACATGTTTAAAAAAGGCATTCTAGCGCAAAAAAATACGTTTTCTAACTTTTTACCCGACTACGGCTAAGCCAAAAGGAAGGGTAATGATTTTGGCATTGGTCTATGTATGTAAGTATGTATGTTTGTTCCACCGTAGCGCCTAAAATACTGGTCCGATTTTAATGAATGAGGTGTAAATAGATTCGTAATAACAGCCCGGGTAGCATAGACTATATAGTTTACGTAGTCGGGTCATAGTTTTTTATAAGTAATCCATGTGTTCTACTTGGTTGTACCTTGGACCTTGTTTCTTTTTTCCGAGAAGGTATCTCGGAATAAAGAAACAAGTTCACCAATAGAAATAATGGGAGAACCAAAAATTTACATGGGATAAGTACCAAAAATGTCTTAGATGGTATACTATAAATAAACTTTTCCTTGACATTTTTAGTGGATCGGTGTATTTTTTGGGAGAATAGTGACCCAGTTGGTATGATGAGGCTTAGCGACAGACTTCTGTTTATTTCGGTACGATATCCATTTTCCATTTTTCTACAAAAGTAAGATACAAATATAGAACTCGAAATGAAACGAGCTTATGTAATGAAAATTTTTCAATATTTTCAATATGCTCTATAAAGTATCGACGGGGCTATTTCGTGAGTCTTGCAGTGCTCGGACTTACACACGCCTGAATGCCTTAAGCTTCACTTTGTTTCTATTGGAAATGCATGACGTAAGCAAATAGACCGCTCGTATCGGCCGGGACCACTGCGAAATTAATGTAATGAAAAGTACAGCGGATGCTCTTTGAAGAATATTGGATTCGAATTCAAAAGGCATTAGGCATCCAACCGAATGGAATAGAACGTAATGTATACATTTTTGAGTCCCAACAAACGTGTTTTAGTTTAGTTATGAGTTTTTTAATTTAGTTATGAGTTTGAGTAATTTTGTGTTAAGTTTTTTGTTTAGAAAATACAACATTCAGTCTATGGTCGATAGAAAAACTTTTCAGGTTTTCAGAACTTTTTATGTGTCACTAAAACGCCGAATATTTCATGCTTATTGATATTTCGTGTATAAGAACAAAGATTTCAAATTATAGATTATCGAAAAAATATGAATCTTTAAAAATAAAAGTAGTTTTAATTTTAGTATCATGAATACTACAAAGGAAACATACGGCCTCCTTGAAAATACGTTTACGTACTACTTAGGAAAAGCAAATTGGGAATTCAGTTGCAATTCCCCCAACAACGCGATCCCCAGCTACAAGCGCTACATTTTTCCGTGTCATTACAAATGAGTAATTCATAACTAAGCTGCCTGTATTAATCATTTTCTTTCGGTAAAATATGGACTATGGAGCTTATGTTTTTGGTTCTATTTCATTTTACTATTAATTAAAATCGAGATATTGAATTTTTTGTGGTAGGCATCATGTAGGATAAGTGATATTTTTAATAACTTATATAAAAATAAAAATTTTGAGTTTGAGCCTTTGGTTTTGGTTTTTTTTTATATTTTATCAATATTTTATTTTGCAGGCTGTTTAAGTTTTTAACAACAACTTAAGATTTTATTTCAAATGGTAGACCACTCATGGTGACAGACTGGTTTCAGACAAGAGTCCGTGTTGAAGAATGCGCCGAGTACAATGTAACATTTTTAGATAATGCAATTTTTTAAGAAAAAAAACTATAACATTTTTATATTGACACTGACTGAATCTGACTCACTCATCATGATATTAATTATCAGATCGGTTGTTTATTCGCTACGATGGGACAAACATACATACATAGACTATCAAAATCATTACCCTTCCTTTTGGCTTCACCGTAGTCGGGTAAAAATTTGATTAATTTCGGACGAACGAAGCTGCAGGCTACAGCTTGGGTATGTATAATTCATTAAAGCTATTATTAAATCTGATATCGGATCGAACGCTATCGGTGTAAGCCGATTTGTCTAACCCTCTACAAACTTATTTTCTTTTTAATGCAGAGTTGCTTGTAGGTCGAGAACGAGTCTTTGTAGAAAATAAGTTTGAAATAAAATGCATAATACATACATAGAGCCTAGGATTTTATTCATAATGTGAACTACTAACAATATAAAAGGAGATTGAAAGGCATAGTTGCATTTAGAAATGTATTTTATGTTGATACTTGGTGTAAAAGCGTCGACGAGGTTTTATAGCTAGCTGACTGTGATAGTATTATGTTGAAAATATAAACAAAAACATGACTGATTTTTAAGTTATTTAATTTTTTTCATTCGCACGACGAAAGGAAAAAGTTAAAAATATGCGGTTTACATAGGTAGAACGATTTCCCCCCCTCAAAACTTCATTTAAATACTTGCAGCCGTTTCCGAGATTCTGATAACATGCATATTTATATATATATACAAGATTTGGTCATTTAAAGTACATGTAAGTCAATTGTTTTTTATTCATTTGTTCCGTTTTTCACGTATTCCGTTGAATTGGTTTGAATGAAATATGGCACGCTGACAGCTGATAGGACAAAAGCTACTTTTAACAGGTAACTTTTTTTGGGGCAACTCAGAAAAATAAATAATAATTTCTATGGACGCTTCACACCACGTCAGTCTGGTTCCGTGGTAAGTATCCGAAGAACTTGTGTTACGGGTACCAGACAACGGAAATATATTTAATACTCTTTATATTATACTTATATTTAAGATTTTTATTATATTATAAACATATGTATAACACATCCATGACCCAGGAACACAGAAAACTTTTTTGTTTCCTGGCAGGATCCGCGACCTCCGGCTTGAGCGCAAAATGCGCTATAACCACTAAGCCACAGAGGTCGTCATCGTCGTCGAGAAAAAAAACTATTCCTGTTAAATAAGTAAATGATTCTGTGCAAATTGCGTTAACGGACAGTTCACATCGCGTCGATATGTGACGCTACGCAGCGCTGGATTTTTAAGATAACTATTAAGAATTGAACTTTATTCTTTACACAAAAAGATGTAACACGTTTCATGCGGTGTGTCATCAGTGCAAATGTCAAAATACACCATTGACGCATAAGCGGTGTTCAAATTCACCAATTGAAGTAAGTCATTTTGATATTTGCATTGATGACCCAATGATTCTTAACGCAAATATGTGATATTAACACCGGTTGCTGTTTACAGCTAGACCTAAAGAAGCAGTTTGACGAAGGCGACACAACGAACTATCAGACGAACGGCGAGTTCGATCTCGTCAGCTTCGAGGCGATTCGGCACAACCAGTACTATTCCTGCTGCGTGGAGCCCTACCCCGACATCACCTACGTCATCAAGCTGCGCCGCCGGCCCATGTTCTACGTCTTCAACCTCATTCTACCCTGTCTCCTCATTAATGGAATCGGTAAGTACAGTCGCGGACAGACCTGGGGGCTTAGCAGGAACATATGATAGCGGCGTAAACGTAATTTGACAGATTTTAATACTAATCTCATTCGATAACTTTACGTTTACGCCGTTGTCAAATGTTCCTGCTTCAGATCAGAGTGCCAAGTCTGAGTTTTTCTTTTCGCATTCGATCGTGATTGCGTTTGGCGTTTACTAATAATTTGTATGTGATTTGTACAGCGCCACCTAGATGTAAGCGCGACACAACTAGGTCAAATCACATACAAATTCCTAGCAAACGCCAAACGCGCTCACGATCGAATGCGACATGAAAAACTCACACTTAGCACTCAGAACTCAAATTCTCGTAATTAACTTACACTTTAATTTTACTTTTATTGAATTATAAATTCTAGTCTTGTATAAGCATAGTCTTGATATCATAAACATATTATATAGTCAAACCAACGGGTTTGACGTTTATGAGAATACTATTTTGCAGTGTTAACATATCGTAGTGTATAACTGTATCGTAACTGTATTATTGCAAGAGTTAATTTCGGCGGTAATTGTAATCCTTTTTTTTCTTTGTTTAATATTCATAAAGCAAAACCTTGTTTTTTATTCTGAATAAAAATATTTTTATTTTATTTTAATTAGCAGAATCGACCTTCAGGTGTATCATTTTTGGATCTGATTGCCATAGTAATATATGTACAACATTGGCAAAGTTTCTGAGCGACCAGTTTCTAAACATTTTCCATTGTAAAAGGACGCCTCAAAATATATAAACACAAAGGAAGTGACCGCATCATCAACAAGTTGAAGTCGGTATTTACATGCGAGTAAATGTCTGTACGCACGATTTATCGGTGCTGGAAAGCGATTTTGAGCTTGTACCTGGTCGAGCGGCAACTTGTTCGATTGTAGCTACTGGCATAGAAATAATGTCTGTGTAGTCTATTTACTACACAGACATTATTTCTTCTTCTTCTTCTTTCTTGTTCCTCTTGTTCATCTTTTTTGTTGTTTAGCTCATACGTTTTGGAAGAGGCCGATTTATTTTCGTAGAGGGTATGCAATACTCTACGAACTCTATACGCCATATAATTTAGTAATATGCAGTGTAGAAAATTTTAGACTAGCTTTAAGAGGCAAGGGCATTTCAAAGGAGTCTCCATAATATGTTACAACCGTTTTAAAATTTATGAGGAATGTAGAATTATTTGTTCGCATATTAATTACTCAGTACCTGGTTAACCGAGCTTTGCTCGGAGCTCTAGTAGATTAAAAAAAAAATCACACACATATTTTACCGCGTTTCGAACACACCACATTCCGAATTTACTTAATATACAAGATTGTCTCGTTTAATAAATTACTTTAATTAATATCTTATTCATAGACCCTTATGTGTTAAAATAATGTAAATAAGGTATCTACTTATACGTTTTCATGAAATAATGTGGTACATTTGATTCAATGCAAGATGTGAACCTGCGACTTCGTACGCTCAAAAGAAAATCCCGCGGAACCATACATTTTACAAAATGCCTATGCATTTGATCGAGGGACAACGAGACCTTCCCCGTGATGTATCTACATCTGTGTCAAATTTCCTCAAAATCGGTCGAGTAGTTTTGTAGGAGGAGTTTATTCAATGCAAACAAAGAAACATACAAATTTTCTCTTTATAATAATAATATACATTAATATAGAAGTATGGATGAAAAAGATGTCGAAAGGCATGTTTCTCAAGCGACGGGTCGTGACCCTTGGGGGGTCGAGATCGTTTTTAAAGGGGGTCGCAATATGTTGAAAAATAATAAACACATATTACATATAGGTACAATAGATTCGTTTTTCGAACTAATATTTTGTATCGAACGTCGAAAAAATCCTTCGAACGTTCGAACCAGTGAAGGCTAATAAAACGTATAGCTGATAAAAATAGCGCCCTATGTACATACATATTGTTATAATTTTATAGTGACGGGGTCGCAAGACTGTTTTACTTAAATTTTTGGCTTTTTCGTGGGTCGCGACATAAAAATGATTGAGAAACGATGTTTTAGGGAGAGTAACACGATCCTACCTACAGGCGTGACTGGAATCGCCGGCCATTCCAGTCCAAGAACTTGGAGATAAATTGTATCGAAATTGAAACGTTCAACACAAATGATACGATATGATCAAAAGGAATCTATATAAATAATCCTTCTAGGCCTAGTGCCTAAAGGTATTTTTTGTCGTAAATAGGCCAGATGACAGTTTTTTTTTCTAAAAAAGCGCTCCATACAAAAGTCGTGCCTAGCTGTGACGTCACGATTTGGTGGTTGAATGTGTGTGAAATATAAGGGTCATGCACACAATTTGTAAATATCTCCTAAATTTATGCGTTCATACTAACTTAAATGTTTTTGTATAATATGATGTAAGCAAAACTAATGATGAAAGTTTTTTCCTTCCCATCTGGCCACATTCTCATCTCACACTTTTTTCACCTTTATTAAATTTTGATTAAAACCTTTATATTCTTTTATACATTAAGTGTCGTTTGGAAAATCTAGTTTTATTGTAATGTACAGTCAGTTACATTGGTCTTTGTACAGTTGTGGTAGCAATTGTTCATAATATTCATAGTAAATAACTTACAAAAATTCTTTCAGATCCTTAGTTATAAATAAAAACCGGCTAAGAGCGTGTCAGGCCACGAATAGAATAGGGTTCTGTAGTCAACTTATTATTTCGTTACTTTTGTACGAAGGAAGCGTATTTTACCAGTTAGGTCTCTATAACTCCTAATAACCTATATATCCTACTAATATTATAAATGTGAAGGTTTGTGAGGATGGATGGATGGATGGATGTTTGTTACTCTTTCACGCAAAAACTACTGAACGGATTTTGTTGAAATTTGGTATGGTAGTAGTTTAAGCTCTGGATTAAAACATAGGCTACTTTTTATGCCGGAAAAGTACAGTATTCCCGCGGGATGTTCGATAGTATATTTACGCGGGTGGAGCCGCGGAAAACAGCTAGTCCTCTATAAGTAACAAAGTTATATAAGCCGTTATAGTTTTCCTTCTAAGTTTATTACATGGACTACCATCATTTTAAGCCAGCCGCTTAGCTTTTAGAGGAGGGCGTCCTATTTTAATAAAAAAATGCGCTTTAAAGTTGAATGCTCCTAAAGGGATACCTAAATCAAACAAATTTTGCGACAACCTCTTAATGTTTTTAAAAGCCCTATCTAATGATACCCCACACTATAGGGTAGACGCGAGAAAAAAAATCATCCCCACTTTACGTGTTGGGGAGGTACCAAATGAAAATATTTTTCGTGTTTTTATTTTAGCACTTTGTAGACGTGGTAAATACACATATCCATGCAAAGTTTCATCTTCCTAGCACTAACCGTTTCGCCGGTAAGCCGAAAACGGGACGGACATGACGAAACCATATCCATCCCCACTCGTGCAGGGGAGGTACCTCAAAAAATATACTCTTTTAAATTAATTTCAAAATTTTATGCTTTTCTTCGACCCGACTATTCAAGCAAATTTTCCATATTTTAAAGCTGTCCAAAACTTCAAAAATATAAAGGTAACTAACTACACTCCGATTTTATCAAAATTTAATAAGGGTTGCAAGATGAGAAAGTAGCCAGATGGGAAAGAGCCGTTTTTTACTAATTTAGCAAAATATTTTGAAACTTTTTGTATTTTTAGATGTAAGTATCTAATTACTTAAATACACATAAAATATTATATTTTTTACCCGATTATGGCGAAGCCAAATGAAAGGGTAATGAATTTGACAGTCTATGTATATATCTTTTGTCTATCGTAGCGCCTAAATTTCTGATCTAATTTTAATTAATAAGGTTTCAATAGATTCGTAACAATGGTCCAGGTAACAAAGGCTTCATAATTTGAGTAGTCGATAGTTTTTAATTACGTTAATCAAATAGTGATATCTTAATATTTTTGAACATATAAATTAAACTAAATATTTTACATGTAGTCGTCTCCCCTATGATTCTGTACTTACGACTAGCCGCCTGTGGCATTGCCTCAATAAATTTTTGTTTCTCTACTTAAGCCTCGATTTCATTCACTTGCTAATGGAATCCCCTGTAGTTTGATTAGACAATGTGAATTTAAGATAATAATTTCTAAGTAGACTCTTACCTTATAACAACTATTTATAGTACTACCACGTCGTACGACGACAATGGCTTTTGAGGATCGTCGTTTTTGATACATCGTCTTCCATTTCCGTAGAAAAACGAAGATTGCCGAGCACTTCGGTTCTACTGTATGTGCCACTTTTAGGGCAAACTGTCAGTAGTGATACTCTGTATTGTTAAAAAAAGAAATATAAAACCAAAATTAGTATGCAATTGAACTATGAAATTGATTCAAAAAAGTATCTATCATAAGCGCTTCCCCTCCGTTTTCCACTCCGCTCAACTCAGTATCGCTGAAATACACACGTGAGTGGCTCTTGAGTGGCTCGCGCTAGATTTGCGATAAATTAACTATTATATTTAAGCGACTAGTTAATTTGTGAAGAAATCGTTTTAGTTTATTTATTAAAATACTTTTTGCTTTGATTTTTAAAAACTCTATACTAAAGTGTAGACTTTTATCGAAGTTGGACACAACAGGTCACTTAAAAATCACTTTCTACGACTTGTGCACAGTACATAACAACGTAAAATTCGTCCAGTAGTTTTTTCGTGAATAAGTAACAAATATCCATCCATCCATCGTCACAAATTTTTTATGTATAATAGAACTAGAATAGTATTCACCAAAAAGCCTTTATTCAACTGTGATATCTTGCAGCTCTTCTCGTATTTTACGTGCCATCGGAGTCGGGAGAAAAAGTAACTCTGGGGATCAGCGCTCTGTTATCCATGACAGTATTTCTCATGACAATACGAGACACGCTGCCGCCTACTGAAAAGACCCCGTTGATAAGTAAGTATTCCTTTAGCAAACTCAACTCTTTAGTGTCAATGACGAGATGGAAATAAAACCTTACCCAGAGCATTTTAGGACATGTCTAAGGAGGGTTCCGTAACTATCAACGACAAGTATTTTGGTTAACAATAGGTATTTTTCAAATCACAATAAAATTTTACACAAAATAATTTTCCTAAAGAGTATTTAGCATGATCTATCAGCGTGATAAGTTACAAGTTTCTGCTTCTTATAATTTAGAAATGCCAGGACCAACTTGTAAACCACTTTGGAGGTCGATTACTCGAAACTGATTTACTTTTTAAAAAGTCGTGTATAAAACCTTAACTTTATTAAAAGCGACCCATTCGTTAAAACCCCATACGATGGAATAGAATGTGACAAAAATAAAATCATCCCCACTTCACATGTATGAGGAGCCACTAAAATATATTTTTCTTTATTTTTTGCCGCCGAAAGTAAAGTTTATACGCAATCTATAAGTGTACTAAATTTTATCAATGTATATTCATAATAGGTACATAAGACGGGCGGACGGACAGAGCGAGACTATAAGGATTCCTACGGAACCCTAAGAAGATAATAGAAACGTAGAAATCTTTTTTCAACGTTATTTCATTGTAAGCTTTCAAAGGCCATAGACCTAAACGTCGATACGAATGCGTAACGAATACGATACGAATGCGAAGGACCGAATGCATAACATTGTAACACCTTGATGATAATTTTCTTAAAGTTTTGTAAATGCAAGAAGCTCTTTGCTCACGATGGCAATTAATAATTTATGTATGTTATATCTAGGACCACCTCTGTGGCTCAGCGGATGAGTGCGTCAGTGCTCAAGCCTGAGGTCGCGGGTTCGAATCCCGCCAAAGGAACAAAAAAGTTTTCTATGTTCCAGGGTCATGAATGTGTATTAAATATGTTTATAATATAATAAAATTTCTAAATATGTGTATTGTGTATAATATAAAAGCATTAAATATATTTCCGTTATCTGTTACCCGTAACACAAGTTCTTCGAGAACTTGCCACGGGACCAGATTGACGTGCAGTGTAAGCGTCCATAGATATCACATATATTATTAGGTATAGATAACGTCTTACGATTATTACAATACATTGAGGTTCAAAAGCATATATGGATTGGAGTTTAGTTTAACGTGCATTACTCGCCAGGATAAAATCGAGTAGAAATGTCAAGTTTGTCGTATCGCTAGACCCTCGTGATACTACTGTGGGGAACTCTATATATATGGGATGAAATAATAGTAATTTATTGTTTGCTCTAGGTTGAAGCTTAATAATCAACTTCTATTATAGTCAATAATGAATGCAAGAGTTTTATCAGTCGATTTTGTCCTTTGTATAAGGATAGTATTCGTACGCATTGAAAATACGCTCGTGTTTTCTACAGCCCTGGATTAACTTTAATTTTGTTCTATGTTGTTTTTGTCAACAGGTCTTTATTATGGCGTCAGCACATGCCTTGTGTCGTTCTCTGCTTCGTTATCTGTGGTCACACTGAACATATCATACAGGCAAGTTTTATTACCACTATATAAATTTATTCTAATTGATTTAATTTAATGAAGTTTCTAAGAGTCTGACTTAACAAATGTAATGTGTTAATTTATTGTATAAGTATGTATTATATATAGTATTATATATATATAGTATTGTACAAGGTATGTGAAAACACTTCCAGTTTTAAATTAAAGGTGTCGAAGATCACATTGTTTTAAGTTAGCATCTTACGAACCACCTATTTTGCAAACATCATTAAGGTATAACGCAGCTTTCAATTGAAGTAAAACGCAGCTTTCAATTGAAGTATAACGTAGCTGTCATTTGGAGTATACGAGGGCGGCACTGAAAATTTCGGGAATCAAGGAAGTGACACAACAATGTATTTATTGCTTTTCGAAGTATTCTCCGCGAAATTTGACACATTTTTCCATACGATGGACCCAATCATTGAAGCAACCATTCCATTCGGAAGTTGGGGTCTCCAAAATGGCCGTTTTGTAGGCGTCCACAGCTTCTTCAGGTGATGAAAATCTCTGACCACGCAATTTATTCTTTATTTTAGGGAAAGTATAGAAATCATTAGGGCTTAGGTCGGGGCTGTACGGCGGATGGTCTAATAATTCTATGATTTCTTACTCTAAAAACTCTTTTGTTCTGTGCGCGGAGTGAGAACTCGCATTGTCGTGATGGAGGATGATGCGGCGGCTGTAGTTCTCTTTACGGAGTTCAGAAACGACCTGTGGCAAACAAATTATTGCATTAGCATACCATTCTGCATTAACCGTTCTTTGTCCCTCAAGAGGAATAGTCGCAACATGGCCGGTTTTGGAGACAAACGTGGCCACCATTTTTTTTTGCAACACTCCATGATCGAACAATTTTTGTTGGCTTTAACTCATTTTCGAACACCCAAACTCGTGACTGGTTTTTTGTTTCGGGTTCGTACGCATATATCCAGGATTCGTCACCTGATACGATATTGTATACAGCATTTGAGGATCCTGCGTGGAATCTTTCGAGAGTTCTGACGCACCAAGTAACGCGAGCCGCTTTTTGCTCTTCACAGAGCAAATGCGGTATCCATCGTGAACTTTTTTACACCTAATTGTTCATGCAAGATTATTTGTATTTGACTCATGCCAATGTCTAAAGTTGCCTGAATTTTGCGGTATGTCACATGTCGATCTTCCTCAATCAGCTTACGCACAGCATCAACGTTTTCTTGGGTGACTGCAGTTTTTGGACGACCTTGACGGGGATCATCACTGAGCTTGACACATCCACGTTGAAATTCAGCAAACCAGCGATAAATTGTGGTTTTGGATGGGGCTTCATCACCAAATGCAGAAATCATCCGGTCAACACACTGTTTTTGTGTTAAACCACTTCGAAAGTCATAATAAATCATCGCTCGAGAATTTTCTCGAGACAATTCCATTTTTTCAACGACTAAACAAGTTTGACAAGACCTTGTGACAAGACCGAGAATCTTTTTTTAAATAAATAAACGGTATTCGATTTTTAAAACCAAGGAGTTTTAAATTAAAAAGATTTTAATATGACAGGAACAGTGGAAATATTCCTTTTTCGATACTTTTAGTGCAGCCCTCGTAATTCGTGTTTGATGTGACGTATAACTAAGTTGTTGTTCGTAGAGGAGTGAGAGGGCAGCCAGTGCCGGCGTTTCTCCGGGAGCTCGTGCTGCAACGCCTCGCGCGACTACTTTTCATTAACTTCGACACCGACTCAAAGGTTCTACTGTATTTTATATTTATTGTGTACCTATGTTTGTAGCTGATTACAGTTGACATGTGTATTATACGTATTAATACTGATATAAAACAATAATTTAACGCGTATGTTATAAGTAATAGGCACTGAAACCCCGACAAAAAGGGTTGTTATATGTGTATTTTAAGAAAGATAGGTGCTTAGTAAAAAAATAATTTATTGATAAATATCAAATTAATTCTTCTGATACAGTTATAAAATGCAGAAAAAGGTTGCTACTTTGTTTTTTAGAAAACTTTTGATATGAGAAAAACACGTGATAACATTTCTAAGTATTTCTTTTCAAACAGTTTGGCCGGTCAATGTTAAAGTTATGCTTCCCAACAATCTGGAATAAAAAATTAAACTTGGAAAGTTGATGGAACTTTTGTTACTGATTACATTTAACTTTACATCTTGATCCGAGATTTTCTTAATTAACTTTAAACGAGGAAAATAACTGCATTTAACTGAATATTCTTTAGTACTGTTGACGAGATAATACACGCAGAAGTTCTTATAAGCCCCGATTGCGTAACATTTACGATTTATGAGTCTTTACTGGCGGAAATAAAGGTAAAATAAAGTTGAGAACGTAATGAAGACGACATTTATACGATTAAAGCTTGGAGAATATTTTGTAACCTAAAATGTCTTACACATTAACTTAGAGGTAAACTTTTGAAAAATATTATTTTCGAAGTTATTATTGACTAGATGTTGCCCGCGACTTATATCGCGCGGGAACCGTACATTTTACCACAACAAAAAGTAGCCTATGTCATTGTCCCCGTGGTCTACTCTTTATCTGTGCCAAATTTAATAAAAATCGGTCCAGTAGTTTCAGAGCCTATTCTATGCACACAAACAAACAGTCAAATCTTTCCTCTTTATACTATTAGCTTCATGGTTTACAATATTATATATAGTTTTATAAGTAAGGCGGTAAATTTATAAAATTATCAACAACACACACTACCTCACTCACACTAGCATGTTTGTATATATTACAGTAGGTTTGACACAATTGTCAATGAGTGTCAATCAAGGACTTAAGATGAATTATGGTCGAATTTCGACCACAGGGTAACCTCTAGTTATTATTAAATATTTGTTGTCTAGTGTGAGAATGGCGGCACGGGGGGAGGCGCGGGGGGAGGCGCGAAGCAAGTGAACCCGCGCACGGGCTCGCGGCTGAAGGCGGAGGTGCAGCGCGACGGCCCCGAGTCGCCCGCCTCGCCGCGCTTCGTCCGCCAGAACCACAACCATCTCAGTGAGTATTTGCGAAACGCCTATTATAGTTATACAAGGTAATATCCTACTACAATTATAAATGTAAAAGTTTGTGAGGATGGATGGATGTTTGTGCTTCTTTAACGCAAAAACTACTGAACGGATTTTGATGATTTGGTATTGTAGTAGTTTGAGCTCTGGGTTAACACATAAGCTACATTTGATCCCAAAAAAAGTACAGGTGTTCCCGTATGATACTGTATTTACGCGGGCTGAGCTGCGGACAAAAGCTAGTGATATATATTATTTGGTAGTAGTGACATGTAGTAGGGGAGACCACGGTGCCACGTTTATAGTTACTGGAGCGGCTTGATAACAAGCTAAAGCGCGAGAGCACCCCAAAATCCCCTCTTCTAGCTATTAGCAGTAAAACCGACACGAATGTCGCGATGGATTGATCCGATGATCGGACTGACCGCTTGATGGTATCGATTACTACCGCTATGAAAAATAATTAAGACACAACTTCTTTCCTGTAAAACTGGTATCTCTAGTGTCACGGGAGAGATGTTATGCCCTAATTGCCTCCCTAATACTTTATTTTGTGCCTCGTAATATCATATTATTATTAAAAGTAGGATGGTAATATACAACAGCTGGTAGAGGTTACGAACCCGTTTGTTACCGTATTAGCTTTAATATGATGCAACATCTGCGTCTACAGTAGCAAAGCAACGGAGCGAGAGGAATCGTATATTTACAGGCACCGAGCAGTTTTTATAAAACATCGCGTCATAAAATTGCGCACAAAATAAGGGATTCGTATTTTAAAAAGCTTTGATAAACTTTTTAAAAGTTATTTAATTTAAAACTAGTCCAGTGTGGTGACGCACGAATACTATTAGTTTAGTAGCTCAGAAAGACTGTAGAAAGACTGTAGTAGAGTTGCGGGAATACAAAATGCAATAGTAGGCACATTAGTATATATTTTTCGAGGCGCTACCACACGCTATACGCGCAATGAAAAAAATGTACAGAAGTGGAACTCAGCCGTGTCTTTGAAATTTTCACCTACGATAAGAGACGAGCGTGGCCGAGCGGGCCTATATATATACAAAGAAGGCGTTGACAGTGCACAAGCGTCGCGACACAATGAACTAAAACTCATTAGTCGTTCAATGCAGCGATAAGTCAAGGCGGCGCGGCATGCCACGTGGCACTATATTCTCTTGTATTTGCTTACTGAAGATACGGTACATTATTTATATTGTGCTATGTGCTTGCCTACCAGGACCCAAGGACCCTGTCTTGCCAAATTTATTCCTTGCCAAGCTGCTTGCATAGCATGCCATTCTAGCATTATATTGCTCAGTTCGCGGAAACTCGTGCTCGGGCGGCAGCACAGTGTCGAGCGAGACGGTGGCGTGTGCGTCAGGCTGCGCGTGCGTGCGCGCCTGCTGCGGCTGCGCGCTGCGGGACGCGGCGGCGCGCCACGAGCTGCGGGTCGCCGCTACCGACCGGCTCGAGCGCGCCAACCTCGAGTGGAAACAGGTAATGTGTAAGATTACATTCATCCAGAGTGATATTATACTCAGGTGTTTTCGGCTTTACACTATCGTCGCGAAGCTACGTCAAAATATATTATCATTGGACGTTGTATAGTATTAAATCCTTACATATAAAATTGGCGTTTTGTCGTACTGGCCACTTTGATCTCAAATATATCTTCTTTGGTTAGAAATTCCAATTTCAAATTTTTACCGCTATTTGTTAATGCATTTTTGTATCGAAAACTGTAATTCAGTTGTTTTTTCCTCTTTTGGTTTTTTCTTTTTGTCACTCTGTTTACAAAATAGAAAACTTGAAATATTGTATTATTTTCGAGTACGAGTTCCACCGTGGCACCAGTGCTGCAGAAACGGCTCGAAGGATTAATTATGTATACCATATACAAAAAGCGGCGGTGTCGCAAAAGAAAACACAGTGCGTTTTTGGTTCAAAGTTTTCGTTCTGAAAATGTCGACCTGCAGAACAAGCCCCGTGGACGGCCAGAGACCAAAGTTGATAATGAAGAATTGAAGGCTATTGTGGCGCTTCCACAATATTGCGATCGGACGTGGCTTGCGATCCATCGCAAGCCACGTCCGAGTTAGCTGCAGGCTGCGGTGCTAGTGATAAAACTGTTTTAATCCACTTAAAGCTAATTAGGAAAAAAGCTTGAAAAAGCTTGAAAGGTTATATATAACCTTATAAATTGAGTGCAGCAAACCGACAAACGCGCGTAGACTGTCGGTTTGCTGCGTTAGATTACTCAATCGGCACAATAATGAAGGGATTTTAAAATCGAATCACGAATTAAAACCTTTGATGAAAAGTGGATCTTATACGATAATCGGAAACGCTTATCGTAATGGCTGAACCCTGGCGAACCAGCTAAAGCCTGCCCGAAGCGAAAATTGACTCGAAAAATGTTACTTGTGAGCGTTTGGTGGACTAGTGCCGGTGTCGTTCACTACAGCTTTCTTAAATCTAGCCAGACGATTATGGCAGATGTCTATTGCCAGCAACTGCAAATCATGATGGAAAAGCTGGCTGCTAAACAACCGAGGTTGGTCATTCGCTCTAGGCCACTGCTGCTTCAGGACAACGCTAGACCACACACTGCACAACAGACGGCTACCAAATTAGAGGAGCTTCCATTGGAATGTCTAAGACATCCACCGTACTCCGCCGTAACCTTACCTCACCGTAACCTTACTCCAACAGATTACCATTTTTTTTTCGAAATTTGGATAACTTATTGCACGGGAAAAAATTCAACTTCGATGGGGCAGTCCAAAGCGCCTTCAAAGATTTTATTGATTCCTGTCCGAATGGTTTTTTTTACTAAGGAATCAATGAACTACCTATGAGATGGCAAAAGTGCATAGATAGCAATGGTATATACTTTAATTAAATAAATATATTATGTTTAAAAAAAATCGGTTGTCTGTAATGTCGGTTTACTGACGATAGTTGAACGTGACAACGTCATAAGAAATGGAAAGCCCCAAAGCGAGGTAACGCCGCATGAGTCATGTTTGCACAGTGGCGTGCACAGGATTATGACACTGGGTACGCGGCGAAGTACTCGGTCACAAAAACTTTTTCGTTTATAGATTTTTAGCATAGCTACAGCCAAGCGACGGATCTCTAAGTCGAAACCATGCCAACAGAGCAAGTCTTAGTAGTACTATTCATGTTCATCTTCTACGGCAGCGCAGACAAAACAGCGATCGATTATCGCGGCGGAAGAAATTCTAATAAGTAAAATAATAAGCATATTTTAAAATATAACTACTCACCAGTCAGTCAGCTTCAATTTTCACATATTCAAGGTTCCGGTTACTTGAGATAACTATATCCCAATGTAAATTGCTAAATAATATGCAAGGAAAACAATATAATTTAATCGTGTGTACACAACCACACAGCCAGTTATACGTTTCATAACTTTTAACATGAAATTTTCGAGTTACATTATTTTTTTGCTGGTGTAATTGTTGTAACTCGGGTACACACCTACCTTTGGACAGAATTTGAATCTTTTCACTGAATGACAGTTGTGAGAAGTTGTTATTTTTAATTTTTAATAAACACACATTTTCAAAACCTGACAGTCAAATAACATTTTTAAAAAATCGACTAACTCACTAGTAAAAGCAAATCACTACAATTATTATAGAAAATCAGTAATAAACTGTTAAATGTACACACTTTCAAATGTTAAAATGAAAAATCTTTTAAGAAAACTATAAATAAACTGGAGCGATTAAATTGTAAACAATGCTTATCACATGAAATATGTAATATGGCCCCCGCGAAACACAAAACGTTTCTTCTATTTAAACAAATAAAACCTTACTAAATAAAAATGCACAATATTGTGCATACGTGATTTATTAGATTTCCGACTATTCTTTTTATTCGGATTATAGGCAAGGAATAATTTCCGACAAGCCAGTTCGGCGGTTTTCGGAAGCGATCGGATAGCCGAACCGAAGCCGAGAGCCATCGCTTGCCGCTGGAGTTCTTGCCGCTATATAATCATGTCGATATTCATGGGTGTGTGCGTTTGCGAAGTATGAAAATTACACATACATGCGATGATTGTCCTGCACAAAGCAACCGCATGAGTTGCTATTTATAAAATATTAGGCGTTTTTAAGTTATTATATTTTTTAAATTACTTTATTTACTATTAATTAATTATTCAAGTCATCTAAAACGTACGAACGTTTTATTAAAATATCTGTGAATGACAAGTAAAGCACTGCATTTCTGCCTATATGGGGCGCACGCCCCTGTGTTTGCGAGGTATTGGATGAGTCATGTTTTTTCGTGCGTGCAGCCGGCTCCATGGAATTATAAGACGTTATCACGTCAAAAATCGACTTTATATTTACAAAACGCCAATTTCATATGTAATGACCTAATATTTTCAGCGTTACTATTTTGACGCTTCGAGCCACTGAGTTTACGGCGACAGTATATAGACAGCTGCCTACCGGTTTATAATTTTCGACATTAATGTTTTTGGGAAATGTTAAAAACTTGGCCTACGAATTTAATCCAATTCTTGTGCAACGATCAAGATCTTTGTTGTATTTGAGTTTGAAGGTAAATTATTTAAACATTATTTTGTTAATATGTTTCGTAGATATTAACATTATTTGACCTAATTTGTAACATAAGTAACCAGACAGTAGTGGGTAAATGTATAGAATTCTTCCAACACACATATTCAGTGGGAGGCGGGCTGGTCTTGTGTATTGATGCACTTCAACAAAAGCTAGCGAATACTATCGCATTCATTGCCTCTGAATAAGACCGCGGGGAATATGTTTTTGTTTCAAAATTAATTTTTATACCGCGAAAGTGCTTTTCTAGTCAAGTCATTTGAATTAATTTTATTTGCTTGCATTTCTGATTGATGTTTTGTTAATAGGTCAATTTTACATATTTATTTAAGAAGTAATAGTTGTGTGGTAAAACTTCAAGTAGGTATTTTATTTCTATAAGAGAAACTACAAATAATTGTGCCAGTATTGCCAGGAGTGCCAGAGCACGCTGATTGTGTTTTATTTACTTACGTAAATTATATATTATGCTTATATTGCATATGTTGTTTAATTTTAAAGTTAATAAATGAGAAAATTAATTCTAATAATTGTCAAATCATTTAATTAAGTTTATTTTATTCGGAAATTCGGAGCAATAAGGTACCAGATGGTATTGGTACCTTATTGCTCCGATATGGTACGAGATTTAATTAAAGCTAATGATGGCCATTAATTTACCATATTTTAATTAAAAGTAAATTATTTTAATCCGCCATTTTCTGAATCGACTCTTTTCTCTCCTTATACATTATAATTTCACAAAAATAATTTGTATTTTTCTATCGACGCGATGTCTCGAGGGAGGAAAAGACATTTGCACCTAAGCCTGCTAGTGTTTTGAGAAACATAATCGAAGGCCTCTGAATGTTTTACCCTATATTTCGGAAGATTGACAGTTCAATTTTCTAACCCAATACGCTTGTCGGCAACTCAGCTTTGAATATTATATCCTGTAAGTAATATAATATATCTATGTCATCTTGTACCCAAAAGGATACGATTTAAATCCCACAGGCCACAATGGAAGGGCGAGGCCACAACACCACAGAGTAGAAAATATATATACTTAGGTTTTCGTACAGAGAAACAGCTCTCTTAGAACGATCCAAGTGGATACAAATTTGAAAATTTTGACGTCCCCTTCAACTGCCGACGATTTTTCCACACAATCGTGGACACACCGTATACTTGTAGTAGTGCAATCTACTATCGAGCTGTTTTTCTGTTCCTCTTTAATCTGTGATAACACTGAGTTGTGATCATCATCACTCAAAACGACGTTGCATCGCAATACAATTTACAAGAGGGTTTTGAAAATCGTGACATCTGACAGCTTTTTGACACGGCAAAGAGCGTCGGGCTACCAAGCGCCGCCTTGTGACAGAAAAATAATCGAAAATTCTTATTGACCGTTTTTGATACCACTTACGCCACCAGCTGACGCTTTGTGTGCATTGGGTCTGCCCCGTAACGGCAGAAAAAACCAAACACCCTCATTGTACGACGTCGTTTGTGCGATACGTTGTAGCAACGCAGTGTTGTAGCCTCGCCCATATATAATATATTTTAATATTCTGAAAGATGAGCACAAGTTGCTACTAAAATACTACAGTTGTCAAATTTAAAAGTGAACCGGATATTTTTCCACTTTGAAACATTTGAATTTTGAATGGCTGGCTTTACATTGTAAACAGAGTGGAACTGAATATTTCCGTCACAAAAATATTTTTTTCTCGCCCTAGTAGATAGTGTTAATGGATTAGTAGAGAAATGTTTTTAACCCCCCACACAAACAGTGGGGTATTTTACTCGTAAGTTTGACGTGTCTGTGTACGTGTCTGTCGGTGGCATAGCTCCCAAACGGATGAACTGATTTTGATCTAGTTTTTTTTGTTTGAAAGTCGACTTGATTGTTATTAGCTATAACTCATTATCATCAGGTCGCTTACTGCTTGACAATGTCAGGGCCTCAGGGGTCACTTAATTTTTTTATTGAACAGGTCGCCGTGGTAGCTGACCGCGCTCTGCTCGCTGTTTTTGTGCTGGTGACGACAATAGCAACTGCCGCTATTCTACTGCCGCAACTGAACAACCTACACGTGGGAAACACGCCCTTAAAACCACCTTCGTAAGTTCTATTTTACCTTCGCGGGAACCTGCTAAAGACCTACGATAAATTGAAAATGTTATGTATCTTTATTATGTTGCGTTATTTCATACGAATACGAGTAACAAGTACATTGGAGTGTATGTTCTATTTTCATTGTTCTTATGTTTTTTTTACAGTTTTAAGTATGTAAGTAGGTAATATTTTGTTATAATTGTATATTTTTAGTCTTGTAATTGTATTATTTTAACACAAACATAAATACATATTGTAGTTTCAACTAAATAGAATAATACATCTAATCTTCTAAAACCATGTCTCAAGCAGAAATTACTTTTTGAGTATTTCTCAAAATTAATGTACGTAACGTAAAGGTACACAAAATAGTCCTCAGATGTAATTAAATAGACAATTCTATAAGATCTAAGTGTTCAACGATTTTGCTAACACCTCTGTATGATTTTTTTATGCATTTAGTAGACAATATTATTTTTTACACAGCTTTATGTTGTAACTTTTCGTTACGTAACTATATGAAAAAAAAACATTACGGAAATGAAATAAATATTAGAAATATATTTGTAAGTATATAATTTTAATAGATTTTAGATTATACTGATAGATTAATATTCATCCTACAATATTTGATGTGTAACATCTTTCCTCGCGCTTTCTTGCAATTTGTGGGAGTGATTTCGTGAAATGGGACGGAAGTGTGTAACAGAAAGCCGCGGAAGCGCACGCGCGAAGATTTGATTTTACGAATGAGCGCACGGTGGTAGTGGTAGTGGCCGTCAGATTCGAATAAAATATTTCAATATTTAGTTTTTTTTTTAATTTTGACGTTGATTTCTATCACTGCTTAACGGAAAAGTTTCCATATTTTTTATCATATATTAGAAAATCGTACTAAGTAATCGTACTTGTGTTTTTTATTAAATATTTTAATAAAATGTTACACATCATAAATATGCGACTACTGTAAGCTCTTAAGTAAGGGTTTTTTTGTATGATTATTGATTCGTTAAGAACATGTGACTTTGTAGTACATACATCGGGGGCACACTTGTTGTACATATCATTTTATTTTGAGAAATACTCCTATAGAATTCGATCTCCAAACTTACCAAAACTTATTACAAATATTAAACTAAAAAGCACAACGACGACGGTAACAATGAACACTAGAAATTGTACCTATTTTCTAAAATTTTCCTTTATCACGTTACAGAATATACTTATAAATCGAATTAACTAATATTATCTCATATTTTAAATGTGATGGTTGTGCCACAATAAGTTAACGTGCCAAATGTTTATATTATTATGTTTACCTACACTATAGTCCAACCAAGTAGTCATACCAAGAGATGTGAACGACACACTGCGCTATTAAAATGTATTTACGGCTTTTATTTTGCACGAGTCACTAGACTAGTATGAAAACTATTTCATTCAGTCAAAATCGAGCTTTTACGAGTAGCTACAGTCGCCGAACGATCCGGTCTACTTTTGAATCTTATTGCCGGATTATAAGGCTGTACGTGATATGGATGTCACAGTTGGTACATAAGAATGTATAAATATGAAATTTTGCACATTCATATCAGTGTTTGTGAAATTTTTAAGTGTTCTTCATGGGCAAAAAAAATTGAAACAATTTGATTGCAAGCGCGTTATATTTACGTAATCAAATTGTTGAAAACGAGAAGTCTTTGAATCTAGTGAGGTGCCAAAAATGTATTTATAATGTGCCAAATACTTGCGCGTTTAAAAATATGTTCGTTTGAGTTTAAAATTTGTTTTTAAAGATACAAAATATCAATTTAGACAGAGGACAAAGGGGGTCCTGTAATAAAACATAAAACGATCTGTTATATTTTAAAGATTTTGAGCCAAAAAAATAAATACTAATAAATAATAAAAGTCTTAGTTCTCTGTATTGTACGTAATTGGGAGTAAAAAAAAAACAATATAATCACGATAGTCTCGCCATTCTAAGTACTTTGATGGATCCAATGCAACGTGCATAATAATTGGTTAGCTACCGACATGACATCACAGAGTAGAAAATATAATTATATATTTAGTACAGAGAAACAGCTTTCGTAGAACGATCCAAAGGACACTGGCGAATCCTGCCTGATTTTCCACCAAGAGCGGTCAAGTTTCGAACATATGTGGTTTTATAGTACTTAAAAAGTTACAATACTTATAAAAAAAATATTTATATAGTTATAGGACTTGGGAGTAAAAAGTTATGAATCCGAATATCAGAGAATTCATGTGCAAAATACGTACTTATCTGTGGTAAACGTTGTTATCGTATCTGTATAGTATATGGTTATCATGCTGAGTATAAAGTTATTTTTTTTTCTATAGTTCAACAGTTTAGTATTAATTTTATGAATAAAAATGTTACTTAGGGTATGAAATAGATCCCTTTATACTATTTATATTTATACCAAGAAAAATAATTAATATGTTTTTGGTTTTCGTAACGTGAAAGCGACATCTATCATTTATCTGTTAGCATAATACGTTTCCAAACAAACTAGTTATTAATTTCATTACTCAGTTGACATCATAAGTAATATATGTCCCTTTTCCGCAAACCACTAGGGTAATTTATTGAACAATAGGTTAGGTTATGTTTAATCAATTATCTTTTGGATAAAAGATAATTGATTAAACATAACCTAACCTATTGTTCAATAAATTTCGGGGGATCCCCAGTTTGATAAATAATATTATTGTTTCTTTTTATTCCTATGTTCATAATGTACAACTAACAATAAATATTTTTTGTGGCCGCGTATTTTAATTACCAGGTAGTAAACGTATGACGACTTGCCGGTCTCCTTTGAAAATTTTGACGTTCCCTTCAACGGCCCTCAAATTTTCCACACAATCGCGTACATACTGTATGATTGTAGTAGAACAATCAAATCGAAAGCTATGTAGCTGTTTATCTGTTCTTTAATCTGTACCGACACTTCCAAAGAAAATGGTAACACGTCGCGATTACTGATGTACTCGTGTCTCGTACCAGAGACGCTTGGGATCCCGTTTTAGAACGCACGACTTTTTTTATCTGGATCAAAGTTCATCTGGATCATACATTTTTGTAAGTTGCAATTAAATATGAAATAGCTATTGTATTTGCATCTAAAAGGTAACAAGGTTCATGTGCCAAATAGTTTACAGTTAAGAATACATTGTTAGTGAGTAAATGATGACGTTATATTATCTTAAGTCAATTGGTAATGTCAAATAGATCTTAAGATAAGATGAAAAATTTATTTTATTGTAATCAAAATTTGGTCTCTGTAGTCTTCAAATATGATTGATTCTGCTGCCACATATTTTTCAAAAACCTTTAACGTAATAAAAGACTTATGCCCGTTTTCTAAGGTTTTTTGACGGTAGTTTATCAGTTCAATAGGGCTTTTTATTGGTTAATATGTTTGCGTCATCCCACCAAACGCGCTATAGAATAGATAAACTACCGACAAAAAACCTCAGAAACCGGCATAAGTAACATTTTATTGTATTTTTAGAATAATTGGTGGTGGTTATATTATGTTCGATTCTGTTCTTACTATATATACTAATCTATTTGATTTACTATTTTTAATTATGTTTTGACGTGAAATCTGGTTCAATTCAACGATAATATTAACAATAACAATATTTTTACCGACTTCCAAAAAAAGGAGGCGGTTATGTAAATAGTTAATTTATGTTTAAAATATGATGTTAAAACCTAAAGTGTAAAATGTAAAAAAGCAACAGTAATTTGTATATAAAATTGATTACAAATAAATTCTGATGCACGCTATCTAAAAGTGTTTTGATTTTATATTCAAAGTTTCATACATCAATGTAGTTATATTTCTCATGTGAGAGACGACTTCTCGGGATACTTCTCGTCGTAAGTATGAATTCATTATTGCACAAGGACCAGATATTATGGTGTGTTATTCTGCTCTTAATCTTCACAAACAGCACGCAATATAACTTAAATTTAATTATGTGTGGTAGGTAAGTTCTTAAATTATTTAAAAACTTGTACGCCGAAACGTCTAAGGTATTATTTTTTTAAATTCGTCCAAGAAAGGAAATTAAGTTTAAAGAATTATATTGGTCCTTACATATGAAATTGGTATTTTGTCGTACTGGCCACTTTGATCTCAAATAATAGGTCTTTACCTATGAAATTGCCGTTCTGCAGTACTGGCCATTTCAAATCAAAATAATTTTGGTTTGGCTAAGAATTCTAATTTCAAATTAATTTTATTTTAAAAACATGGAATTCTTTTTCCAAAAGTAGTCATTTGTTTATTGATTAGTGTTACATTTTCATCGCATTTCAATCTTTTTCGTCATCATGGATACGTTAAAAATTCGAGTAATTATGGAATATGAGTACCGTCGTGGCAGCAACGCGGCACAAGCGGCACGCAACATCAACGACGTTTACGGAGCTAACACTACAAACCAACGCACCACCTGTTATTGGTTTGCTCGCTTCCGTTCTGGAAATTTCGACCTGAAAAATGAACGTCGCGGTCGTCCGAAGACTTTGGTCGACAATGACGAATTAAAGGCGATTGTTTAAGCTGATGATACACAATCTACGGCTGAATTAGCAGCAGCTTTATACGTTAGCGTAAAACAATATTGGTCCATTTGCGTCAAATTGGCAAGGTAAAAAAGCTTGACAAATGTGTACCTCACGAACTCAATGATCGCCAGCGCGAAGTACGCGTCGAGACGTGCCTTACACTGCTCAACAGACACACAAATGAAGGAATTTTGAACCGCATTGTTACCTGCGATGAAAAATGGATTTAGTTTGATAACCGCAAGCGCTCAGCAAGTTGGTTGGATCCTAGTTCAGCACCTAAACAATACCCTAAACGAAAACTTACCCCTAGAAAAGTGATGGTCACTGTTTGGTGGTCTAGCGCCGGTGTGATTTATCACACACACACTTACCAAACGGGGTGAGCATTACTGCAGATGTGTACTGTGAAGAACTGAACACAATGATGGAGAAGCTGGCACATCTCCAACCAGCATTGGTCAATCGCTCGTCTCCGCTGCTTCTGCACGACAACGCGCGACCTCATACTGCACAGCAGACGGTCTCCAAGTTGCAAGAACTGGGGTTGGAGACGGAGGTGAGTAGGGCGGATGACGGAGTGCTTCTCCGTCATCCGCCCTACTCACCAGACCTTGCGCCTACAGACTACTACTTTTTACAGAATTTGGATAACTTCTTGGCGGGAAAAAAACTCAATACCCAGAGGCAGTACAAAATGCCTTTGAAGAATTTGTTGCCTCCCTCCCAGCTGATTTCTTTAAGAAGGGCATCAATTAACTGACACTGCGTTGGTAAAGATGCATTGATTGCATGGGTGATTACTTCGATTAATACAAATAAAAAATACATTAAAAAAATCGTTTAAATTTTTTCATACAAAACGACAATTTCATATGTAAAGACCTAATATATCTTCTTTGGTTAGGAATTCCAATTTCAAATTTATACCGCTATTTACTCATTCATTTGTGTTTCGAAAACCGTAATTCATTTGTTTTTTCCTCTTTTGGTTTTTTCTTTGCGTCACTCTGTTTACAAAATGGAAAACTTGAAATATCGTATTTTTTTCGAGTTCGAGTTCCACCGTGGCACCAGTGCTGCAAAAAAGGCTCGAAGGATTAATGATGTGTATAGCGCCGGTGTCGCAAAAGAACACAGTGCGTTTTTGGTTCCAACGTTTTCGTTCTGGAAATTTCGACCTGCATAACAAGCCCCGGGGACGGCCAGAGACCACGTACTGTTAGTGATAAAACTGTTTTAATCCACTTGAAGCAAATTGGGAAGGTGAAAAAGCTTTAAAGGTACCTCATGAATTGAGTGCAGCAAACCGACAAACGCGCGTACATTACTCACCTTACATTACTCAATCGGCACAGTAATGAAGGGATTTTAAATCAAATCATTACCTGTGATGAAACGTGGATCTTGTAAGATAATCGGAAACGCTCATCGCAATGGCTGATCCCTGGCGAACCAGCCAAAGCATGCCCGAAACGAAAATTGACTCAAAAAAAGTTACTTGTGAGCGTTTGGTGGACTAGTGCCGGTGTCGTTCACTACAGCTTTCTTAAATCTGGCCAGACGATTACGACAGATATATATTGCCAACAGCTGCAAATCATGATGGAAAAGACAGCTGCTAAACAACCAAGGTTGGTCATTCGCTCTAGGCCACTGCTGCTTCAGGACAGCGCTACACTGCACAAGAGACGGCTACCAAATTAGAGGAGCTTCAATTGTAATGTCTAAGACATCCACCGTACTCCCCGGACCTTGCTCCAACAGATTACCATTTTGTTTCGAAATTTGGATAACTTCTTGCAAGGGAAAGAACTCAACTCCGATGGGGCAGTCCAAAGCGCCTTCAAAGATTTTATTGATTCGTGTCCGAATGGTTCTTTTAGTAAAGGAATCAATGAGCTAACTATGAGATGGCAAAAGTTGATAATGAAGAATAGAAGGATATTGTGGAAGCGGATCCATCGCAAGCCACGTCCGAGTTAGCTGCATGCTGCGGTGTTAGTGATAAAACTGTTTTAATCCACTTGAAGCAAATTGGGAAGGTGAAAAAGCTTTAAAGGTACCTCATGAATTGAGTGCAGCAAACCGACAAACGCGCGTACATTACTCACCTTACATTACTCAATCGGCACAGTAATGAAGGGATTTTAAATCAAATCATTACCTGTGATGAAACGTGGATCTTGTAAGATAATCGGAAACGCTCATCGCAATGGCTGATCCCTGGCGAACCAGCCAAAGCATGCCCGAAACGAAAATTGACTCAAAAAAAGTTACTTGTGAGCGTTTGGTGGACTAGTGCCGGTGTCGTTCACTACAGCTTTCTTAAATCTGGCCAGACGATTACGGCAGATGTCTATTGCCAGCAACTGCATATCATGATGGAAAAGCTGGCTGCTAAACAACCGAGGTTGGTCATTCGCTCTAGGCCACTGCTGCTTCAGGACAACGCTAGACCACACACTGCACAACAGACGGCTACCAAATTAGAGGAGCTTCAATTGGAATGTCTAAGACATCCACCGTACTCCCCGGACCTTGCTCCAACAGATTACCATTGTTTTTCGAAATTTGGGTAACTTCTGGCAAGGGAAAAAATTAAACTACGATGAGGCAGTCCAAATCGCCTTCACAGATTTTATTGATTCCTGTCCGTGTGGTTTTTTTTAGTAAAGGAATCAATGAACTACCTATGAGATGGCAAAAGTGCATAGATAGCAATGGTATATACTTTGATTAAATAAATATATTATGTTTAAAAATAACGACTTAATGTTCCTTCTTTACAAAACGCCAATTTCATATGTAATGACATAATTTAGGTGCTAAATAAAATTATTTTAAATCTCAATCATTAAATTATCCTTAGGTATAGAATTCACTGCTACAAATAAACAGACAAACAGGCTTACATTATTACGCTTACATTATTTACTAGATAGTAAAAGTAGTAGCCATACACATCATTAATCCTTCAAGCCGTTTCTGCAGCACTGGTGCCACGGTGGAACTCGTACTCGAAAATAATACGATATTTCAAGTTTTCCATTTCGTAAACACAGTGACGCAAAGAAAAAACTAAAAGAGGAAAAAACAAATGAATTACGGCCTTCGAAACACAAATGAATGAGTAAATAGCGGTATAAATTTGAAATTGGAATTCCTAACCAAAGAAAATATATTTGAGATCAAAGTGGCCAGTATGATAAACCGCCAATTTCATACGTAAGGGCCTAATATATTATTCATTCTCTATGGTTATCTCTGAATCGAGTAAGTAGTAGAGTTTTACTCATGGTCAAAACAAAATGAGTTTAGCTCCTGTGACCACTGTCCTCGTTACCACAGAACTATTGTTCTTACAGTTAAGTACAATATCGGTCTGAGTTAATTTTTATTTTCTACGGTGTATTTATTAAACATAACCATTTCTTCATTTTAATGGCTGCAGTTATTGAAAAATGATCAAAAATTAAAGTTTATTCATTAGTTACATTAGTAGGTACACGTTATGTAATCGAATGTTGTGAAATGCACATTCAGAATTAAAATCTTCGATAAACATGATGTTATAAACAGCATCATGCAAAAATCCTATTATATTATCTATACCTACTACTATAAATATAAGTACCTGGGTAACCGAGCTTTGCTCGGAGCTCTAGTAGATTTTTTAAGAATCAAAAAAATAATTTAGTGGGGTTCGAACCCACCACATTCGGAATTTCCGTACAAAACAAAAATTACACATACGCATATCAAACTGCCAATCTTACTGAAATATTAGAGTCGAAATTATTGATATCTTGTTGCAATACGAAAGAAAAAACATATAATATAACTTAAAATGTGCAGTTTCCCAGGAATAAGACCTAGTTAGATCGATTTTTCTCCCTCAAAACTCCCTGCAAACTAAATTTCATGGTAATACTTGCATCCGTTTCCGAGATTAGTAATCTCGGAAACGGCTTACATATACAAGATTAGCTCGTTCAAAATATAAGATAATTTGATTGTTTGTTTGTTTGTTTGAATTCTGGAACGAATTTGATGATATTTGGCACGGATAAAGCGTAGACCACATGGAAGGTACGTATGTTACTAGTAGTTTCAAATGAAACCCTAAACGCGTTCTCGGCCTTCGTTGCCAATAAGAGGATAAGGTACATTTTAGTAGTACGAGTTGAAAGGAGTTCCAAGTTTGTTACAAGTTCTACAAACAGTTTGAGACGTAAAGTTTTTAATGCGATAACATGTACTAATTGTTGGCCGGTACATACCTAGGTAAGTTGGTATAGCTGTAAACCTTTGATAAAACGCAATCAAGGAATTTCGATCAAACGTGACTTCATTTGTATAAGATGATTTTTTAAGCGTAGTTTTTTTAAAAATCGAATAAATCACTCAAAATGGCATCACAGAATCAAAACTTTTATTGTAATCGATAAATTGGTCTTTGCCATTCACGTTTTAAAAATAACTTCATGTAAATGTTGTCCGCGGCTCCGTTTCAAATGGTCCATTCAGAAGGTCCAATTTTGCGTCACTTTTTCGAGAATTTCTGCCTGTATTCCACGAATCACGCGTGTTATGTTATCCTGTAAGGCTTTAATCGTGTTCGGCTTGTCCACATAAACTTTACATAACCCCACAAAAAATAATCAAGGGGCGTGAAATCGCATGATCTTGGTGGCCAACTTACAGGGCCATTTCGTGAGATAAGTTGCTCACCAAATTCATCCTTCAATATGTCCATTGTTTCACGAGCTGTGAGGCATGTGGCGCCGTCTTGATGAAACCACACGTCAACCAAGTTCAACTCAGCCAACTGGGGCAAAAAAAGTCGCGTATCATACCGTAGCCTATGTCCTTACCCGTATTATATATATGTGCCAAATTTCATCAAAATCGGTCCAGTAGTTTCGGAGCCTATTCAATACAAACAAACAAACAAACTTTTTCTCTTTATAATATTAGTATAGATTAAAATGTAAATATAGAAAAAGTATTCTTTACGGACGGAGTATTAAAAATATTCTTTGAAATTAAAGCCCCAATAGTGCAAACACCGTTCAAAATTCCCTTTCAAGATCATATTTTTCTATAAATATTTCAATTTATTATACAATTTATAAAAGTAAAACGTAATATAGTTATAGAAAGAAAGGTTATTGAAACGGGCCGTAAGACCGTACAAAAACCGTCTAAATGGCAATTTTGACAATCGAAAGCTACTCCATGAAATCTGTGTGCGGAGTTCGAGTTTTTGTCACTACTCACCGTGAAGAAGTTAACTACAATTTGTATGGCATTGAATTAGTTACCATTATTTGCCACTAGGGGCGCTGTTTCGATGCCATACAAATTGTAGTTAACTTCTTCACGGTGAGTAGTGACGAAAACTCGCACACAGCACACAGATGGAAGTCTTTAACGGCCCGTTTTTAACTATTTGTTAGAAACGTCATATTTGTATCGCAAGAAACCGACAAATGATTGAATGACGACGCTTTTAACAAATAGTTATAGATAGATAGGTCATTGAAACCGGCCGGTAGTAAATGATTACTCCTGCAAGTGTTTTTATGCCTTGTAGAGGACAAGACTCTAGCTAGAGTTGTGCCGATTCTATGTCCTAACTTTAGTCGTAAATTTTTAATTCAGCTTCTAGCGAATTTGGATTTATTTGTAAAGAAAATCCTTCGAGTTATGGTTTTCTACTTAAAAAACTTATTTGAGAGTTTTACATCACGTGATACGAATCTCAAAAACAGACTATCTACAAATGCTTTGGAGCTTCTGAGTAATGGGCCGTTTCAGTAACCTATCTACCAATAACTATTTGTTAGAAACGTCAAATTCGTATCGCAAAAAACCGTCAAATTATTGAATGGAGACGTTTTTGACAAATAGAGATAGATAGATAGGTTATTGAAACGGGCCGTAGGTCTACGAACTTCTTTGTGATATTTATTTTGAATCAAATTAAAATAATATTAGGTCTTTACCTATGAAATTGTCGTTTTGTATGAAAAAATTTAAACGAATTTTTTTCATGCATTTTTTATTCGTATTAATCGAAGTAATCACCCATGCAATCAATGCATCTTTGCCAACGCAGTGGCATTTTATTGATGCACTTCTTAAAGAAATCAGCTGGACGGGAGTTCATTGTGTTCAGTTCTTCACAGTACACATCTGCAGTAATGCTCACCCCGTTTGGTAAGAAGCCGTGATGAATCACACCGGCGCTAGACCACCAAACAGTGACCATCACTTTTCTAGGGGTAAGTTTTCGTTTAGGGCATTGTTTAGGTGCTGAACCAGGATCCAACCAACTTGCTGAGCGCTTGCGGTTATCAAACAGAATCCATTTTTCATCGCAGGTAACAATGCGGTTCAAAATTCCTTCATTTGTGTGTCTGTTGAGCAGTGCAAGGCACGTCTCGATGCGTACTTCGCGCTGGCGATCATTGAGTTCGTGGGGCACCCATTTGTCAAGCTTTTTTACCTTGCCAATTTGACGCAAATGGACCAATATTGTTTTGACGTTAAAGTCGAAAGCTGCTACTAATTCAGCCGTAGATTGTGTATCATCAGCTTCCACAATCGCCTCTAATTCGTCATTGTCGACCAAAGTCTTCGGACGACCGCGAGGTTCATTTTTCAGGTCGAAATTTCCAGAACGGAAACGAGCAAACCAATAACAGGTGGTGCGTTGTTTTGTAGTGTTAGCTCCGTAAACGTCGTTGATGTTGCGTGCCGCTTGTGCCGCGTTGCTGCTACGACGGTACTCATATTCCATAATTACTCGAATTTTTAACGTATCCATGATGACGAAAAAGAGAGAAATGCGATGAAAATGTAACACTAATCAATAAACAAATGACTACTTTTGGAAAAAGAATTCCATGTTTTTAAAATAAAATTAATTTGAAATTAGAATTCTTAGCCAAACAAAAATTATTTTGATTTGAAATGGCCCGTACTGCAGAACGGCAATTTCATAGGTAAAGACCTATTATTAGTCGTAAATAGTGATTTTTTTACGTAATTGAATTTTAGTGTGTTTATTTTCTCTTTGTATATGGTGTAGACTGGAGTGACACACTTCCTGACATTATCGCGAAGGAGGACTCAGTACTCACTTGTGTTGACGACAAATGTGACCGTGGCGTTCTAAAAGGAAGTGCAATTTACCCTCAAAGAAAGATTGTAGGTGTAACCGTAAGAGATTTAACGCGTAAACTGAGACCACGTTAAGTACATAGTTGCTTCGCTTTTATTACTACGGAGTTTCAAACTTAACATGTGCTGGAGTGAAACCTACATTCGTATTCAAATAAGAGGTCTGCTGATAGTTTGTATGTAGGAACTTTATGTGTTGAACTTGATTAAATATACACACACCGGTATATTTAGCGGAGACTATCCCAGGAGACCATCGATAACCTCATTCTCAGTATGCCTAGACGGGTAGAAACTTTAATAAGAGCACGTGGAGGAAATACGCGATATTTATCACCATTTTTCTAATTTAATTAATTGTTATTTTAATATTAGTTTTCACTTTTCCCGGTTACATGAAAAGTTCAAAAATTTACCATTTTTCACACATAGCCTTTACTCGCAAAATCTGTTCTTAATGTGATCTCATTTTAAGTAAAACAAATGAAACTTTAAATAACAAAAGAAGTGTAGTAAGTAGATTTTAAAATAAAACCATATTTTTTTAATTATGGACATTTTTTGTGTTCCGCTAAATATGCCGGTGTGTTTATAATTAGGGAACCTTTGGTTATACAGCAAAGCTTTTAATTACCACTGAGTAAGGATCAGTTCACACCGCGACGACGCTACGCTGCATTTTTAAGATGGCTATTCAAAATTAAACTTTTTTCACTATAAAAAAAGAAACACGATCCATATGACATTTGTCATACACTGCACATGGGCTGTGCAGTGCGGTGCAATCTGACATTCTAACTCTTACAATGAAACGTGCATCTTCTTGTGTAATTAATAAAGTTCAATTTTTAATAGCTATCCTTGAAATGCAGCGCCATGAAAACGTGTAAACATGAAAAGGAAAACGTGTAATTTTCTTAATCATAATAAATGAAGCGGGGACTGATACTAAATATTCGTAAATTCTCAACTTGTAATTGAAATACTTAAACGTAGAATTTATTACTTAAAGCGATAAAAGAGGTAATTTTTAATTTAAGAGGTAATCTATGCCGATTTGTTGCCTTTTGATTGCTACAAAAGAGATCAAGGAAATAAAAGAACAATGTCTTGGTAGGTATTTATGTCAAACTTTTTGTGTGCACACGGGAAGGACTTTATATACGGTACTAGATGTTCCCCGCAACTTCGTGCGCGCAAAAGGAAATACCGCAGAAACCGTAAATTTTGCCGTAATAAAAAGTAGCATATGTCCTTTCCCGTGCTTTTATCTATATCTGTGTTAAATGTCATCAAAATCGGTCTGGATTGAATAGGCTCCGAAACTACTGGTAGTTTCGGAGCCTATTCAATATAAACAAACAAATATTTTCTCTTAATAATATGAATAGTATAGATTATGTCACTATCATATACTATCCATGGGCAGCAGTTCACCACTGGCATAATTGATACGATCTAATGATACAGTTAATCCATCACTCATAGTCCGTACAAATTGTGTATATGTCGTTGCACACTAGCTAAACTAAAATACGAATAAATTGAATGAGAAATGAGAAAACTCTTTTCACACTCATGAATAAAACACATGGCAATAATTTCATAAGGAAGGAATAAAAGGGCGGTCTTACTTCCAAATTTGAATTCAGAAACTAGCAACTTGTAGACCAGTAAATCTAACACCTACCATCTTGAGGATACAGTTTAAAAGGTCATAGATGAATAATATTTTCGGAATTACCAATTATTCAGTTAAAAAACTCAAAATCAAAAGGGATTTCATTAGTCGTAGAGCCTTGATTAGGTAACTAATATTACAGGTAGAACTATATGAGTCCTTTTTGTGCTTTAGGTCAGCTAGAAATTCTGTTTCCTTTTACTCTCCATAGATCTCTTACTTTGAGTTTGTCTCGAATTTTTAAGAATAGTGTAATTATTATCTTAAAGACGACCTCAGTGGCTCAGTGGTTATAGTGCGTTGGCGCTCAAGCCGGAGGTCGAGGGTTCAACTCCCACCAAAGGAACAAAAAGTTATCTGTTTTCCTGGGTCATGGATGTGTTTTAAATATGTGTATAATATTACCTCCGTGGTCCAGTGGCTTAGGCCGTGGATTCGATTCCCGCGTTGGATCAATAATAAATGTTGTGTCCAAAATTAGTATTAGGGCAGTGCAGGCTGATCACCTGATTGTCTGACAAGAAAGATGATCCATGCGTCGAATGGGCGTGTAAAAAGTCGGACCTGCGCCTGATCTCTCGCCAGTCGTGTCGGTCTGTCCGTCCCACTGGGTTTCGAGAGTAAAGGAAGAGACAGTACTCTTGTGTACTGCGCACACACTTGGGCACTATAAAATTACTCCTGCGTAGCTGGCCTGGTATCAATTAAACCGGCCACCGTCACCGAAATCGGTGTGGGGGGCTATTATTATGATGAACAGAGTTGTTAGTAATTCAGTTACAGAATTGTTCCACGCGGCTGGTCTACGCGTCGAGGACGGAGGGATAGACACTTACATATTATGACCGTCGTTACTCACTTGCGCTATCTACGTGGTAAACCTGTGCGGGTAATGTATCGGCCTATTAACGCACCTGCCTCGTTAATGCGGCCTATACGCGTTAAAGGTTTTAGAACACTTTTTTCATGTATGAAAACTTGATCAAGGTATTTGACAACCTCTGTGACTCAGTGGTCACGCCGTGGGCACTCAAGCCGGAGATCGCGGGTTCGAATCCCGCCAAAGTAACAAAAAGATTTTATGTGTTCCTGGGTCTGGATGTGTATATGAAATATGTGTATATTATAATAGAAATCTTAAATATATGTAAAATATAAAAAGTATTATTTACCGTTTCCTAGTCCCCGTAATACAAGCTCTTCGAGTACTTACCATGGGGCCAGATTGACGTGGTGACGTCCATAGATATTATTATTATTATCATTAAATGGCTATTGCTAAGGAATTCAAAGATATAAAAAATATTGCAAAATTTTTTAGAAGTTGGGTAATAAAATATCCAATTCTTCCAACAACACTTGTAACTCAAATGGCCTGCAATATGGAACAAAAAATACGTCGCAAAAAACCTACTTAAAAAAAGGTTACAGCAATATGGAATCCGGAAACTGGAAAATGTAATGTACGACTGAAAAATATTTTTGAACCGAAGTTTTGCCTGATATTTAAATGTATTGTAGGTACATGAATTTCAAGTATTACCTGCAAATTTATACTTTGCTACATAAATAGGAATGTATGGCTTGTTAAATGCTATGGACTGAGATCTCCGCCCCGCCAGACTCCCCTTATATTCTTACTGATAAAATATATGTCATATTGTAGTATTAGTTGTGTACAATGAACGTTTGTATACCCGCCAGATTGTGCGGTGAGCCGATTCTCAGGTACAGGGCGTGAAAGGTACAAAATAATTGTACTCGCTTTAATTAGGCCCGTATTAATAAAGCGTTATTTCTTATCTCTAAGACAATTTTCAAGAAAGTACTTAAGATGTTGTTTTAATTTATAGATCGTACTTAAAGCTGTAGGTACGGCGTATCAAGTGAGTGCGTACGTATTAATAAACGAGACTCGTTACTCAAGTATGCGACAGGATACTTGAGTAACGAGTAACAGCAATGACAATTGCTGTCAAACTTACAATTGTTGCTTGAGACGCGGTTTCATTAGTACATTCAAACCTTGACTTGAGTACGGCTATATTATTTGTTGTGTTTTTGGTTGTGTTACAATTATGTAAATTCAAATCTTAAAACTTACGATTAAACAAACTGAGTATTCACACTACATACTCAATACAGAATAAAGTTATAAAAAAGACGCTTTTGATACTTCTTCTTCTTTTTGGCAATCGCGGTTGCAAAGGTTTTGCCAGTGTCGAGTATTTATAGAAATATTTTTGATTTTATTTATTTACATTAAACTAATTACCTATTTGATTTATATTAATAGCATAATACATAATAAATACCAAAGATAAAAATCAAAACAAAAGTGACTTGATTAGACACTTGACAGCAGAACTTTTATTTCGCTAAAAACAATCCTTATTAAATAATTCCTACCCTCCCTTCTACAATTCCTCGCCCTATCGACCTTAAATATGTTCTGTGTTTTGTAAATACTCCTTTTATTGAAATTTTATGTACATAAAATAAAACTCCGGTACTAACCCTAAATGATTTTGTTTGTTCTAGGTTTTAGATTATTCAACAGACTTCATCCAGTACACCGTGCCCTTGTTTTTTATTTTATTCATAAAACCCACAAAACCCACTCATAAGGCGGAGTTTTCGTCAACACACACATCGGCGAATCACTAAGGAGCCATTTTAAAGAAGAATAAGAAGAAGAAGAAAAACCTTTTTGATTGAGATGATCCACAGTCGGAGTTTTGCCGGGGAGTTCAATGAGTGATGTTGTGGAATTTGTAAAACTTCATAAATTTGTGTTATTTCGGTTCTTAATGTGTAATATTAGTAGAATATTAACCATTAAATATTCGTTATCATGCACAAGTGTGGGCAAGTGGTACAACTTCTAAAAACTTACTATTTTGTGATTCCCGCCAAAACTCCCTAGGAACTTTCAGTAAAGCTTCTACCACTTTACTGAATCGACTGACATGACTCATAGACTGTACTGACTATATATTTGGACTTTGACTAGACTTTAGACTTTGGGACGATTGGGATTCCTTATTACTAATACGTCCAAGAAAGCTAAATAGTTATCGGTCTCTAACTGCATAGTGAATTGTATTTTGGGGTTGAGACTGTTCAAATAATTTAGGAATATGGTTACTTTGTCAGATGGTAAAATTGTGAAAGTATCATCCACATACCGCTTGTAGAACCTGGGTTGTATAGGTGAGGTCTCAAGAGCAGTCTCCTCGAAATCTTCCATGAATATGTCAGCAACAACGGGAGAAACTGGGGAGCCCATCGCTACACCATCTACTTGCTTGTAAAAGTCATAATTCCACAACAATGGCACCTTAGGTCACACTGTGTATCGCAAACCTACACATACTAATAGATATTTAAATGGTGAGTCCCACCACCATCCTTCACAGCTATCTACCGTTGGCAAAACCTTATTTAGAAGAGCACGAGGAATCTGTGATCTGCAGCATTTGGAATCATGTCACACAAGTTCTACGTGACAATAAGCTTCGAGTCCCACGCCTGCATCACAGTGACCGAGTGAAACCAGCCACTGTGGAACGAATACCTGCAGTTCTACCTTTTATGAAACGAGTAACTGATAAAGTTGGCTATATTCTAAGGAAAGCTTCTATAAAACATATTTTAAGCCACCCGAAAAGAAAAGTCAATTTTTAACACCAGTGAAATGTAACATTCCCCTTCAAGATGCAGGAGTCTACAAGCTTGACTGTGACTGCGGTCTCTTCTATATAGGGCAAACTAAAAGATCCATCAACACCCGCATAAAGGAACGACGGAAGGACGGTGTTTAACATCTGCGATGTTAAACACCGTCGCAACAATAAATCTGCAATTTGCGAACACACACTGGATCAACCTCGCCATTACATAAGATTTGATAAGCCTCAAGTACTGGCAAAGGAACACCGTTATCGCCCAAGAATGATACGCGAGGCTATAGAAATTAAAAAGTACCCTAATTTTAACCGAGAAGATGGCTGGGTGCTGCCATCTAGTTGGGATCCAATAATTAACAAAATAAAATGTAATTTAAAATCACCGCGGCTTCAAGATACTGTTAGTATGTTTTGCGTGGATCGGAACACAAATAATAATTGAAGAGTCTTCGGGTAGTTTGAACAACTTCAACAAATAGGACAATTGACACCTCAGTCCTCCCGTGACCACGGCTGCTGGAAAGTAGCCGAAACGTCGGGAAAAAGAAAAGTGCACCGCGACACAATCCGTAAGTGTTTAAAACAATATCTACATAAATATTAATAAAAATCAGTTTTTTCAACATAAAAAATACAGATTAAACTTATTTTATTTTATTATTTTTTTTTTTTACTTTTTTATAATTTAATTTTTAATTTTTTAATTAAAAAAAAAAAAAAAAAAAAACTTATTTTAGTATTTATATTATTAAATATTACATTTTTATAAAGAAATATTGAAGGAATGTGTAATCTATAAATCCGATCTTTGTAGAAGTGTAAACGAAACGTTATTTCATTCATTCTTTGTCGTGTAGATATCATGTCGTGAGCAACTCAACTTTTAAGCGTTAAAAGTTGAGTAAGTGATCTCAATAACCTTATCAACTAATACGGTCTTGAGATCATACTATGAATTAAAGACATCTTGAGAAGCTAATTGTTACTTGAGACCGTCTCAGCCAAGAAAGGTCTTGAGAACGAGTCTGAGAACGGTTTGTTAATACGGGCCTTATATTCTGATAAAGTATCAATATTATTTTTTGGATTCAGAATAACGTAAGGTACAAAACTTAGTCTACTAAAGTAATTTTTCTCTAAGCTTAGTATGAACAGAGATATAAAGGTAAGAAGTTTAATGATTTTTATTTCTACGTGGATGATGTTTCATTTATTATTTTTATGAAAACTACAACATAAAAATAAGTTATACATGTAAATTTCACGTTATAATATTCAAATATCATTATTCTACTATAATATACGTTAGAATCATTTCAAAGGCTGTAAGAAAAGTAAATACAATTTTTTTGTACCTTTGGTGAGAATCACCCCTTACCTGAGAATTGGCCCACCGCACGGCTATACAAACTTGTACAATACACAACTAATACTTTAATATGACATACATTTTATCAGTAAGAATATGGTGGGGCTGGGATCTCGGTCCATTATAGAACGTACTGTCACCGAACATTGTTTAAATAACTTTAGGATCCTAAAAATATAATAAGGGGTCTTATATTATTTTATCCCAATTAAATAGGGTGATCCTCAAAACGGTTTAAAACCGTTTAAAAATATTTATTAAGCTAGAAGTAAAGTTATTGTCAGAATCATGGAGTTAAATATAAAGTACTTATTATAATTTCCGACACAAATATGAAAAATTCACGAGCAGGAAGAGCTTATGATTTGGAATAGTTTATCGAACAATTTTCTACAGGCATAGATAGACCTTTATATTATAGACGAGGCATATCGAAGCAAAAAGTGTCCACACTTTAACTGCCCCACTTTTGGGGTTGTTCGGGGCAGTCAAGGTTTGACATATTTTTTGATCTTAACATTTAGACATCTGCTTTCCGCATATAATTGAAAAGAAAAAGAAAAGAGAAAGGGAATAATAGAAAATCTTCTGAAATCAAGATGGTGTAACTTTTTCTCGTATGAAGGTTTTTTCTGTCAAATGTACGTCATAGTCCATTTTTAGGGTCAGTTCACACGGCGACGATACGCGACGCAACGCCGCGCTGCATTTTTTAAGATAATTATCAGTGGCGTGGGGTTCCTATAACTCCATTCCTATCGGCTTCACTACCCACTTACATTTTGACCCTCATACAAAACCCAAATATCATATTTCCCTATGGAGGAGACCTTCGCTACTGATAGTTGTTAAAATTTTAACTTTATTCACTACCCAAAAAGATACAGGTTTCATTGTAAAAATTAAATTGTCAAGTTGCACCGCATGCACAGCGCATGTGCAATATGTCTGATGTCTTAAGAAACGTGTATCTTTTTGTGTAGTAAATAAAGTTCTAATAGGTCCACAGTGGGCCTAGCAGGAACATTTGACAGCGGCGTAACGTAACGATATCGAATGAGAATTGTATGAAATTCTGTCACAGACATGACAGCGCCCATACAATTCGTTCCATTCGTTTACGTTTACGCCGGTGTCAAATGTTCCTGCTAGGCTTTCTGGTCATAAAACTACGACGAGCCTTTGCGGGATATAAGTATCGATGATTACTTTACTTATACATACATACAACATAAGTCATTAGAAGTTATATTAGCATTCGCATGAATGCATAATAACTCCATAACTGTTTTCTCAGTGTGCTAGTTTATACATTTTTTTGTTAAGCCATCAACATATAAGCCTCTGTAGCCTGTTTGGCTTCTGATGATGACTACAAACCAAAAAAAAATTTTTGCTGTGTTGGATAGTAAATAAATGAATTAGAAGCAAAGAACATTTTGGTATGAAATAATAAAATCGCTTTTATAGTACCTTACGTACGCTGCATCTGGGAACACGGTAGTGCCCCCGCCAAGACGAGCTAAGCGAAGCGCAAGGGCACTACCAGACCACCTTTTCTCGAAGCGTTTCCTTTTTTAATCCTCATAACTTGGGTTTGGATTAAACCAGATAAACGAAATTTTCAGGATATGTTCCCAGTAGCAGAGGAATTAAACATATAAAGTTTTTATTGTATAGGTCTTATACTTTATATTTTATTTATATCTAAGAACCCCTGATTTCGTCACTGACGCACTGAAGATCAACAAAATTATTGGGTACTTCCGGATGTCCTAGAAATTTGGTATGTAAGCTAGTATTAGTAAATAAACAACAAAAAAGTTGTGAAACTGGGAACTTTTATTCTTCGACCCATTAGACTTACCTACAAATTTTTACTCTAGAGGTCTGAAAATTGTTCCGTTGATCCGTGTTATATTTATAACACGGATCCCTACAACAATGTGAAGTTATTGTTATTGTTACTAACAATAACAATAACTTAGTAAGGTAGTAACAATAACAATAACTTCACAAACCTTAGTTAACACCTTAGTCAAGTTATGTGGCTTGGCCATTTTGTTCCTACAAGAATAGTATAACATAAAACAGTCCGTAAATTTTTCACCTTACGCCCAAGCGAATGTAGCGAAATGGCCAGGCCACTTATTTTGACTAAGGTGTAGAGTTTGTGTAGTTAGGTTTGTAGAGTTAAGGCGCGTAGAGTTAGAAGTTTGGCAGAGACAGAAGCTTGGTTTTAAATGAGATCTGATAGGTTTTTCTCAGTACGAGTCATATGGTATCGTCTTAGCATCACTTTACATGAAAATGTTTTTGGTGTGATAGTCTTGACTCTTGACACCTTCACTATATTTGGTGTCGGAACATCATAATCCGAGAGATCGTAAAATTTTCAACTTCATGAATTGCAGTATCTGAGCAATAGCTAGTGTGACGAAGATAATAGGGAAAATTTTTATAGTAAAGTTTAAAATAACCATAAAACTATTCGTTAGTATCAGGGGCCAATATGGAGGTATAATACAAAAATTATGAACTAATGACTTTTGATAGTACCTAAATGAGTAACTTTTGTATGGCATATGGCTGTAACATTAGTCCTCGCGCAATGTTGGGGCAACAAAAAGGTTGACGAGACATTAAGTGAGTAGTTGGTATAGATAATAAACTGTTTTGTCTTCCTAAATGATGTATTAAATAATAATTAATTACAGTCATGAAAACGGATTTTGCATTCCAACTGGCCGGCGAGTCAGGCTAAGGATTAGGCTGAACGAAAGCTATTCAAGAATCCAAATAGATGTGTAAAATATCCCGCATATCTGAATACTTAGACTTTGAGAGAAAAATATGGTGATTAATAATTTTGCAGTATTTTACCATCCAAGGGTACGTTTTGTATGTTTCTTATGAAACAGGTGTTGTGAAAGCTTGTTTAAATTAACTAATAAGTGAGTAGTAAGTTTACGACTAACATGGCGAGTAAAATATTTACTAAATTATTCAAAAGTTCACTTCTTAAAGAGGCGTTATACGTTCGGGTGTATATTGTTTTTTATATGTTCAACGATTACATCGTTGTCCTTTTGACATCAATGTGGTGACCTGATGATGGAATCCATGAGGAAATGAGGGAATTCCTCGAAATTTATATGGACACATATGGTAATCTCGACTTTTTCTGAAGAAGTCTAAGCACATGCTATCAAAAAGTAAGATTTTGCGCCAAGGTATACCCGGGATCCAAAAGTACTGAACGGAACTTCTGACTCCTTATACATGTTTGGGGATTTTGGAGTCGTTTAAAGAACTGCAACATATGACACTATATCAATTACAGTAATCATTGTTATCGTATCGTATACCAAAAAAGGGAAAAATTATTATTTTTAAGCAAAAATGAAATACTACTTCCAAAGTAAAAGCCGAATTTAAAATGGGAAATTATTTAGGACATAAGATTTATTACATACTTTTTTGTGTATATTTACTTTGGATTTTGGTAATAAGTATAATAGTTGTAAAGCAAACGTGGTTGTTATAAAATACTTTACTGCGGACAGAAGTTTCCAGACAGTCCAATGTCCAAGTAAACAATTACGCGTTACTCGTTTAATAGCTACTAATAAGACTGTGACGTGATACATCGAATGCAATAAAGACAATATATTTTCAAGTTGGACGCTATGTACGAGTATATGACGGGGTTTCTTATCTTATATTCGGGTAAAAGGAAGTGAACTAATGTCCAAACTACCGCGTCGACAAAATGAATCGTAAAAAATTAAGGGAGACCATAGACTATACGGGACCGTTTATCATTAGTGTCGCACTTTCATAATCGTACATTATAATAGTTTATACTATAAGTAGTCTATTCGCGTTAAGAATAGTGAATCATGCGTAACATAATATGGTTAACGTGATGGCTTATGCCGCGTCGTTGGTAAATTCTGTTATTTGTACGCATGATTCATTTATCTCCTCAAGACTCCTTATCGCGAATAGGCAATATCTATTTGTTTCCCAGAATTCCAAAACATTTTTATCAATATTATTTAATACTTGACGTTGACGATGAATTGAGCTTTAAACTTTTAATTTTTTACAAGAAAATCCGTTTTTCAAAGCGATTAAATGCAACTCTTTTACTTTGTGCTTTTAACCATTTTAAGCTCCAATAATCTTTTTGTGGGAGATTTGAATAGGCTTAATACTGCATATTGCATAATCCTTATTGTCTTTATCCTACTCTCTGATATAGGGAGGCCTTATTATCTTGCATGTACTTACATATAAAGTACTTAGGTATTATAACATATACAATTATAACATCATGGACTATAGAAAATGGCTTCGTATACCGGAATTCATAATTTTACTGACACGTGATCACATCACACCAAAATGACACTGGGACACACTGGGACACCAAAATGATAATGAAATTTGGTAATGAAAAGACTATTAAAAGTTGCAGTTGAATATTGTATTGCAGCTATAGAAAATTTGGCATTAAAGTTTCTAGAAGCTTAATACTTCTTGTATTCTGGGGGATATCTGCCCCCTGGAGGGTAAATAAGAATTTTCTAGAAGTTTCTACTCTCAATACTTGTGGTATCCTAGGGGAATAACTGCCGCGCGTGGTAAATAAGATAATTCTAGAAATTTCTACTCTTTATACTTGTGGTATCCTGGGGGGATACCTGCCGGGCGTGTGGTCAGGGTTGTCGGGGTTGTACTCCCATACGAGGTACTCCGGCTCGTTGAGGTATAGAGGAGGGATCTCCTCGCTGGGCTCCGTCTTCACGTGTATCAGCCCTCTGTTACGTTCCAATAGCTCGTCGACTTTGGCTTGGGTTTCATCCGATATGTCTGTTATCAGAGGGTCCATTCTGCTTAATAAAACCCGCAATAATACAATTACAATCAAGTCCCGACACGCTAATACTGTCAAACCGGTATTCTCGTAAACGTTAAACCAGCGAGAAAGGCGATCTGAGTACTAAGTGCGAGTTTTTCTTTTCGCATTCGATCGTGAGCGCGCTTGGCGTTTACTAGGAATTTGTATGTGATTTATACAGCGCCACCTAGTTGTAAACGTGACAACTAGGTCAAATCACATACAAATTCCTTGTAAACGCCAAACGCGCTCACGATCGAATGCGAAAAGAAAAACTCACACTTAACAGTCAGATTGGTCGAAAGTTCATAAAATCAGTTTATGATAACATGTCGCTTCACTTATAATACAATCAAAGTAAAATGCAAGTCTACTTTAAATACGAGAATTGAGGTTCAGTAATGATTTGAAGTGCTTAGACCTATTTAGTTATTCGAGGTAGTAAATTGGTAACAGGAACCTGGAACAATCACCCAGTAGGGCGAGCTCGGAATAGTGTTGAGGACGATGAGTTAAGCAACCTCAGTATATATATCTAATATTAAATGGGATTATAATATTTATGAGAGTTAAAAGACGTTTGGGTAAAGTTGAAAATTTGATCGTCGCGTCATGTTGGCTAAATAAAACCGGCCAAGTGCGAGTCGGTTTTTATGTGGGAGTAAATAAAAATATTTATTTTATCCTGTTTTCAGTATTTGTTGTTATAGCGGCAACAGAAATACATCATCTGTGAAAGTTTCAACTGTCTAGCTAATACAGCCTGGTGACAGACAGACGGACGGACAGACAGACAGCGAAGTCTGAGTAATAGGATCCCGTTTTTACCGTTTGGATACGGAACCCTAAAAAACATACATCAAAAAGTTTAGTCGGGGTTTATCGGCATTTCCATCTTTCTTGTTCTATTTATAAACTATGCAGAGACTTTGAAAATCCGATGCTCTTGAAAATACTGAATCGAGTTACACATCAGTTATGATCGGAAAAATGAGCCAAGAATAAAAGTATTGAGATCGACGAGAAAAAAATATTAAAAAAGTTTTATAAGAATTTTGTTTTTTACGATGAAACATTTTTCGGGTTCCATAAGTCGTAATATTGTTTTAGATATTGCTTTTAGTAATTTTGGTACTTTATTTTTAAAATATAAAGTACCTACTAGTTTTGCCCGCGGCTCCGCCCGCGTAAATACAGTATCTAACGGGAACCCTACATTTTCCCACAGTAAAAAGTAACCTGTATTCTTCCCCGTGGTCTACTATATACTATTTGTGCCAAATTCCATGATGATCGGTTACTTACGTGAAAGCGTAACAAACAAACAAACTCACATTCATATTATTTATAATACTAGTAAGGACTAGCTTTTGCCCGCGGCTCCGCTCGCTTAAATAAAGTAACCCACGGGAACACTGTACTTTTTAAGTAGCCTATGTTTTAATCCCGAGCCTAACCAACTACGGTACCAAATTTAATCGAAATCCGTTCAGTAGTTTTTGCATGAAAGAGTAACAAGCACCCATCCTCACAAACTTTCACGTTTATAATAGTACTAGGATTAATTAATTTTAAGTAGCATGAATATGACAAACTATCTTCCATTTTATAGTTTCGTAAATACCTATAGTAGCAACTACCAGCTACCTAATATTTTGCAGTGTACGTATTGTTAAATAGTATGAATGTAAATTCAGATCCATGCTTATTGACCTTAATGTCAATCTTCTATAAGGAACCCACAATCAAATCGGGGTCTCGCCCGCTTGATCATTCCAGCAAAATTCGTGATTGACACTTACGCGTTCCACGCAAATCGAGTTTCAGCACCTTTCTATTTTTCTCCAGGGAGAGAATTAATGTTTCTTCGGCCTCCCCGGACAAATTATTGGCAGCCATTTCTAAACGAGTCAGCCCACGATTTAGACGGAGCAATCCGACAATCTGCAAATGAGAATCATATTCAATAGGAGTTGTGTTTTAGTAAAATGCATTTTAAACTTATTTTACGTGGCCGACCTTTTCAGCGGAAGCTCCATGAAGGCCACAAGAATTCAGAATTAATGTTTGAGGCTTTTCTTTACATCTCACCAAAGCGGCGGCTAGTTTAGATGCAGATTCCACAGAGAAAAAATTTAGGCTGCAATCTATATTATAATTTTTATTAATTAAGCTAACATCATTTTTCTTATCACCTATATAGTAGTTAAAGTTTGTCTGTACGTTTTATTACCTTTCACGGAAAAACCACTAAATTTTAATGAAATTTGGCACATAAAGTTTGGGGCCGGGATTAACATATAGGCTACGTTTTTATATATTTTGTTAAACCAAATATCGTTTTGGGTAAATCTCCGAAACAGCTGACTTCCGTTGAGAATAATGACGGCAGGTTTTTCGAGCACTACGCGAAATTTTACTTTCTGGCAGCCAATATCTTCCAATCCAAATTCTAGAGATGATAAAATTCCGTGTAGAGCTAAAAACCTCCCGTCATTATCTTCAACGGAAGTCAGCTGTTTCGGAGATTCACACTTTTACGCGAACGAAGTCGTAGCTCGTGGAGAATATTCTAGTTGTTCAATAAATTTAACTCGAAGAAATGCATACAATAATGGTGAACTTACGTCGAAATAAGCCTGAATAAGAAACAAATGATAACATTCACTATGCGAAATCTTTTGTATCAACATACGAACCGAGCAGCTCTATGGGCGAAGCGGGCTTCATTTGTAAGGCATATGCAATACTCTGTACTCCGACATCTTTGAAACGATTGTTCGCTACTCTGACGATTCTCAAGTTTTTGTGAAGCATTATGAAGCCAGCCAACGCTTTCATGCCGTAATCTCCAACTTTACAATGATTGAAGTCCAGCTCCTCGATGCTTGGAATCATCACGAGGTTCTGGAGCAGCAACTTGGCTTTGGAACAGTCTAGGTTACTTCTATTTATGCGGAACACTCTCAAACGCTGAAGCTCCTTAAGGCCTCTGCAAAGAGACTCGCAGTCCTCGAGAGAAAACTTGAAATAACGAGGCATGTATGACTCTTCAACATAGTTCAAGCCGAAAATCAATGAAATTTCCTCAAGATTTCTCAAGTTTTGCAGTACCGGCTCTAGTGGTATGTGATCGTATACTTTGGCGACGCTGAAGGGACACGTGTCTCCAACGTTTTCGTCGTCCAACGGGATGGGAGGCTCGGGTTGCCGAACTATCATCAGTTGATCTACAACCAGCTTCTTGATGTATGGGCTCACCTTAAATAATTTTAGTTACATGAGAATTACTGCAATATAAGTAAGTATATCATTTACCTTGATATCTATAGGTCCAAGTAAAGAAGATGTTTTTTGCTATGTATGTAGTTATAATAAAATAGCCTAATTTTTACTCTGATGCATTAGTCGCCACGAGTGCCCATTCAGATTTTCAGCAATGAAAATTCGCTTGAAAGCAATTTCACACATATATTATAGGTTGCATATTTTTATACCAATTTAGCAAGCTTAGCGGCGTCTTCTTCTAAATAAATATCTGGATTTGCATTTTCTAAATAATCTTGTAAATATTTAGATAAATATTTTTCCTTCCAATTCGTAACTCCTGCATCACTGCACAAAGAAAACTTTGACTGAAACGATCTTTTCCAATATTGTTTATCCTAGAATGATTTATATTAAGTACATAAATTGACTAGGTACTAAAGTGTTAACCAAAATAATTGTAAACATAACTGTTTAAATTATTACGTACTTTGTTTTGACGTACCTATAAGTTATAAGTAGGTAAGTGTATTTGTTACTTTTTCACCCGAAAAGGGCTGAACGGACTTACAAGTACCTGAGTAAACAAGATTTTCTCGGAGTTCCGATAAATTTAAATAAATAAAAAGAATCACAAAAATTTTTCTGACCGAGATTCGAGCCCACCACACTACCGAACAAAGCAAAAAACGCAAACCAAACTGCCAATCGGACTGACATAATAGTATAGAAATTATTGATATATTGTTGCACGACGAAGAAAAAACATAAATAGCTTAAAATGCGCAGTTTTCCAGGGATAAGGGATTTTTCTCCCCCAAAACTGCAGGGGCATACATTTCATGGTGATACTTGTAGCCGATTTCGAGAAATCGATAGATCGAATATACAAGATTGTCTCGTTTAAAGTATAAGATATACTACGATTCCCTCAAGATGAACAGACTTTCTTACTCCGAACTAATTTGTGACCAACATCAAATTTACAAATACGTTGGTATAATTACCACAATATAGGGTACGCTGTATTTCAGTGGGATATCGCTGGGATACAAATCCATAAGCATATCGACATCCTTCTGTAAAATTGACATCAGAGGGTTTATTCTATGAAATATTTTCGATAATGCCAGACTCGCGAAGTATCTGAGCGGGGCGGGAGTCGAATTCTCGTCCCATTTGAAATCCTCGGCTACAATCTTGCGATTAATTTCTCCGGCAGAATCCTTCATTTGTTGAGAAGTACTATAAGCTATTCGGGTATTTGCAGAAATTACGTAAGGAATTTTCATGATTAATTTTTTTGTTTGCGTTTGTTGTAGATATTTCTTGAATATTCGCTATATTGTCGAGGAAATGTTAATTTATTACTTACATAATGTCATATTTGATTAATTCCACTTTAATGTCAGTCACTGTCAGTTTTAGGTCAGTAGTCCTCAACCTCGTTTGGGGTTGTTTAGGGGCGATTATAAAATTTTATAACTTGGTATAGAATATACATGAACCCTTAGGATGGACCCCTCCGCTTTATGTAAGAAATATAGGGGAGGCCTATGGGAAACCGGCCTGAGCATCTATGTATATATTAATATTGTAAATAAAACATTACTTCATGTAGTGCACCTACTACGAGGAATGTTACTGACTCATAACGAGTTATTGTGAGGTGCGTGTTGGACTTTGGCCGGCTCTAACTATAATGGTAATGAAACAGAAATGTTTATTCAAAGGTCTAAGAAGGAAAGTTTATATAAAAACTCGTTTGAGATAGGTACTAATTGTAATTTGTAACTAATATTATTAGTTATCAATGATAAGCAATACTCTTAAACAGAGACAAGACATATGCATGGCCTCTCGACGACCTCGTTTTAATAGACGTCAAGGTTTTGTCTACATTGACGGCTAATGTTGATAACCTATCGTCCAAAAACCATGTAGCGAGACACCTTAACTTAATAACCAATATCTATAATGTCTGCCATGTGCTAAATGATAAAACAGGAACGCGATAGTAAATACAACTTCGGCAATCTCCGGCGGCGCTCGGCCGAGCTCGGACCAAAACAAAACATTCGCCTCACCCGCCCGTACGCTAGTGAGTGTTTATCTTTCAAACGATAAAATACAAAATATACAGAGTTCCCGCTCCGGGATTGTGCGAGTTAATTCTCTACAAAATATCACACGATGGATTCATCGAATAAGTCAACGACGAAGAAACAACAGTCGTACAGCTCAAATTATAACCCACTTAATTTGTTGTTCAAGACGAGACGCCGCACCGAAAGTGAAAACAGCATAGGTTCCAATTCCGAAAATTGTGAAAGAGGTTAGTATTTCAATTTATTTTTTACTTCTAAACTATAATTATTTTTACATTACATTCTTCCATTATTTATAATTACCAAATATCTCTTGAAATTTATGGAGCTAGTCGATACTATATAGAACGAAGAGTCATTAATACTCTACGATGCTCTACGTTCTATACAACTGGCTACATTATTTTCATGTATATGTTATGAATTATGATTATTATTATGATGATCACTTAGTTTTTTTTTTGTATTTTAAGATTGGTATTTTTATTTTGGCGTACGTAATACTGATTTGCATTGAATAATATTTGCTTATTTTGTACAAAATTTATATTCAAACATAGGACAACAAAGGCAAAATTCATTGCCAATTTGTGGATTAATATTTTTTTTATTAACTACAGTTAAATGTAACATATAACAGAATAATACATAACAATGGAAAATAATAAGAAAGTGAGACATGATAAACAAAAGAAATATTAAAAATGTCATTTTAATATTTCTTTCTTATTTTAATATTTATCATTTTAATATTTTATTTTTAAATATTAAAAATATCATTTTAATATTTCTTGGATTGCATATCCAAAAGAATCTTTTTTTGTTTCTGTTGTTTTGGATGTTTCAAATGTTTACAAAAGAACAAAGTTCCATGTGGGACCACACGTGGAAGCTGTGTTATTAGAATAATAACTATTTCTCAGTTCACTAAATAGGCGTGAGATTAGTCACGTTCGTATCTGACAGGGAGCATTTTTTGTCGCTTTTATTATTTTGAATATTTGTTTAGGTATGACAGAGACAAAGAGAGAGCAACTCTATCTCTATCATACCAAAAATATGTTGAAAAGCGCACAGTTTTTAGTTGTAACATGATAAAATCATTAAAAGTGTAATTTGTAAGTCAATTAGATAATAATTATTAGCAACTTTTAAAATTCAAGGCAAATCTATTTGAAAGGCATAAGAGGATTCAAGTTGTTCTCACGACTTTGGTGCTGATTTAAAATCTTTAGATGTTGCAACTTAAATAATTTTTTAATGCCAAAAATAACATATTCAAAGCTTAATTCGTACCTTAGATTACGGCAAAATCGGAGACAGTGTTTGAGTATGCGAATACTCAAACACTGTCTCCGCTTTCGTGCGTGACTTGAGAGCCTCTCAATTTTAAGAAGTGTTTAAGTATACGGCCCTTAGTCTCACAATTAGTATACAAAAAATAATTAATAATACATTTTTTTCCAGGCTCACAATTCGGATCATTTCAGGGGCAGACAAGTAAAAATAGCGACGAATATTTATGGATGATGTAAGTTATTTATATTCTTGTCATTTTAAATTGAATCCTTTCTGACTTCACGTAATAAAATTTTAACAGTAAGAAACCATTCTTAGAAAACAGCTCCACTTATTTTGAGGGTATTATTTCTTAGTTTAAAGTGTAAATTAATGATTAAGTATATGAAATTATATCATCTGAATTCTGAACTCAAAATTATCTTTCTACAAGTAGACAACGCTTTGAAATAGAAAATCGTTTCGATAACATTGAAACAAGTGATAATAAAATATACACATGCGTCGTCCACTAATAAATTCCGAAAGACAAGATGCCAAGTTCCTACAAAGCATTTGTACAAGGTCTTCGAAACTTGATGTAGACAAGACATTCCAATTTACTAGTACCTACAAGTAAATTGGAATGTTTTGACTCTTGGTATCGAAGACTAAACGAATCCTACTAATATTATAAATGTGAAAGTTTGTGAGGATGGATGGATGTTTGCTACTCTTTCACGCAAAAACTACTCAACGTATTTTGATGAAATTTAGTATGGTAGTAGCTTGAGTTCTGGATTAAAACATAGGCTACTTTTTATCCCTAAAAAGAACAGTGTTTCCGTGGGATATTGTGCTTACGCGAGCGAAGCCTCAGGCAACAGCTAGTAACTTTATAATAATAGAAAGTTTTTGTATAAAACATAACAAAAAATTAGTTTGGTTTGATTAAAATGTAGCGTTCCTTACATATTTGTATCAGGAATATCACGAACAAATTCTTAACCGCATCTTAAAGATAAGAAGCATTCAAGTCACAAGCTGACACTGTAATTCTGCCAAGCGGAGACGGTGAATTAAAGGGCTCTTAACTTTAAGACGCGTTTGATAATTCGGCCGTAAATATTCATCATCATAAGTTATAAGTATTTTCCTACCTGCAGGAAGAGTATTACTCTAACATTCTAATAATAAACCAACCTATCAAACAAAGTGTGGAAAAAAGAATATTATTTTGCTAAAAATAAGTTTGTCCTATGTCATTACCTTGTAGAAAATGTTCCTTATTAGCAAAACTATCGAATGGCGTAATACTGGCTGTGTATTTTTTCCTGATATCGGTCGGTTCGATTTCTGCTAGGGAAATTTCTTTATCAGAAATCTGTAGTTTCAGTTTTTGTCAAGATCGGGGTAGCCTCATTTCAGCATTTTTCGATAATCCTTATAGTTTCGGATGTCGCCTACCATGCACACTAGAAAAAATCGTTATGTATAGGCATAATATACAACTGCCGAGCAACGTGACTAAGACTTTATCATAAGAATAACAATAATATCGAATACTACAAAGTTATATGCGTTTTACAACATTATATAAATACATTATCGCTGACCTATCGTTGAACTGTACAAGTACATAATATGTTTTGAGGTGGACTTCGGTATCATATAGCGAAGGTATATGTTTTGAGGTGAACTTCGGTATCACATAGCGAAGGTATATGTTTTGAGGTGGACTTCGGTATCACATAGCGAAGGTATATGTTTTGAGGTGGACTTCGGTATCACATAGCGAAGGTATATGTTTTGAGGTGGACTTCGGTATCACATAGCGAAGGTATAATAATAATAAAACACATTAATTAACTTAAACACTGATAATAATAATCCTAATACAATGGAGGAATTAATTTTCTTGGTCCATGCTACTACTATTATAATGTGAAAGTTTGTGAGGATGGATGGATGTATGGATAGATGGATGTTTGTTACTCTTTCACTGAAAAACTGCTGAACGGATTTCATTGTAGTATAGTAGTAGTTTAGGCTCTGGATTAAAACATAGGGTATTTTCTATCGCGAAAAAGTACATATTACTACATATATATACACTAGTATGTACTATGTAGTAATATAGTACATATTACTACATATATTACTACATAATACATATGGGATACACGTGGGATAGTATCCCACGAGAATATGTACTTTTTCTCGTGGTTTCGTTTTCATTTACGCGGGCAAAGCCGCGGGAAAAAGCTAGTTACATAATAAACAGATAAAAATGGCCATAATTTTTTGCATATCACTACGTACCAAGTAGAGACGGTTGAATAAATTACATTGCATTGCAATTTGAAAACATAGAAATTATCATTTGGTTAACGAACTTTTAATAATGTTATTTATTAATAAGAAAAAAAAACAAAAGCTGTGTTTAAACTTTTGGGTGAATGAACGAAGGTGAACCATCGCATGTGACTTAATCTGGATTCCGGCCCAATGTCTAACCAAAAAATATGTGAGATGCACCTAGAGCTTAGTTTTAATTTGTAACGCGTGGTCTAAGGGTCAATTCACACCTAAACGAAATGAACGCGACCCGGCGCTGCATTTTTAAGATAGCTATTAAAAATTAAACATTATTCATTACACAAGAAGATAAACATTTTATTGCAAATGTAATTGAACATTCGAACAAAGAAGCTGTGTTATTAGAATAATAACTATTTCTCCGTTCACTTAAATAGGCGTGAGATTAGTCACGTTCGTAACTGACAGGGAGCATTTTTTGTCGCTTTTATTATTTTGAATATTTGTTTAGGTATGACAGAGCCAAAGAGAGAGCAAAAGTTGACATTCGGTCAAGACTCAAGTTGCACCGCGCTGCACAACGCATGTGCAGAGTATAATGTATACAGAATGTTAGGTTACAAAAATAGATATTCAAGGAGCGCAATTAGTGTTGGATTCTCGTTCCAAAAATATGTATAACATGTGACCTTAAATTTTGATCAGATTATCCTATAAAATACTTAAATTCTATTCATAACCGCGCGCCCGTACTACCACGGAAAGACAGTACGGAACGGAACAGTAAGGACATCTTAGGCCGCCTAGCGAGTTATTTGCCTACTCTCGCGTTGCTGCAAGGGCGCAGTAGTTCGTAAGTAGTAAGGTCAGTAGTTACTTCATATTTTTAGTTAAATATGTTTATTTCCGTATCATAGAATAGCACTTGGTTTTTATTTCTATAATATAATAAAATGTTTTATCAATTCATAAATGAGTTACGATTAAAAGGCTTTTGAAACTTTTAAATTATAAAATTGTATTTATTAAAAACAAAAACTTTATATTGAAAAATTCTGCAAATCCGAAACGCTTTATGGTTAGCAGATGAAGATAAGTAAATTCTCATCCTTACGTAAACGTATTCATTGATTAAAATGCTTCAGGATATTATATACTGCAATATTTTTTGCTTCTGTTCGAAGTCATGATCAAAATGAGTGCTAAAATAATGCAGACAAACGCGAGCCGTCGCGTCGTAGTTCAATGCGCGTGATCACGGTACCCGCACTGAGAGCGCCTCATCATTCCTTATGTGAGGTGTGTGCATGCTTGCAGATAGGCGCTCGGGGCGCATGCACACATTCAAACCGATCGCGGCACGTTTGTATGAAGATATTCTACTGTTCTTATACTATGGTACTACTCGACGAGCGCGTGACCTTGAAGCCGGCGGCGTTGTACGGCAGCGTGATGGTGTCCATGCGTAGTGCGAGTTGTCAGGAAATAGTAATTATGTTATTTTTGTGTAAATCACGAACATTTTTAGTTATGCGAACTGCCATTACTTATGTAATATTGTGGCCTAATGTTTGGTTGAATATTTCATTCGGATAACCAAACACCCTGTACATATGTATGATATTGCCCTGCTGGATTTAACCATTTATTACCTGACTTAAAAAGATGGCGCTTATATATAAAAATACTGGCATCCAAACAAAATTATTAAATTAATATTATATTCTATAAATAGTGTTTGTCTGCCTAGGGAAATAAATGTCTATTTAATTATTGTCCTTTATATATTAGGTATATTTCGTGTACATAAAATCTAGTCTCGTTTTTTAATGTAATCTTGTTTATTATTCGGAATAAGAAATGTAAAAATTATAAATGCTTAAAGGAAGTAATTTCCGAACTAAAAGTAGGAAATAGGTTGATGTGAAATGCTTTAATTTAATTATTCCGAGTGGAAACACTCGAGACGCTTTTGGAGGCAGTTTTCATGTTCGTTGCAAAATAAACTTAGCAATAACTGCAGAAGGTCAACGGGTTGTGACGTTCGTAGAGCCCGCGATGTTCCGTCTCGGTCGGGTATGGCACAACCGGTACGCGGGAGAGAGACACAAAAGCAGGCGGCCCTCGACGTTCATGTGTTGAAACCTTTGATTGCATGCGCCCGCGCACCGTTCGCTACCACGCAGTTGTCAGTTGGACCATACAACAACAAGCTATACAGTGTTCAATGAGAGTGACAGTGAAAATTTATCTATAGTACGTGCCTCGTTTGTGACCTCAGGAGACAGCACGCATGCTTCGGTTAGAAATGTTTTGTTTATCAGACTACGCCGAGCTTTGGGGCGTTCGAATTTTATTGGGATAGAATTAGTTTGAAAATAGTTTTAGTTTAATTTTTTAGGAGTTTTACTAACGAGAAAGGATTGTCAAGGATTCTTAAAAGTACGTATTATCATTAAACACTCTTAAATATACATAACGATACCTACGTTTACAAATTAGCTGAGTTCGTATTTTACGTCCACTAGAATAATTTACGAGTTACATTTCTTAATTACGGTTACAGGGAAAAAGGGAGGGCACAAAATAAAAAGAAAAATGTATCTTTCTGTAAATATTAAAATCTTATAAGGCATCAGTTACACTAAATAAGTAGACAACTTCAAAAACAATAGCGACTACAAAGCGGCTACCGAATTCAAAAGCACACGCCATTGTCATTCTTAACGTCACTGCAGACGGTTCATTATCATAAAACGACAATTCTCAATAGGCATTTACCTGTATGACGTGTAAGTAATGTATTTATAATATGTAAAAACAAACGCACCTTTAGGTTACAGATCAATGTGTAAACAAAAGACAAATGCAATGAATTGACAAAATATATTTTATGTATGTGCCTAGAGCTGCGTATTTAACCGGCTACAGCGAAGCCAAAAGGAAGGGAATGAGTCTATATATGTATGTATATTTGTTCTGTCGTAGCGCCTAAACTATTGATACGATTTGAGCGAATGAGGTGGCAATACATTCGCAATAATGGTCCGGGTAACATAGCCTGTATCATTTGCGTCGGGTTATAGTTTTTAACTTTTGATTATAGTATTTAATTGTTTATGGAATGTGTGACCGCATGCAATAGACTTTATTTCTGGCCATAGAAATCACACAAATTTGGTTTTTAAAGATACTCCAATGTGTCGCCAAATAATCAACTCAAAAGAGGACTATAGGAAACGAATGTCAGAAAATGTACTAGCCTACACCTAGGATAGGAAGAATTCCTCAAAAAGAAGACACACCTCGTGTCATATCAGAGGACTTAGGTCTTAGGACGAACAATTAACAACATCGTATGAAAATCATGAAAGCGCATAGGTATATATTATAATATCTACGGACGCTTTCACACCACGCAATCTGGTCCCGTGGTAAGTTCTCGAGGAACTTGTATATTTAATGCTTTTATACTATATATTATATTTAAGATTTTTATTATATAAAATACATATTTAATACACATCCATGACCCAGCAACACGGGGAAAATTTTTGTTGCCTGGCGGGATTCGAACCCGCGACCTCCGGCTTGAACGCCAACGTGCTAACAACTAAGCCACAGAGGTCGTCAATATACAATCATCATTCGATAATGTTACGAATACGTTGTTGTCGAAGAGGGTTTGTAAGTTTAGTTATTGACAGTTTTCGTAATCACACCAGATGGCACTTCGTGTGAGTCGAGTCTGCCAGCTAGTGGCAGAAAAGTATCGAAAACCCTAATTGTTCGCGCGTATCGTGCTAAGCCTACAGATCAGGTCGGAACACGTTTGCCAAAAGTACACACCAGGATTTATCTCATGCCACAGTTCTCATTAGACCACAATCGCGATTGTCACAGGGTTTGCGTCACAATAACAATTAATGCAGCTGTTTCTTACCTTGTAAGTAGTTCACGAGCAGTAAAACATACCCGTCATAATATACAGATAAATGTTCACAACAATTTTTGAGAAATTGAATCATGTTTCCCATAAATTATTTCTATTGTTGTTTTATCTAAGACTAAAAGTTGCCCGAGACTGCGCACGCGCAAAACAAAATACCGCGGGAACAGTTCATTTTCCCACGATAAAATGTAGACTATATCCTCGCGGTCTACTCTATATCCGTGCCAAATATCATCAAAATCGGTCCAGTACTTTCAGAGCCTTCAGGGTCTATTCAATGCAAACAAGCAAACAAATTTCCTCTTTATAATATTATTTTAGTGTAGATTATTAAATATTGCAAACAATTTAACCTTAACTCTATAATCCTTATAATTCTACCTTGGAAAATATATTTTCACACAAGCAACGACAAATATTGTGAAATTCGCGTATTCATCAGTCGAAACCTGTCGAAGAGATTTTATTGCAAAGAAATGGGGGATTTTCTTTGCAGGGGAGACTGGGGACACTTGATCCCCTTGTTGTTTTTTACCCTAATTTCCTACATATAGGTCATATTTAAAAAAAACACTGAAATAATTGGAATTTATCTGATTAAAATAATCTGTAACCACAAACAGAATATCGGAAAAAAATATAATTTACTACTAATGCTAAAGACAGATAATTTTACCAAGTGACACATGATCCCCATACAATTACTATGCAAATCTAAAAAAAAGATAACGTTGGTGTAACCTTTTTAATTTATCAAAAAGTTTAAATATTTCAAGAGGCACTGAAACCAGGTCAGATCAATTCTTTCCGAATAAATGTACTAAGTGTACCCCGGAAGTAGTTTTATGCTATAAATAAATTCTTCATAAAAGTCGATTAATATTAGTACTGTTATTTAATAGAAACGAAAGATCGAAAGAAAGAACAATCGATATACATAGTTAAGGAGCGAATGATACAGATCAGAAATAAAAAATAATGTCTGTAAATTTTTATTCTGATTTAACAGTAATTTTGAAACTAAATTTAAAAAAGTGTCATCTCTGACGATTCTACCGAAAAGTTTGCTGGTACTTAATACCGACATAGCCACTGTAAAAGTAGGTATTGTCTATGCAGGCTCCGTAAATTTAGTCTAACTAGTCTCCCATAGGGATAAAGCATCCCTCTCATCCCGTGTAGTAAAAATTACTGTTATACTAAGACGATGATTGCTTTAGACAGAAAGTCTATTATATGAATAAAAATACCGAGCTCTCAAATCTCAATTAATAGAGTTCCATTTTACATGAAGCTGAGCCAAGAACTAAAGCCGGTAATAATAGCTACCTTAGTCTTTAATTATAATACTAAGTAAACATCTATTTAATAATAATAATAACTAATCTGTGGTAATATTTTATTAATAAAAATATTACAGCAACATAAAAATAATAGAATAATGTATTGTTGACAAAGTACTCATAACCTAACCAAAGTTATGTCGGAGGACCTTAGTCCTAAACAGAGAAAACTTTTTGCTCCTTGGTGGTCTTTGATCCCACGACCTCTTGTTCAAAGCGCTGACGCGCTTAATACTGAGCCAGAGAGGTCGTCGAATACATAGATTGTGGATTGTGGAGGCTACCGATTTTATTGAAATCCCTTGACCCACCAACCTCATGTTAACCTTGGCTTCACTGACTCGTCCATATTTGGTATTTCTATTAAATACGCCTTTTTTGTCAAATGAATCCTCATTTAACAAAAAAGGCAAGGCAGCCTTTAGGTACTTGCGAAGGATTTCTGCTCATATACTACATATTCAGTACCAAGTGGATGATCCTACTCGTGATTAGTTCTTAATATAATGACGTAATATCCGTCCATATATTTGCTTATTCACAGTTAGGAAGTATAATAACATGGTCTATTTTAGAACTTTTGAAATATCTTTAAAACATCTTGACTTTAAGGCACAGCAATGTTCAGATAACTACGACCATCGTTGTGGGAGGTGTCATTTTTTATTAAGCATCGCAAAAGGTTCTGTTCATTGTTCTGAATTGTAGTCGAAAATGCGCGCCAATAGGATTGGAATTCGCCACCGGCGATTGATATTGTACTTTCTGCAACCACTACCTAATTATAGACATAATGCATTTTTCTTAAGAAGTATAAATAAATACCTTTAAAAGTCGCAGGACATTGATATTCATTATTGACCTATTTTGTACAAAATCTAATACTGCAAGACGACTATTGGTAAATTTATTTTTTGCATAGATTGAAACACTTTTTCGAGGTCTAGGGGTATAATAAAAAGTATAATATTCATAGTTTGCATAATAATAGTTAAAAAGAAATACATTGTTTACCGACATGTATCGTTGTCATTCATATATGGAGGCTTGTAATTAGCGATATGCATACCATTTTTGTATTTGTTATTATACTCTAGGTAATTAGTCAGTAATTCGACAGCTGTTTGCGAATTCGTCCTGAGCAACCTTTTAACATGCAGAAAACAGTATTCCTAAGTTGCAATATATCATTTGCGCTGGCCCCAGCTCTAAGCGAATTTTTGCAACATGCCATAGGTTGCCTCACGAGTCGACTTCAACTTGCCTAACCTTAGCTGTTCTGCCCCAAATACTGACGATTAAATTGGATTCGCTTGTGATAGTCATGTTTCGTTTTATTTTAACTACTCGGTTTTTTTTGTCGTAAGTGCCGGTGAACTTAATGCCCATTCCATGTAATTATACACCGGATACCTTTTTATTTTCACAGTAGGTATTATGCCTAGCTTTTTTTGCTCTTGTGTTAAAGTTTGTTTTCGAACAAATCTTAATTGTTTAAATTTAAAATATTGCTAAGTTTACCTACGTAACGTACACACCTTACAAGTTACAATCTAACAAAGGGAATAAATCCACATCGGTACTAAATATAAATCTTGGCTCAACTCCATCAAACTCATCGGCGATGCATCAATATTTGCTTGCGGATATTTTAAAAACGAAACTTCGTATTATGGATACGAAGTTTCGTTCCGCAACGGTATCCAATTCCAATCGTTAGCTCAAACTAAAAATCGTTGCTGGAGTTACGAACAAATCTAGTCTCGATAACTCTTACAATGAGTGTGCCTTATGAGAAAACTTTCTACCCGATTACGGCGTAGCCAAAAGGAAAGGTAATGATTTTGGGATTCTATGTATGTATATATATATCTATGTTTGTTCCATTGTAATGACCTAACTACAGGTCCGACTTTAATGAAGGAGTGTTAATAGATTCGTAGCAATAGCCCGGGTTATATAGGCTATATAAATATTTTACGTAGATGGGTTATAGTTTTTAACTTTTGATTATTGTTTATTGGTTGGATCTTCTTAGCCTTCGGTACAATTATTAAGCATAGGAATACCACGGACTCTCCAAAAGACCGAAAGAAAATGTAATGCATAGGCATAACTCATAAGAGAGGATAATAGGGGTTTGGTTATTCAATCTGCCACATTAGAAGAGGTAGCGGTGGTAAACCAACACAATTATCATGCGATCCACAAGAGTTTGTTAGTCTTATTTTATACTAGATGTTTCCCGCGACTATTTGCGCGTAAAAATAAATTCCACGGGAACCATTCATTTTTTCCGTGGACCACGGGGAACATGTGCCAAATTTCATAAAAAGCGATAATTCTAGTAGTTTAGGAGGCTATTCAATGCAAAGAAACAAACATACAAACAAACAAATATTTTCTTTTTATAATATTAGTATAGGAACATTTACTATTCGCGTTTAATTTTTATTAGACATCTTTTTATTTATTTAATACTAGCTGTCCCGACATACGTTGTTCTGTCCTATGAACTGGAATAAATACTTAACATAACCTACACCTACAACCTACAACTACAAGTAACAAACAGGTAAATATATTTACCTATAAATATTTGACAGTCAAGCGACAGACTGAACAGTTAGTATGGGCAAATGTAATTTAATTTTAGTATTTTCCCACCTTAAATTTTCCAATATTTCCAACCGTATAAACCTTCCTTGAACTTCGACAATTTCAAGACCTTGAATTTCAAGACCAAAATAAGCCAAATCGGTCCTACCGTTCTCGTGTTTTAGCGAGAAATTGGAATTGCAATCCTTTTGTATATTTAAGAGGAAAATATCTATAAACGTGCTCTATTTGCATTAAGGCTCTGAAAAGACGACTAAAATACACAATTACATGTTTTTGTTTTCGTTTACGCACAAACCAAGCAATGTGTCGCTTACATTGCTTTAGAATTTGGTGTGAATGTTAAGGTTGTGATTGTACTTACTTCATAGTACTTACGTAGACACTAGACAGCTATTTCCACTAGGGCTCTATACTTTGTCAAGTAATATTAGCTACAGAAGTATCTAAAGATCGGTTTTTGGGTCACGGCCAAGTCAGGAGTGCTCTTGAATCTCGATTAAAGTTCATGTTACAAGAGCGATGTCACACAAATCAATTTACATTTAACCATAATAATGCATAGGTATCCAAATGAAATTTTTTGTAAAAGTAAGAGCAATGCAAACTGTAATAGTTTTCATTGCTCTTAAACACCTCTGGGTTACTTTATTATTAACCCCCGACGAAAACAAACGGGTGTTATAAGTTTGACTTGTCTGTCTGTGTGTGTGTGTCTGTCCTCGTAGTGCATCTCAAACGGATGAACCAATTTTGATCTAGAGTTTAGGGTTCCGTAATACTCAAGGAACCCTTATAATTTCGCTTTGTCCGTCTATCTGTCGGTCTATCCGCGCCTCTAGCTTCTGTAATTATGAATAAAAATTAATGAAATTTGGTATAGTTAAAGACTATGTATATAATTGATCTCGGTTTTGGCATCATAAAATAACAATATTTTACATTTTAGGGGTGGCTCTCCATATATGTGAAGTGAGGATGAAAAATATTTTCTTGTAATCGGCCTCCAAAGTGGTTTATAAGTTGGTTGGTTGGTGGTTATCATGCTAAATACTTTTTAGGAACAACTTTTGAACGAAATCGGACAGTAACTTATGAAGTAATTTAAAAAAAAACCTAATTTAGCGCGTTGATAGTTACGGAACCCTCCTTAGACATGTCCTGACATGCGCTTGGTTAGGTTATTTTTGTTTGAATTCTTTATTAGTAAGCATTCAAAAAATCCGTGATCTTTGAATCTGATGACTGGTCTAACAGTAGACAGCTAATATAATAGGCCTCCCCCAGATTAGGCGTGCGCGTTCCTCGGGCGTGTAAGTGACGCGAGCAGCGCCCACATCGCTGACACGCAGCACGCTCGCAGCGCGCACACATCGCCTGCATCGCTGACACGCCCGAGGAACGCGCACGCCTAATGTAGGGGGGCCATAATAATAGCTCCCCACACCAAATTCGGTGACGGTGGCCGGTTTCATTGAAACCAGGAGTTATTTTATAGTGCCCAAGTGTGCGCGCAGTACACAAGAGCACTCTCTCTTCCTTAGCTCTCAAGACCCAGTGGGACGGACAGACCGACACGACTGGCGAGAGATCAGGCGCAGGTCCGACTTTTTACATGCCCATCCGACGCATGGACCATCTTTCTTGTCAGACAATCAGGTGATCAGCCTGCATTGTCCTAACCAAACATGGAAACAACAATTTTTGTTGTTCTAATGCTGAAATCGAACCCACGACCTCCGAGCCAAGCTCTAAGCCACTGGACCACGGAGGCTGTTAATATGGAATTTTAATTAAACAATGTATAAGTGTAGCTTTCAATTACGGCATGTACGAGTATCTATACGATAAAGGGAATATTACAGGAGGTTGTCAATAGCGACCCGTATAATGAATGCAAAATTATGGTTTTGTTCGCTATGGCATGTATTAATAACATGCCTTTATCGTGCCGAGGCCACATTCGGTGTTTCATAAAACTTTACTAGAATGCTAAAGTACTTTTAAAGTATGTGTATTAAAGTATCTATATTTACAGATCTTGTAGTGAACGTAGAATTTAAAACTATGTGTGGTTGATTATTCGTCTGTTTTTGGAACGAAGTTCCTTATGGAGCGATGCGGAGGGATACCCTAGCCGGGAAAAGACGTCCGTAACGTAAGATATTTATGTAGAGTCTTTATTATTTTCTTTATACCTCTATATATATAACTTAAAATTAATATTTTTATAATAAGGAAGGAACACGGCTTTTTTATTAAGAACTTTTTCTAACAAGCGCTTTTGCGTATTGCCTCTAGGCATTGCAAGATAAATATAAAAGTATAGGTATTATTTAGAAAATTAGCATATTGATATTGAAGATGAAATATTCGCTAAGAATGAAGTTTACAAGATGTACCCATGATGGGGATACCCATTCCCCAATATATAAGATATAAGCTGGAATAAAATTGGAAATAGCTGGTTAATGAAAATTGGAAAATACCAAATATTTGTGATGTGAACAATTTCAATGAAATAATAAGTCATAACACGTTACATTATTTAGAGCGGTCTAGTAAGAAGATGTAGTACTGTATAGGTACGTCTACTGTGAGTTCGGTCACATCGCTGTTTCATCGCTGTGGTGTGTAGCCGGCAAAACATGCATCATGCAGCATAAATAGGTATAAGAGGTACTGTTAAGATCCAACTTTAATATTTTTGTATACAATAATATTAAAAGCGAACAAATTAATTGTGCCATTTTGTTTCTTTATTACATGTTAAATATATTACATTTAAATTGGCATCATTATTGTTTTTGTTAATATTGGTTTTGTTTTTACGTTAAGATTAAATTGAATCTGTCCAAAGAATAAATGTTACTATCGTATCTGAACAGAATATTATAGAGCCCCAGTATTTAAAATCACTATACATTTATACCTATTGAAACCATCTCGAAAAATGTCATTGTGATTTATATTGTGTATGTAAGCCATTTTCAGGTGTAAATTTTGTATGTAGGACAGATCGCTGCTGAGATCACTTTCCAGTTAGCTTACTCGAAAAGACTGTTTATTTTCTATTATTATTTTCGTATTTTTAGGCATTGATTTACGAGTTCCTATACATCATTTATTTGATCCTGAACAAACTTGTATAAACGTTTTACAAAACATCGCTATATACTAGTAGGTTTAAAAATAAAAGGAATTACGAAAATATTTTACCAGGGTTCGAACCCACCACATTCCGAATTTCCAAACAACGTAAAAATAACACATACGCATGCCAAACTGCCAAGCGGACTGATATATTAATAGAGTCGAAATTATTGCTATATTGGTGCACGACGAAAGAAAAAACATATATATAACTTAAAAATGCGCAGTTTCCCATTGATTGGACTTATCTTATCAATAAAAAATTATGTTGTATGTGATTGCACGACGAAATATAAACATATATATTTGAACATGCGCAGTTTCTCAGGGATCAAGCTAGATCGATTTTATCCCCCAAAAACACCCTGAAAACAAAATTTCATAGAAATACTTGCAGCCGTTTCCGTGATTACGATTTATATATTTATTATATACAAGATTAGCTCTTTAAATTTAATAAAACTTTAAAGTATACGATAAAGTTGTTTGTGACTACATACTGAAATTACAAAAATGCCAGTGGTATTTTATAGCTTCTAGTACCTGAAAAATACCTAGCACTTGAAAACTCTAAGCCATGCAACAGGAAATGGCTATCCTATCAACTGAGGAGCTTGCGGAAAGCCTAGTACGTTTCCCCTTCTCGTTTCCCACTTGTAGGCAAAAGGCCATAAATGAATAAAAAAATTAAACGTGAGAGAGCTATGCTTTGGCACGAATGAGCCGGCTTGATCGGATTAAACCATTGCCACACAGAAAAGCGGCGCATAATAACAACACAAGTGTTGTGTTTCGCCGAGTGAGTGATAGTAGTTCCTCTGGTGTAACGACTTACGAGTGTCTATTGACGGCAGTAAATGCTTATCATCAGGAGTTCCATCTTCTCGTTTCCTGGTATTTCATAAAATAAAACAAAATAAGATTCATTTTTTCTCATTTCAGATGGCGTTCCTAGTCGCACGCACGTCGAACGCAGCGATATAAACTCTACATTAAGTCATGTATAGTTTGTAGGAAACATGAATTGGGTGACGGAGTCGAATCCAACTGTCATGGAGCAGGTGGCGATAATACCCGCGTGGTTCCTGGCGGTGTGGCTGGGCACCTGCATACTGTTCAGTCCCTTCGCCATGTTCTTCGTCACGTGCCTGCCGCAGCTGCCACTTCTAGTACTTAGGCGCCTGTGCTACATACCGTTTGAGTATATTTGACAGGCATATTGGTAGCTTTCAAACAAAGTTTTAATGCAATTGACATTCACAATATAAATAGATTCTAGAAACCGTGATTTTTTTTTTAATAATTACGAATATGTTAAAAGCAAATATTCATCAAATCCATCACAATAGGTATCCGAAGTTTATGAATTGAGTTTTTGATGAACTTGCTCTAGTGCCTTATTTACTTTAAGTTTTTTGTATATAAGAATATCAATGAGAGTGTCACGAAATATATTTACTTATATTATATAGATGAAATATTTGATTGTTTTTATGTTTGCTTGTTTGTTTGCATTAAATAGCCTCTGAAACCTCTAGACCGATTTTGACAAAATTTGGCACACATATAGATTAGAGGGAGGAGGACATAGGCTACTTTTTATCGCAGCAGAATGCACGGTTACCAGGAGACTTCTTTTTGCGCGCACGAAGCCGTGGGTAACATCTAGTATAGCATATTATTATCGTCGTAATTTACATAATATTATGTACTTTACTCAAGTTTCGATAGCTACTAGCTGACCTTATAAATTAATGTCAGCTAGTAGCTTGATTGTTAAATAAATAATAACCATTTTCAAAATCTACTTGAACAAATTAATGAGAATGTTAGATTTCGTTGGAAAAATTTCTTTATGCAGACAGGGTGAGTGTAAAAATACTTTAGTCCGTGTGTCATGACGAAAACATTTGAAATTAATTGTTTAATTAAGTTACGAAACGAAAATTAAGTTATAATAAAATTTGTAAATAGCAGTGTAAAATAATAATGATTTGATAAATTAAACATTGAATTTGTGCGATTATTTATTTTCTTCCATCCAGTTTCCCATAAAATAGACCACCGAGGTTAAGTTTCCATTGTTTCAAGCATATTTTTTACCGTACATTTCCAAAATGACCATGAATTATATTGTAATAAATAATATTTATTTTAACAAGAATGTTCCTACTTTAAAAGTAATAAAAATAATATATTTTTCAAAGAACAAACTAATTTTACTAAAGTGATCATTGATGTTCTCACTGTATGAATGTATATGTATTTATTTATAAAAACAGATTGCAGTTCTTTTGTCTCGCTATAACTCGAGAACGGTTCAATACAATGATTAATTGATTGAGTGATTTGATCAATTTTGATCTTTAAGTAATTGTCGAAGTTCATAGGTATAAACGGCTAGAAATATTGGAAAAATTGCGGGGAAAATCCTAAAAACGACGATTGAATTTTTCGATACTAACTGTTCCTGCCTGTCTAAAATCAACTGGCTCCAGTAGGTTGTAGATGTAGAAACTGTAGATAGTAGGTGTTGGTAGTAGGTGTAGGCTGGTTGGTAGGTGTAGATGTAGGAGTGGGTGTACTTGTAGATGTAGGTGTAAGTATATTTGTAGGTGAAGATTGTCGAAGTTTATAGGTTTAAACGGCTAGAAATATTGGAAAAATTGCGGGGAAAATACTAAAAACGACGATTGAATTTTTCGATACTAACTGTTGCTGCCTGTCTAAAATCAACTGGCTCCAGTAGGTTGTAGATGTAGAAACTGTAGATAGTAGGTGTTGGTAGTAGGTGTAGGCAGGGTGGTAAGTGTAGATGTAGGAGTGGGTGTACTTGTAGATGTAGGTGTAAGTATATTTGTAGGTGAAGATTGTCGAAGTTTATAGGTTTAAACGGCTAGAAATATTGGAAATATTGCGGGGAAAATACTAAAAACGACGATTGAATTTTTCGATACTAACTGTTGCTGCCTGTCTAAAATCAACTGGCTCCAGTAGGTTGTAGATGTAGAAACTGTAGATAGTAGGTGTTGGTAGTAGGTGTAGGCTGGTTGGTAGGTGTAGATGTAGGAGTGGGTGTAGTTGTAGATGTAGGTGTAAGTATATATTTTGTAGGTGAAGATTGTCGAAGTTTATAGGTTTAAACGGCTAGAAATATTGGAAAAATTGCGGGGAAAATACTAAAAACGACGATTGAATTTTTCGATACTAACTGTTGCTGCCTGTCTAAAATCAACTGGCTCCAGTAGGTTGTAGATGTAGAAACTGTAGATAGTAGGTGTTGGTAGTAGGTGTAGGCAGGTTGGTAAGTGTAGATGTAGGAGTGGGTGTACTTGTAGATGTAGGTGTAAGTATATTTGTAGGTGAAGATTGTCGAAGTTTATAGGTTTAAACGGCTAGAAATATTGGAAAAATTGCGGGGAAAATACTAAAAACGACGATTGAATTTTTCGATACTAACTGTTGCTGCCTGTCTAAAATCAACTGGCTCCAGTAGGTTGTAGATGTAGAAACTGTAGATAGTAGGTGTTGGTAGTAGGTGTAGGCTGGTTGGTAGGTGTAGATGTAGGAGTGGGTGTAGTTGTAGATGTAGGTGTAAGTATATATTTTGTAGGTGAAGATTGTCGAAGTTTATAGGTTTAAACGGCTAGAAATATTAGAAAAATTTCGGGGAAAATACTAAAAACGACGATTGAATTTTTGGATACTAACTGTTCCTACCTGTCTAAAATCAACTGGCTCCAGTAGGTTGTAGATGTAGAAACTGTAGATAGTAGGTGTTGGTAGTAGGTGTAGGCTGGTTGGTAGGTGTAGATGTAGGAGTGGGTGTAGTTGTAGATGTAGGTGTAAATATATGTGTAGGTGTAGGTTGTAGTTACAGATGTAGGTTGTAAGTGTAGTTATTTATTTATTCCAGCTCATATGAAGACAGAAAAATGTGTGTCGCGTCAGCGAGTTAAAAGTTAATTAAATGCAAGGAAAATTAAGCGGTAGCAATGCGACTCCATTTAAAGTAATCGCGAATAGTTAACTACTTATTCACTTGGATAAACTTTAACTTGTTTATCTAGAACGTGACCCGCCCGGACTTTGCTCTTTAACTGCTTAATCAAACATGATTTTAACCAATTATAACGTGTATTTTAACAAGTAAACGAAAGGTTAGAGTAAGTAATAATAATTTGAATCTCTTTGGATTCTTACCTGAAAATTCAGGCAATCATTGCATAATTGATGGCAAAGTTCTATGAATGCTAAACCTTAAACCTGATAGAATGTAAGTCTGTATAATTGTACGAGTCTATGTACTATCAGGTATCTAATTCATAAGCATGCTACCATTGTCATTATTATTTATTATTATAATAAAGTACCTGGGTGGGCTTAAAAAAATAAAAAGAATCCCAAAAATATTTTACATACCAAACTGCCAATCGGACTGAAGTATTGGAGTCGAAATTGATGATATAATATTAAACAAACATATATATCTTTAAAATGCGCAGTTTCCCAGAGATAATACCTAGCTAGATCGAAAATTTCTCCCCCAAAACCCCCTGCATACTAAATTTCACAGAAATTCTTGCAGCCGTTTCCGATATTGCGATTATATAACAAGATTGGCTCGATTTGGCTAGCAAGATTGTTTAAAGTATAAGATAATACGGACATATCTTTGGTAATTATATTGTGACTACATGCCATCATTATAATACAAATAAATTATGTGAATAATCTACCAGCTTATGACTTAGATTCCATGATAAATTGCTTTCAAATTCTAATCTCGTTTATAAATATACCTAATACGTAATAAGAAAACAAAATGGTTTAATATCTAGTACCATGGTCTTTAGGTCATAATAATAGTTCCTAAACATACCGCCCACGTGAACTGAAACATCCGATAAGAGTTCTGATCAATTTAATTCATTCAAATATTGTCTTATACAGCGAAAATATATTACTTAACTTCTTGAACTAGGTATATACTCGATTATGCAATAAAATCTAATATGAGAAGGTGAGCGCTCATTGGACGAGGACTATGAACAGGAGTAGTTTGACAGTGGCATTAGGCTGATGATTAAAATAATATTTAAAAAAAAGGGGCTACAAAATGTTACTTACATTGTCTCTATATCTAAAAAATACTATTATATAGGTTTGCAGCCGCAGTAGCAAACGAAATCAACGCAATTTAGAATACGTAGCCTAATGAATTTAAATAGCTGCTAATTTGTTTTTACAGTATGTATTCTGAGAAAATAGGAGTGAAATATAATGGGTAGAGTTATAGTAGCAACATGGCACAGTAGATTATTAATTTGCGTCAGTATTTGCACATATCGAAACTATTATTTTGAACGCGAGCCCGCCGTGTCTAGTAAGTACTTATGTTTCTTTGTGTGGTGTCAGATGTGTGATGTCTTTATAACCCCCGACGCAAAAAGAGGGGTGTTATAATTTTAAACGTCTCTCCGCGGCATCGTAGCTCCCAAACGGATGAACCGATTTGGATCTAAGCAGTTATTTTTCTTTGAAAGCTGATCGAGAATGTTCTTAGCTATAATTTATCATCATCAGCTGACTCACCGCTTTACAATTGGGAATTTGAAAAAAATTAATATTGATATGTAAAGTGAAAAACTTGAAAAAAATATTTTTGACATTTATTTATAAACAATTAAAAATTAAAAAAAAAACACGTCACTATGAACGCGCTACGATCGGTCACCATAGTTGTGAAAAGTCAAGAAAACAACTACAATTTTGAATTTCGAACGCGAATACTCACGATCGCCAGTTGCGATACCCTAGAGTGAAAACTAACATTACGACGTCACACGCGCTCGGATTTATTCGAGAGCTGTCGGCGTGTCTTCGGTACCTACTGGATTCAAAAATATTTTTTTATTTTGATATAACTTTTGAATTATTGCAAAAAATAAAATAAAAAAATTGTTTTGTTACAAAACTTATATATGATCTTTCCATTTATCACAACAAAATAATAATTCAAAAACCCAATTCGGGGGTTACCCACAATTATTTTTAATTTTGTTTATTATTACCTACTATTCTGTATGCAACGGCGGCGCTGGGGAACAATAGCTTCGTGACTCCGGCCGTCCCACCAGATACATTATCAACTGTCTCATTCCTCAATCGTGTCCTGTCTTAAGATATTGCATTACGCACACATGTAGTTTAGTGGTGAATGCTCGCCTGCCACATGTACAGACTTGGTGGTGTTCGCAAATATGAACTTAGTTAACTTGCTCGTATTATAGATAGTATAGTGTCAGATAGAGCCAAATACTATATTTGGTATAGATATCTATACCAAATACTATATTTGGTATAGATATCTATACCAAATATAGTATTTGGCTTTATATACTAATATTATTATAAAGAGAAAAAGTTTGTTTGTTTGTTTGCATTGAATAGGCTCCGAAACTATTAGACCGATTTTGGTGAAATTTGGCACAGATATAAAGAAGACCACGGGAAAGGAAAGCTACTTTTTATCGCGGAAAAATGTACGGTTTCCGCGAAATTTTTGTTTTGCGCGCACGAAGTCGCGGGAAATATCTAGTCTTGTATATATGTATATAATCTGTATCTGGAAAATGGCTTCAAGTATTCTCATGGAATTTAGTATGCAGGGAGTTTGGAAGAAAAATAATTGATATAGGTAGCTAGGTGTTATCCCTGGGAAACAGCGCATTCTTAAGTTATATGTGTTTTTTTCTTTCATCGTGCAACAATATTATATAATTTGGATACTATTTTGTCAGTCTGATTGGCAGTTTGGTTTGCATCTTGTGCTTTGTTCGGGAATACTGAAAGTGGTGAATTCGAATCCCGGTTAGATAAATATTTTTGTGTTTTAAGCTATTGCATAGCTTTTATTGCGGGCTTTGAGCGCGGCGACCGAATCAAAAAATTCCGTAACGAAAATAAACCTAACACCCCCCTCACCGACCGGCACAGCGCGGCGGTGCGGCGTTGAAAGCCGTGCATCGTCTAACGTCGTTTCAGTTCGGCAGACTTCGGCATGGTGTTTGTGTGCGTGCGTCTAGACGTATGCGTGTAGACTTAATATGCAATAGCTTTACCGCGGCAGTCCCCGAGTGCCACACGTATATTTTTTTTAACTATCAGAACACCGAGTAAAGCTCGGTTACCCGGGTAATTTCATATTAAAGTACGTAATATAAAAATATATAGTATCTTAGTCGTCTGTGACAATTAAAAAACAACTGCATAGAAAGCGATATTATACTATTGTGGCGGACCAATTAGCGCCACAATCCGAATCGCTATCGAAGTTTAGCGGTCCAAGTGAGTGAAGTAGAAGTAGAAGTGAAGTACCGCCAATCTTAGAAAACTTCGATATATATATATACAACACCTGAAATGACTACAACCTGGGCTTCGGCTTGACCGAGCATACCACCTCGCTCGGTCGGAGATCTCCCTTTGGGGCTTCCACTTTTCCCACAGTATCTTCGTCGTATATGACGCCCTTAAGTCCTAACTAACCTTACATATAAATATTTAAAAACTATATGAATCTTTAAGTACAACATTTGAGTATACTGCATAGTACACACCTATATATTAATGTATTGATAGTAGGTAGTCAACTTTTCGGGTACACTTGCTTTAGCTAAGGACGCTATGATGCTAAATATGTACTTACTCGATCGTCATGGCGATCTAGCCGGTTTTAATATACAAAGATTAGGTGATGAGAAGAAAAAAAGATTATGCAAGTCAATCTTCATCGGCTCCCCTAATATTTGAGTTACTCTCGTGATTGTGTAATTTCGAAATCAGGCGGCTCTTAAACTGAACAAACACTTAAAATAAAACAATACTAATCAAACGCTTAGTTTATCGTCTGGTGCTATGTATACTTCTATTAATAAACACTTCATACTACATAGCAGAAATAACTGTTTACAGAGTAACGACAAACATTACATAATCATATTGTATATAGATAGGTACTTATATCTCGTCTACTTTAAAAATGGCTATTCGGCAACTGCATCCCTATAATATTATGTAGACTTTGTTTCAGACAACAAACAACTGTATAAACCTATACTGGATTCCTGAGATAAGTAAAGCTAAGAATTTACTATGAGCATAAAGTATAATATGACGGACGACGGTAGATCATACTTTTAAAAGAAAATTTGTTAGCTCCTTTTTATGGATCTCGTAACTTAGCATGTTCTTATTGTTTGCTTTTTGTTCGAGAGGGACTTTATTATATTTTTTATCGGTACTCTATTATCATCTGCCTCATATTTTCGCATATTTTTCTAATAACCCGGGCAAAAAGACTTGATTGTCGATTAGTGGCATGAGTAGAGTCCAAAAGTGTTACGTTTTTTCGCTGCCATTACGTAAAATGATTAATAATTAATTTAAACGATATATAATGATTATAATTATAGATTTATAATTATTAATACGTTAATTTATAGTATTCATATCTTTGCTTATTAACCACATCCATTATCTATGCTAAACAAAAATTGCACGAAGTGCAGTTATGATTTACAACCGCCAATTCTATTAATATTAAGTATTATATTAATAAATAATAATATTAAGAAATCAAACTGACATGTCATTAACAATTGCATTGTCAATGATTCTGTCATTATAAAACAAAAAAATTAATGAGAACACTTTACCTGCTTATGAATTATATTCCCTGTTAGTATCTAAGTACTGATGGTAAAAGTAAACACAAAGGATTTTGTTTGAATTAAATTGACACCTCGTAACGTTTATGTTAGATTTACATGCTAGACAAACAAGCAAATTTTGTTCTCCGGTGTCCCCGAGCCTCTCCAATTCCCAACCCCCGAGATCCCTGCTTGCCAAGCAGCTAGCCTAGCGTGTGCGGGCGTCATTGAAATGACCTGTGTCATTGAAACTTCGTTCCTTTTATATCCAAGTGTTCGTGACTGTACCACGATTCTAAATATTTTGTGTGGTTTTGGTATTGCGGCGTAAACAGCGTCATCTTTAGATCTCATATTGAACTAAAATGTATCGCGCTTTCATATGAACCCTTGAAAACTTACCTCACTTTATATCGCAGGCAGCTAGCTAAGCCTACAATTGGTAGATGGCGTTGTAGATACACGTTTTATTGCAAGAGCGGCGAGTATGCACCAGTGTTGATGATGACTAAAACTATTTTTTTTAGTCATTACTAATAATAACCCTCTTTTTAATCTATGGTAATAACTAAAAATTAACTAAATTTATCATAACTAATTTAATATTTAAATCAGTGGTTCCCAGACAAACCCAAACAAAAGAGTTTGTTTCATAGACCATTTTCAAAATTTTGCTGGATCCGGTGGACCCCCTGCATCTACATTCTACATTACTACCAATTTCAAATCTCGAAAAAAAGTGAAGATTAGATCAATCTATCTATCTATGGAAACTTGCGTTGTGGATGAGTTTCAACGACGAATTAACAGTTTTCGAAAAAAAAAGGTTAGAATTGATTGCTTGGTAGGGTTAATTATTTGATAATAAAGTAGGTAGATTAAATAAATTTTAAATTAAATTTGAATTCATTGTGTTGTGAGTGGATATCAAAAAAGCAAAGTTGGCCAATCGAAAAAGTGACTCCATCCAACTTTACTTTTTTGAAACCTACAGTGACTCAGCACAAGGACCAATCAATTCTCACAAATTTTATTTAGAAAACCATTCGGAGTGGTAAAAAGAAATATAGTATGTTTCCTTGTGTTGTAGGTATATATATATATATATATATATATATATATATATATATATATATATATAATTTTTATATTTATATATTTTATATAAATATTATATTATAAATTATAATATAAAATATATTTGAATATATATATATATATATATATATATATATATATATATATATATATTCAAATATATAAATTATTACACTAATAATTATTATTGTTTTAACAGTCGTAATATAATCAAAATTAAACACTTATTTATAACGTAATGTAACTTCTACAATGGTAATTAACTTATCAATATAAATGAAATTAAATTATCAATATTTGGCTTGAGTTTTGTAAGGAATAACCGCAAATCTCCCCGTTCTGTGGTATTCAATCTGTTCCTTTTTTTGTTAATAAGTTTATAACGGCACTAAAACTTTTTTCGACGAGATATGACGAGGGAAACGCTATCAGAAGCTTTTGCGCGATTCCCCACAGTCCAGGATATTTTTTAGGTATTTCTGCCTGTCACTTTCAGCTCCTCATTAGTGCTAAGCTCGAGTAGCTCCTCTTGTAATATTACATTCTCCATTTCCGTTTCATCAAATGGATTTATGATCCATGGTGGTATTTCCATCGACAGAATGTCTTCAAATCTGATATTAAAATCATCATGCAGGGCAATCAAATGTTGAACGTATGTCTGAATATCTTCATCAAGGCATTCTACCTGCGATAAGTTTGAAAACTGTGAAAATTCGCGCCGACCAATATTTTCCTTCATAAATTTCAATTTACCAGTAAAAACTGAAATTACACTCTTTGTTTTTATTAAATTAAGGCTGTCCCCTTGTAATTGTAAGTTGAGGTCATTAAATTTTTTGAACAAATCTGTCAAATACGCGACGTCTGCTTTAAAATTGATTAGGTTTTTTTTTAAATCAGGGTCTTTACTTTCCAGAAATTCTAAAACTGAGTCAAAAAGTGAATAAAATCTTGATAAACATGCACCTTTCGACAACCAACGTACTTCGGTATGTAACAGCAATCGTTGGAAGTTTTCATCATTTTCATCGCAGAATTGTGCATTGTTTCTAATTTTGTTACCTGCATTAATCACAAATTGAAGCGATTGGTGCAATCTATCACTCAATTTTTTCTCGGTGTGGCTCAATAAGTTATAAATGAAATTGAAAAAGGTAAGTGGCATAGGGCCGGATAGCTCAACTGGTAGAGCTCTCGACGCGATACCGACATGGTCTGGGTTCGACTCCCAGTTCGGAACTATCCATTTTTTTTTTCAATTTATTTATAAATTATCTTCTTGAGAAGGTTTAATTTAGGTATCATATTATTTAAAATAACAAGCCAACATTTTAGTTCTTCACTATCGAAACCAAATTAATTTTCATGCACCCCACGAATATTTATTTGTTGAGATTTTTTCATTTCTCATTCTCACAATTATCATTTAATAACAAAGTTCTCCTCGGCGTCTGTTACTGTCCTCATCACAAATGGATTACTTTTCAGTCCTTGAACATACTCTTGAATTGTATACACCTAATTACCTAGACGCTATCATTATGGGTGACTTTAATACCTGCATGGTTAAAAACGATCTTAGATCGAGAAAACTTAGTTCTGTTTTGGATGGTTGCAATTTGCACATGCTTCCACTTAATCCTACTCATACTTTTCCCGGTTACTCGCCGTCTCTTTTAGACCTGATTATTGTGTCGTCCCCTAACCTTGTTGTCAAGCATGGACAGTGCTCAGCAGATTTATTTTCTTATCACGATCTTATTTATACTTCATTTAGCTTGCGCCCTCCTAAAGTAAGAAAGAAGGTTGTGATGCAGCGGAATTTCGCAGCCTTGAATATTGATAATTTAAAATTAGATGCAAATAATATCGACTGGTCATTGGTTTCTACTGCTGACCATGTTGATACTAAGTTAAGTATTTTTAATTTTCTTATAACTCAACTCTTTGACACTCATGCACCAATTAGACCAGTTAAAATCAAACAACTGCCAGCTCCTTGGCTTACTGATTATTTAAAATTATTAATTAAACAAAAACATTCCGCAAAACCAAATATAGGCAATCTAATTGCGAAGTCCACCGAGAGAAATATATAAGAATTAGAAATCGCTGTAATAAAATGTGTAGGGATGCCCAGTGTCGTTACATCCACTCTTCTGTGCAAAATGGTGAACCATGTAAAGTCTGGAATTTTTTGAGGACACTTGGTGTAGGCAAAAGCTCGAATGATAATTCTTGTTTAATAAATAAAGATTTGTTAAATAAACATTTTACTTCCGTTTCTAACTCATTTGACCATTATATCAAATCTGAAACGCTTAATGACCTTTCTAGGTCACCAATACCCGAGTCTACGCCTTTCGTTCGTAGCCAAGTAACTGGGGATGATGTCAAAAGACATGTCATGTCCATCTCCTCGAATGCCGTAGGTGATGATGGAATAAGTCGTAAGATGATTATTCCGATTCTTGACATTATTACGCCTGTACTTGTTCATATCTATAATCATTGTATTGATACCTGTGTTTTCCCAAGTGTCTGACTTCCGCCCTATCTTAGTTTTACCTTTTCTCTCTAAAGTTTTAGAACGGCTGATCAGTCACCAGCTTACCAACTACGTAATAGACTATAACCTTCTTAGCTCCTTTCAATCTTACTTTCGTCGTGGACACAGTACCACTACCGCACTAATTAGGGTTACCGATGACATTTGTCTTGGTGTGGACAATAAGCTAATTACCATTCTAGCCTTGTTAGACTTTAGCAATGCATTTAACACTGTCGATCATGATGTACTACTGAGTTTGCTAAGGTCTATCAATCTGTCTCCCCCACTGATTGGCTTAATCCGCAGTTACTTTGTGGGTCGTTGTCAAAGAGTTAAAGTGGCTGATAGTTTTTCGTGCTGGACCTCTATCACTACCGGCATCCCTCAGGGTGGCGTCTTGTCCCCACTTCTCTTTGCGATTTTTATAAACTCCATTACTAAATCTACTACTTCATTGTTTCATTTGTATGCTGATGACTTCCAAGTCTATACTCAATCTTCCTTGATTAATCTACGTAATGCTATTGACTCCCTTAACAGAGACTTGGAAATGATCTGTAATTGGAGCAAGCGTCACGGTCTCTTTATTAATCCTGCTAAAACACAGTTGATTGCTATTGGAAGCCCTGGGCTGGTGTCGAGGATAGACTGGAACAGCTTGCCCCCCGTTCTTTTAAATAATGTAAACATTTATTTTAGTAAATGTTTAAAAAATTTGGGTGTTTATTTTGACGACACATTATCATAGTCACAGCATATTAAAGAAATTAGTAAAAAGATTTTTGCAACTTGGTTCTCCGTTTGTCGCCTTCGTTACCTTCTTCCAATTCCAACTAATATTAAAATCGCTGAATCCCTGTTCCTGTCAATTCTTGATTATGCAGATGCATGTTTTACCAATCTCACCGAAGAACAACTAAATAAGCTCGAGCGACTACAGAATCTCTCGATAAGGTTTATCTTCGGTCTAAAAAAATTTGACCATGTGTCAGATTTTCGATCAAGACTGAAGTGGTTGCCTATACGTTTTCGTCGGGACGCTCGTATTCTCTCTTTTGTTTTCTCTATTATACATGACCCTTGTTTACCCTCATATTTAAAAGATATTTTTATATTTCGACAAGCTACTGTTAAAGAATTACGATCTGCATCCAATTTTCAACTAGAATTACCCATGCATAAAACTGAATATTATGCCTCCTCGTTTGCTGTTACATGGGAGTAAAGCTGTGGAATTCGTTACCAAAACATATCAAACTTGCTAAAACGTTAAATGGCTTTAAAACTATGGTTAAGATGCATTATTTGACTATTTGTAGTCAGCTAAATTAATTATTCTTTTTTTTTTGTTTTTATTATTGTTTATTATTTTCTGTCTTAAGACTATAAAGTTTAATTAAAATTATTTGTGTATCCGTGTAATGTATATTATGTATTTATTTATGTATGTACGTACTTATTTAATAATATAAATTTATATATATATATATATATTGTTTAAACGCATGTATAATTTTTTTTTGTATATTATTGTGTTCTTTTTAACTGCTCATGAACGCCAAATTCTTTTCTATTATTTCCTCTACCCAAGGTTGCCTGGAAGAGATTGCTACCTAGTAATAAGGCCGCCATTGCGTTACCTGTGTAAATTGTATTTTTACCTCTTTTCTTTTATATTTTTTATTTTGTTTATGTTGTGTGCACAATAAAGAATATTTCATTCATTCATTCATCCATTCACCCCTGCTTAGGATTGTAGACCCCCGTCGAGTCTCCCGTAGACCCCTGGGGTCCACCTGGACCACTTTGGGAATTACTGATTTAAATCTAACATCAAAAAAACGTCAATTCATAAATACCTCAAATCTGTCACATTTTAAAATCATAAAAAATGTTTTATAAGATGAATGTGCAGGTTCGACCCGGGTCTTGGAGAGTACCAATAAGATCTGCTATATGAAAACATGATGAGAAATAACCTAACCAAGAGCATGTCAGGACATGTCTAAGGATGGCTCCGTGACTTGAACGCGCAGTTTTTTGGTTTTCTTTGAATTACTTTAAAAGTTATTGTCCGATTTCGCTCAAAATAATTTTTCTAAAGAGTTTTTAGTATGATCTATAACCATGGAAACGTAATTTCCTCGAAGTTTCTATCTCCTATAGTTTAGAAATGCCAGGTGGCAACTTAATAAGTTTTTTTTTGGAGGTCGATTACCCGAAAATGGTTGACTTTGTCAAAAAATCATTTATCCAACCTTGCCTTTATTTTAAAAGACCTATTCAACGATACCCCACACAATGAGGTAGAACAAAGAAATATTTTTCATCCCCACTTCATATGCATCCACCCCTAAAATAAAATTATTATTATTTTATGATGCCGGAGCCGAGATGTATACACAAATTTTTAACTTTACCAAATTTCATCAATTTATATTTATAATTACAGAAGCTAGAAGCGCGTACAAAGACAGACAGACAGACGGACGGATAGAGCGAAACTATAAGAAAATATAAAAACATGCCCGTTTAAGTAGACTGAAAAATCTTCGAAGGCCCGTTATAGTATCTATAGTCCTTTCGCGTTACGAAGACAGTAAATCATGCGTACATGTATCAAAATAGCTTACTTTAACTGGTTAATGTGGGCACGGCTTATGCGTCATTGGTAAATTTTGACATATGTATGCAGGATTCACTGTGTTCTTAACGCGAAAAGACTAAAATCCTCCTCACATTGAAGAGAGACTTGAAGAGAGCTTCTGCAATGGGACGGTAATGGTCGGTGATGGTGAGAAAATCATCATTAATATTAATACGTGAAGCAAAAACTTTCAGCACTATTTAACAAGAATTGCGAACGGAGGAGTATGATATTTGGCACAGTAAAATTTTATGTGGGGAATGGTAATAAAATGAAATAAATAAAAAATGACGACGACGACATACACTAGGTAGGTACCTCAGATTTTTCACTCTACTCTATTTTTTATTTATAATTTTTTTATTTTCACTCAGAGATTCACTCTACCGTGCGTTTGATAGATACAATTTTGTTACACGTTGACGTTTGCTAGTCTGTCACAATATTTGTTTTTTTTTTCCTATCTAAGAGGCAAAAGAACCCTTATAAAGTTAAAACATAAAATAAATTATATTGGGCGAATTTCGACCACAGGGCGATGTCTAGTATTTTATTATGTTTTTAAAATATTTTAATAATATGTACTATACACAATATGAAATACTAAAAACGATGCAGTTGAAAGTAAAATACGTTTGAAATGTATAGCAAAGCATAATATATTGGTAAAGACACCAGGCTGAACTTTGTAAAGCCTTCTATTCGACGCAGGTGGCAAGTTAAAGTTCAAATAAGTCACTAGGCCGTTATTTGTAACCATTATTCTACTTATTTTATTATAAAGTAATTATTATTAGGTCATTACATAATATGAAATTGGCGTTTTGTAAAGGAGGAACATAAAGTCGATTTTTTTCAAACATAATATATTTATTTAATCAAAATACCATTGCTATCTATGCTCTTTTGCCATCTCATAGGTAGTTCATTAATTCCTTTACTAAAAAAACCATTCGGACAGGTATCAATAAAATCTTTGAAGGCGCTTTGGACTGCCCCATCGGAGTTGAATTTTTTCCCTTGAAAGAAGTTATCCAAATTTTAAAAAAAATTGGTAATCTGTTGGAGCAGGGTCCGGGGAGTACGGTGGATGTCTTAGACATTCCAATTGAAACTCCTCTAATTTGGTAGCCGTCTGTTGTCCAGTGAGTGGTCTAGCGTTGTCCTGAAGCAGCAGTGGCCTAGAGCAAATGACCAACCTCGGTTGTTTAGCAGCTAGCTTTTCCATCATGATTTGCAGTTGCTGGCAATAGACACCTGCCGTAATCGTCTGGCCAGATTTGAGAATGATGTAGTGAACGACACCGGCACTAGTCCATCAAACGCTCACGAGTAACTTTTTTTGAGTCAATTTCCGCTTGGGTCAGCCTTTGGCTGGTTCGCCAGGGTTCAGCCATTGCGATGAGCATTTCCAATTATCGTACAGGATCCTCTTTTCACCACAGGTAATAATCCGATTTCAAATCCTTTCATTATTGTGCCGATTGAGTAATGTAACGCAGCAGTCGACGCACCTTTGTCGGTTTGCTGCACTCGATTCATGAGGTTCCCACCTTTCAAGCTTTTTCACCTTCCCAATTTGCTTCAAGTGGATTAAAACAGTTTTATCACTAACACCGCAGCCTGCAGCTAACTCGGACGTGGTTTGCGATGAATCCGCTTCCACAATAGCCTTCAATTCCTCATTATCAACTTTGGTCTCCAGCCGTCCACGGGGCTTGTTCTGCAGGTCGAAATTTCCAGAACGAAAACGTTGGAACCAAAAATGCACTGTGTTTGCTTTCCTTCATCGATTCGTTTCTGCAGCACTGGTGCCACGGTGGAACTCGTACTCGAAAATAATACGATGTTTAAATTTTTCCATTTTGTAAACAGAAAAACCCAAAAGAGCAAAAAACAAATGAATTACGGTTTTCGAAACACAAATGCATAAGTAAATAGCGGTATAAATTTGAAATTGAAATTCCTAACCAAAGAAGATATATTTGAGATCAAAGTGGCCAGTACAACAAAACGCCAATTTCATATGTAAGGACTTAATATTAAATATAACCTAACCTAATCTCCTAGAGCTAGATCATTAATAATGAAAGTAGGTACAGATAATATATTTTATTAAAATAATTTTAATAAAATCTTGTTATTGACATTGATCTTGTGCTTGACAAACCGCGTTAGTAAACAATTAGTGTTGTAAGCTCACTTTAAACATTTTCACAATTATATTACAAGCATACAACATAAATGGTTTATTCTAAGACTCTTCAGCATCACGATTTTAAACTCTTCTACCACTTACTACCTGTTTTTAATTTACTTCAGTTGGAATCTTATTATGTAACAAAAAGTTATCGTGTTATATATTTTGAATCTTAGCAGTTAATTAGGACAAAGCTCGAACTGCATTCGCCTACAAGGACTTACGTTGAGACATAGCGCTACTAGATACGATTCTAATAGTTTGACTACTGTAAGCATATTGTAGAATTAATCGTACTATGTCATAATTTATTCTAATGATTTTATTAATAATTATGTTAAATCTTATTTTTATTTATTACTGTTATAAATATAAGTTAATTGCAAAGTGTGAAAATAAAATGTCAAATAGTTCTGATTTCCTGAAGGTTGATTTTAGTGATTTAACTAATTAACTGAGTTGAGTGCTGTAGTTAAGTGGGGAGAGTAGGAGTGAGAGCTCGGCAGAACGGAGGGAAAGCAGTTGGAAATCAACCTTCAAGAAATACACTCGTCATAAAGTGTTGTGAAGTGTATAAATTATAAAATAATAAAGTGTTTTTAGTGAGTGTTGAAATATTTCCAATATCTTCAGCAAGTGGGATTCACTACGACGCCCTTAGCAAGGAGAACGTACGTAAATCTTATTTAAATGCAAGTTTTTATCCTGTTTTTTTCACCTGTATAATATGAAATATATTACAAAATACTCGCATAAAGAAATTTGTATTTCAAAATATTCTATTTGCGACATGAATTCTTTTATCCAATCCAATAGCTTTTTCATTTTAGATTACGTCATTACCATCATTATATTAGTCATTACCTGTTTAATGGCTTTACTGTATTGTTTTATTAAACTATATTTTTATTCTTTTGGTAAACATAAAAACTATTCTTAGCGCTACTAATTATATTACTATTATTTATAGATTTTCCCAACATGATAAAGTATAATATCATAAAAACAAAAATAAAAAGCATTGTAGGGAACATATTATTTTTGAACTGTTGTTAATTTTTGATTGTTTAGATTTGTCAGATCAAATATATTATAAACAAAATATACTTTTTATTTCATCATAACATTATATTTTTGATTAAAAGACGATAGATAAAAATTTATTTGACCTTACACAAATAATTAAAAGTTTCAGATGGATCGTGATGAGCCTGGCTGCAGTTCGCGGCGAGCGTCCGCATCGAGGACGAGAGGGACGAGTGCGCGTTCTCGAGGGCGATAGAGAAGTCCAAGTGTTACGCTGCCTGGCCCTTGGGAACACAGACCACGTACTTCACGCGCACCGAAAGAAGTTCGACGCAGTCGTGATCGTGAGTCTAACCGAAGGTCTTTACGTACACCCACCCCTAATGACGATGACCTTGAGCAACGTCATAGGGACAATTTGATTAGGGATACGAGACGTAGAGGTAGAGTTTCGGACGGTGAGCTTGAGCGACGGCCGATCTCTACACCTTCCACCAGATATCATCACCCGAACGATGAGCTTGAGCGACGTTCAATGAGTGACAATCGCGACCGGTCGCAACTGGGACGTAATGAATATAGAGATCGTGAGTTGGTGATCCGACCTGTCAGCTCCAATTCGAGAACATCGAGGTGCCGACCAATCGAGCACCGAGCTTCGATTTCTCGACATATGTCGGACCACGGCGGTGACTTTGTACATGATAATAGACAATCTAATGAATTGTTTAGTCAGTTTTTAGATGCTTTAAAATGTCTTAGTAGGGGTGGAAATACACTTAGTTCTGTCAATAACGTAATCCCGGAATTCGACCCTATGAATAAAACTCAGACCATGACTGACTGGATAGGGAAGGTAGATGAATGCTCGGAATTTATGAATGGATGCTTATGCTAATGCATTATGCTATACCAAAACTAGTGGGTTTAGCAAAGTCATGGTATGAGAGTCTTCCTAGTTTCAAGTTCTCTTGAAGTGAATGGAAAATTAAGCTTACTGAGTCATTTCCATGTAGCGATAATTATGCGAAATTGTTGACAGAAATGCTAGCCTTAAGAGTTAAGTACGGCGAACCTTTAGAACAGTATTAATTTTCAAAGGTGAACCTCCTTAACCGATGTCAGATAACTGGGAAGAAAGCTGTAGACTGTATTTTGCATGGTATTCAATTCAACTCAAGCTGTTCAATTCAAGACACCAGAAGAAGTGTTAAAGTACTTCAAATCGGTTAAGGTGGGCCAGTTAAAAGGTACAATTAGTACTAATTCTAGAACAAGAAATGACAGACGACCATTGCCGACTTACCCTAATAAATCTATCCAAATTAATACTGACAAGCCCCCTTTAAAGTGTTTTAACTGTAACGTAGAAGGACACGTTAGTTTTAAATGTCCGAAACCCTTAATTAAGTGTAACAACTGTCATAAATTGAATCACAATGTTGTAACGTGTCCATGTTTGTCTAAAAGCCAAAATAAGTCCAATGATGAGAAAACTGTTCTGAAATTAGATTTATGTAATCAAAATAAGGAAGATTACACTAAATCCGCAAAAACTAAAGAAAATAATACCTACAGAGAAATAACTCATTCACCTAATGACAAATATGTTATAACAATGAAATTAAACAATAGTCCATTAAAGTGTTATGTAGATCTTGGTAGTGAGTGTTCCCTAATACGACGTTCTAATGCTGAAGAATTTAAATTGCCGGTCGCCTTAAACAACTTGCCATTAATGAGAGGGTTAGGTGGGAATTAGGTTGCGCCAATAGGAAAAACTAATGCTTTAATTGAGGTACAAGGAAAAGCCGTTCCTTCTATTGACATTTTTCTAGTTGATGACAATGTACTGAAATATCCCGTATTACTTGGACACTCTTTTACTGAGCAGCCCGGTATCTTTATTACAAAAACATCAACCCGTTTAATTTTTGAAATTATAAAAGAAGATAAGTTATTCCTTACACTTCAATCTGAAATTTGCGTTGAACCTTTAAGCATTAAGGCAATACCTGTTAATACAGATCGGAATTTCACCGGCAATATTTATGTGAACGGTTCTGTTAGGGGGCTTGTTGCTAGTCAATATTATTTGCATCCTGGAGAATATTTGATTGCAAAAGGAACTGGTAATGTTCTTGTTCAAAATCTTACAACAAATCGATTAAGATTAGCTAAAGATTCGTTATTGACTCGAGCAATGCCCTCCGACAGGACTGTTGACGTAAACAGAATTACTACGATTAACAACCCAGTAGATACTTACGAAATAAGACACTGTGATGACATTACTCCTATACAAAAAATAAAGTTAGAAAATTTGCTAGAAGAATCTAAATATTGTTTTTCTACAAGTCTTAAAGATCTTGGTTTTACGACGGTGACTGAAATGGAGATTAAACTGACGGACTCAGGCCCAGTAGTGTATAGACCCTATCGTTTGTCATTGGCTGAACGTAATCAGGTTCAAGGTATGATTCGGGAAATGCTTGATGCTAAAATCATTCAGGAATCTACATCGCCTTATGCAAGTCCTATTGTCTTGGTACAAAAGAAGACTGGGGACAAACGATTATGTGTCGACTAAGAGCCCTAAACAGGAAAACCGTCAAAGAACTAAAAATTACCCAATTCCACGAGTAGAAGATCAACTTGATCTCCTTGCGGGTCACGAGTATTTTATATCTCGCGTCAGGGTATTACCAAATACCAATCACGGAATAGTTACGCCACAAAACGGCTTTTGTCACACCCGAAGGACAATTCGAGTACCTTCGAATGCCATTTGGTTTAGTTAACGCCCCATCAGTTTTTCAGCGTACAATCAATAAAATATTGTCATAAGCAAAAATTAAATACGCGGTCGTATACATGGACGATATTCTTATTCCAGCGCATAACTTTGAAGAAGGACTGTTTAGATTGAGGGAGGTACTCGAATTTGAGCAAAGGGCGGTTTGACGCTTAAACTAAGCAAATGCAATTTCTTTTTTAAATCCATCAATTTTCTGGGGTTTGAGGTGAGCTCTGCGGGCATTCGTCCCGGCAGTAGAAAAACTGACGCAGTAGCAAAATTCGCAATCCCCAAGAACCAACACGAGGTGCGACAGTTCATGGGTCTTGCTAGTTTTTTAGAAGATTCGTTAAGGATTTTGCTGTTATCGCTGGGCCTTTAACGGATCTTCTGCGTAAGAACTGTGATTGGAAATGGACAGAGTCACAAGCTACCGCTCTTAATTCTATTAAAGAAAAGTTAACAGAGCGTCCAGTTATAGCTCTTTATGATCCCCACGCAGTAACTGAGCTGCATACCGACGCAAGTAAGTTAGGTGTAGCTGGCATACTTTTACAAAAAAATAAAGATGGTATTTTGTGTCCTGTATCATACTATAGTCGAAAAACTACCATAGATGAACAAAAAATGCACTCCGAGTTGGAAACGCTAGCTGTTATAGCTTAGCTTAATAGGTTTCGGGTATATCTTTTAGGAATACCATTTAAATTTACACAGACTGTAACGCTCTACGAGCTACTTTCATAAAAAGAGATCTTGTCCCAAGAATAGCGCGCTGGTGGATTCAGTTACAGGAATTTGACTGCGAGATAGAATATAGGCCCGGTGATAAAATGGCTCACGTTGACGCGCTTAGTAGACATCCTATTAGCTCAGAAGTAATAGAAACGCATGTTTTAGACGTATTAAATATAGAGTCCGATAGTAACTGGTTAAGCACAGTCCAATCAGTAGATGAAGAAGTTCAATCAATTAAAAATATTTTAAGTAATCCAGATAGCAAAAATGACATAGAAATACTAAATAATTATGAAATTAAAAATGGCATGGTTTATCGGAAAACTGAGTCTGGTCCAAAATGGTTAGTCCCAAAACCTATGCGGTGGCAAATTCTAAAAAAACCATGATGACATAGGTCATTTCGGTTTCGACAAAACCTTAGCTCGAGTAAAAGACTCTTTTTGGTTTGCAAAAATGCGTCGATTCATAAAAAAATGTGTAGGTGCTTGTTTAGAGTGTGCCCACCACAAAACATCAGGAGGGCCTCGTGAAGGATTTCTTCATCCCATACCCAAAATCGACAGACCCTTTCACACGATTCATGCTGACTATCTGGGCCCCTTTATAAAAAGCAAACGCGGTAACTGCTATCTTTTGGTTATAGTAGACAGTTTCACAAAGTATGTTAAGATAAAGCCCGTTAAAAATGTAAAAACCTCTACAACCATTCAAGTTATCAAAGATCATATAAGTTATTTTGGAGTTCCAACTAGGTTAATTACTGACAGAGGCTCTTGTTTTACCAGTAACTCTTTTAAAACATTTATAAAAGAAACCGGGATTAAACATATTCTTAATGCCGTCGCCACACCGCGTGCAAATGGACAGGTCGAGCGTATTAATAGGACGATATTAGATGCCTTGTCGACAAAAACTCATGGGAAAAGTGACAGATCTTGGGACGAATTTGTACAGGATATACAAATTGGTCTTAATACATAAATACATAAAACGACATAAAAAAGTTCTTCCGAACTGTTATTTGGTTTTAGAACAACTAGTACTACAGAAGGAATGCTACATGATGTTATTAATGAAACGATTAAAGTAACACCCTCTGAACAATTGAGTGAAATGAGAGAAAAGGCGGGGGAACTGATTAGACAGCAACAAGAAAAAGATAGTGAAAGGTTTAATAGAAAAAGGAAATTGATCGTGAAATTTGTTCTAACGATGGCAAATCAAAAAAACTTTTGCCTAAATTTCAAGGACCTTACCGCATTATAAAACTTTTACCTAATGACAGATTTTTGATAGAAGATACGCCTTTAACACAGAAAACTAAACGACGTTACGAATCTATAGTAGCTTTAGATAAAATACGCCCTTGGTTTAATCTCACAACTGACTTAAATAGTTCTACGACGACAATGACGATGACAGTGTCAACGACAAATGAATTTAACTACCTAAAACATATAGTTGTTCGACGTGTATTAAGATCTATATAATGTAATCTAATAATGAGTAATTAGCAAATAAAGATTTTTTTTTCTTAGCACATTGATTCTTATAGTTTAATTGAATTTAATGTAGTTAACAGTAGAGTTAAATCGATGTCTTGTTATGAAATATTTGATGGCAGTTTCTATAAATCATAATAATAACATTTTTTTTAAGTGGTATGAAAATATTAGTTTTGAAGTTGATATTTATTTTGCTTAAAAATAATTTCATATTGCTAGGCACGGGGACGTTCCCTTCACCAGATGGCCGAGTTGTAAGCATATTGTAGAATTAATCGTACTATATCATAATTTATTCTAATGATTTTATTAATAATTATGTTAAATCTTATGTTTATTTGTTACCGTTATAAATATAAGTTAATTGCAAAGTGTGAAAATAAAATGTCAAATAGTTTTGATTTCCTGAAGGTTGATTTTAATGATTTAACTGATTAACTGAGTCCATATCCGTTGAGTGGTGTGGTTAAGTGGGGAGAGTAGGAGTGAGAGCTCGGCAGAATGGAGGGAAAGCAGTTGGAAATCAACCTTCAAGAAATACACTCGTCATAAAGTGTTGTGAAGTGTATAAATTATAAAATAATAAAGTATTTTAAGTGAGTGTTGAATTATTTCCAATACTACTGAATGATTTAAATTTCAGTATGTCAAAGACGAAAAAATGTTACATTAGTCACAATATTTAGTTGTATTTAAAATAGCCATAATGAACTTAATTGTTACCAGTAGGTTTAAGAGTATTTATGACAACATAAGTAACTAGCAACAGACAAGTTTAATGCTAATAATGTGACAAAATTTGGGCGTGCCACGTGTGGGCCGAATTTTATGGCATTTTATTTTGTGATATACCTACCATGTACAAAACTGTTTGCACAAACTTTGTAGCCGTAATGAAAGCTTACCTACTTGTAAAACTATGATTCATAATATCGAGTCTTGAGGCGAAGGTAAAAGTAAAAACATGTTCATAAGTTGTAAGGTTTTATTATACTATAATATTTTTCATTCATCCCTACGACTGAAATTCATAACTTCAATACCAAGCTCTGAAAATAAACTACAATAAATCCAAAACTAGAAATTCGGTACTTAGTAATTTCTTATATTTTAAGGTAGGTATTACATTTAATATAACTTTCTTTTCTAAGAATATGGGATAATTTCATGGAATATTTTTAAATCCAATATAATACATACTCTTCGCAGAGCAACCTACATAATACGTGTAAGAAAGGCGGGGAATCTCGGGCACAATCAACTGTTTTTGCTTCGAGGAAATTACGTACCGCTTCCAGTCGGCAGCGTGCGGTCGGTGGCAGGTGAGGTGCGCAGGCGCACCACCGCGCCACTCTACCACCACTCGTTCACGCGCGAGCAACATGGCGACTCTACTGTTTCCGCTTGTAAGTTATTAGATTATTCATAACTTATTACCTTAATTATATCTCTATCAAATGTAGTTTTGTATCGTTTAATGTATAAAAAATAATCATTTTTATGTAAAGGGTGATTGGTTATTGTTATTTTTTAAGAATACAATAATTTATTTTAGCGTCTAAGCGTTGTTTATGTCTTCAAGGTGACAAACCATTTTTAACAGCATCACGAAATGCACATTCTAAACAAGTTTAATATTTACTGAAGACCGTTACTTTACCTACTAGAGAGATTTTTTTTTTCCTCTTAACTCAAGAGGAAAAATTCGAACTGTCGCTAAAATATCAAACATAGAGTCAACGGTCATTTTGTGCGCGAAAAAATGTTTTGATTAATTTTAATTATAAAGCAAAAGGCCGCCTTTGTGTACTATCGTCTATATAATACTGTTAATATTTATGTTTTTGTGTAACTGCTGATTGTGTATCAATATATATATCTCATAATATTCGATATCAATATTATACTCTATTGACTATAATTTAATATCGAATATTAATAGGTATGGGAATAATAATTATTAGTGAGAAGTAATTAATTAGGTAACAAAAGGTTTTCTACAACGCAATGTCTTTACTGACTCTTAAATACCTAGTTGAAGATTGAAAACGAAAGCATTTTGATAAGAATTGGATATTAAAGACAAAGCTCGGCAACAGTAGGTCATTGAACTATCAGGCTTTACTTAGAATGCACAATGATGCACTTTTCGATGTTGCAACATTTACCTTTCTTTCACCGTGCACATTGATATCATCTATAAGTATATTTGGAGTACTTAGTTTATATTTTGAATTTCCGTTTTAGTGTTTTTGCTCTGTTAAGAAAAGTATATTTCACGACTATTTAGAGGGAATTTCACGCAATTATTTCCGTTTCATTTGCAGTTTGCCGCACTTGCAAACGCAAAAATTCATGCGTGAGTTTAGCAAAAATAATTACGGCACTAGCTTCTTGTTAAAATTGATTTATTATACACAACTCTTTCTGTAAAACTAAATTCCGTTGAATTCTTGCAAATGTCTCACCGCGGTGCTGTGCTATTGACCTTTAAATACGTTTTTACGTTCCATTTCTTAAACCTTGGCCGGAGGCGTGAGGCACCGACTTCCGGATTGCAGCCGGACACAGTCAGACATACATTTTATACTATGTTGGCTACAGTGATTATTATTTTAAAAAATGACAGAAAAATAAAGGACACAAATTTAAAGTTCTCCAAGTAACATTAAACGGGGCTCTACATAACGCACGGCTCGCGGTCTGCACGCACTTAGCCGCTTCTACCGCTAATGTTTTTAACAATACGTTATGTGGGCTAAACTCTAAACCTGTCGGTACTGTGAGCGAGTTAACCTCAATTCGGCGGTGCACTGCCATGAGTTTCGCAACTCGCAGGTGCACATGTGACATACACGCCCAAATACATGGGCGTGGATACTTGTTATTGTTGTTTCTTAGAAACTACGAAAGCCATAACATAATATTATGCGTATAAGCATCAGTTCTCATCAAGACGCGACGCAACGCTGCATATTTAAGATAGTTAATCAGAATTGAACTTTATTCACTGCACAAAAAGATAAACTTTTCATATGACATCAGTCATACATTGCACAATGCAAAGGCAGTGTGCAGCGCGGTGCAACTTGACATTCGAACTCTTACAATGAAACGTACTTTTTGTGTAATGAATAAAGTAAAATTTTGAATAGCTATCTTAAAAATGCAGCAGTGTGCAGCAATCGTTTCGTTTCGGTGTAAATTGGCTCTTCGAGATGAAAGTATGTGCCCTTTATATCTCTTAAATGTTATTTCATTCGAACTGCTCGTAGTTTAAACGTTTCCTTAGTATCCATATATATCCATATAGCCAATCGGCAATCATTATAATTTATTTTATTAATATTTGGCAATTATTAATATTACAAACTCACGTACATACTATATACTGATTTTATAGTAATTGTAGCTTATGGATTATAGGTAAAATACTTATATCAATCGATCAAATTTTACCTGGGCTGATTGATAACTGGCCGAAACAACGAACTTAAAAAAATTATACGCAAGGAATATTACATTATATTCTGGCATCTTTTTGAAAATAGAACGCTTAATTTGAATTTAATCGAACTGATGGAATTTGTTTGAGAGGACGTAGAACTTTCTCTGTCGTAAATTTTCTTAACAATGGAAAGAAACGAAATTCGTGCGGTGATAAAGTTTTACGTTTTAAAAGAGAAAACAGCAACCCAGATTAAAACCAAGCTAGACAGTGTTTTAGGTAATTCTGCTCCTGCATTGAGTACAATTCACACCTGGGTAACTGATTTTAATCGTGGAAGACAGAGCTGCGAAGACGCCCACAGGTCTGGCCGTCCAAATGAAGTCACGAATCCGGACATGATCAAAAAAATTCACAAAATTGTATTGAATGATCGGCGCTTAAAGTTGCGAGAGATAGCAGAGATGGTGAGCATTTCATCTGAACGCGTTTTTAATATTTTGCACCAACATTTGGGAATGAAAAAGCTTTGCGCGCGATGGGTGCCGCGTTTGCTCACTGTAGACCAAAAGCAATGTCGAGTGGACGATTCATCGGAGTGTTTGGCGCTGTTTAACCGAGATCCTAATGAGTTTTTGCGGCGTTATGTAACAGTCGATGAAACCTGGATACATCATTATACTCCAGAGACAAAAGAACAATCTAAGCAGTGGACTGAGAGCGGAAAACCTGCGCCGAAAAAAGCAAAAACGGTTTTGTCGGCCGGAAAAGTGATGGCGACTGTTTTTGTGGGATGCTCGAGGGATTATTTTAGTGGATTATCTGCAAAAATTAAGTGAAGATATCCAGAATAAACGACCACATTTGGCCAAGAAAAAAATTTTGTTCCACCATGACAACGCACCAGCACACACGTCAATGGTTGCAGTCGCCAAACTCCATGAATTGCGTATCGATTTGCTACCGCATCCACCCTATTCCCCGGATCTGGTCCCGTGCGACTTCCACTTATTCCCAAACCTGAAGAAATGGTTAGGTGGCCAGAGATTTTCATCAAATGAAGAAGTCATTGTTGCCGTGGACGAGTGTTTTGAGGGGTTGGAGAAAACATTTTATCAAACTGGTGTAACGGCATTGGAGAAGCGCTGGACTAAATGCATCGAGGTAGAAGGAAACTACGTTGAGAAATAAATTTATTTTAAATAGATTTTTGAAGTTTTTCTTTGTCGTTTCGGAAACTTATCAATCAGCCCTCGTAGATACTAGCTGTCCCGACACACGTTGTTCTGTCTTAATTATGAACAGGAATAAATAAATACCTATACATATAGCTATTATATACACATATAACCCACACCTACGTCTACACCTTACAACGCACCTATAAATAATTGACAGTCGAGTGACAAATTGAACTCGGTAAACAGATAGTATGGGAAAATATAATCAATGTTTTTTAGAATTTTTCTCGCATTTGTTCCATTATTTCTCACCGTTTAAACCTTTCCTGAACTTCCACAATTATTTCAAGACCAAAAAAAGCCAAATGAGTCCCGACGTTCTTGAGTTTTAGCGAGACATTGGAATTGCAATCCTTTTTTATAGATAAGAAGAAGAAGAAGATATTAGATGTAATATATAGGTACCTACTAGATGTTTGACTCAGGTCTAGTTCTTATAACGTGTCAAATGTAATTAAAATTAAATGACGTACTTTATATGCGTACATACTGTACCTAGTCACGGGTTCACAGTTCTCATGATAGGTCAGCAGTCAGCACCTAATTAGTTTCGCCGAAGCCACCAGTGTTCCACCCAGCCCATGTCCAATTGTCAAGGCCTTGTATAAGGCCCGGCTCACTCACACTTTGACTATCAAATAAGTACCTATTTTTTTATCTGCAGCTAATTATATAATCATTATTTAACTTTTAATCTTTTTATTAGAGATGGTTAAAGAAAAAATTATATTATGTGACTGTTTCACAATCACCCACTAAATATCTGATAGCTTATCTAGTATTAGTTTTGTCGTTGCTTACGAGCTTATCGAGCGACAGAGACATAACATGCAATTAAGCTATCTGATACTTATTAGAAAATTGTGAAATAGGCCCTTAGTACACTAAGCTAGTATATATGAATATGTCATATTTATTATTTATATATTTATGTCGTAATACTAGCCATACACGTAATACCTGACAGGGTTGCCTGTACAGGTAAACCGGAACGTGTATGTTGCACAACTGTGCAGGTTTCCATACAGTATCATATCAACCTGACAGGTACAGGCCTTACTGTGCAGGCCAACCTGTTTTGTTTTCCAGCTGCATTTTAATTGCACCATCTAAAAGCAGGTTGCCAGGTCCGGTCGCCAAACCTAATAGCCGGACGGACATTTTGGCCTGACATTTGGGTAAAAAGGCCAGACCCCTACATTAATGAAGATTTTGTCTCAGTATTAATAAAAGTACGACGGTAAAATAGTTTCTAAAAACAAGCTTTTTGATTTTTACCATAAATATTCTCAAATTCTAATGAAATATAAATATCGAAGGCCAAGTCAATCTAAGTACTTTATTATTAATCAGTCCAAGTATTATTATAAAGTCAAGTCATCAAAATTAATTTCTACATAAACATTTATCAACATTTTTAAATCCTAAAAAGACTTATAAAATCCGGATAGGCCGGACGCCGTTTATTTTAACCGGACACGCAATCAAAAAGCCTAACTATGCCCGGCTTTATCCGGACGCCTGGCTAAAAGAGACACTTACAACCCACTTCATTTTTCGTCGGGTAACCCCCGATAACGAAAACCTTATTATTATATCAAAATATAAAGTAATATAAGTACATTATAACAATATAACCTAACCAAGAGCATGTCAGGACATATCTAAGGAGGGTTCCGTAACTATCAACGCGCAATAGATTTTCTTTGAATTTCTTCAAAAGATGTTGACCGATTTCGCTCATAATAAATTTCCTAAAGAGTTTTTACCATGATCTATCGGCATCGGAATTTACATGTTTCTATCTCCTATAGTTTAGAAATGCCAGGAGGGGGACCAACATATAAACCACTTCGGAGACCGATTGCTCGAAAGTGGTTAACTTTGTAAAAAAGTCGTGTATTAACCTTTACTTAAAAAGACCTATTCGACGATATCCAACACGATCACTGCACATGTATGGAGAGCCACCCCTAAAATGTAAACTTATTATTATTTTATGATGTCTTTAACTATACCAAATTTCATCCATTTATGGATGGAAGCTAGACGCGCGGGCAGACAGCCAAACAGACGGACGGACAGAGCGAAACTATAATGGTTCCTTGAGTATTAAGGAACCCTGAAAAGTAGGTACATTAAATAAATTAACTCAGTGTCAAATATTGTTGTTAAGTTATAATAATAATAAATTATTAGGATGATTAAAAATATGTAGGATGATTTGCATGTTACAATTTAAAACCAGTTCTCATTACTTTGTAGTTTGTTAACAATTAGAATTACAAACGTTAGTTGAGACATTACTAACTGGAATCCAAGAGCAACTAGTAAAGAATTTTAATTAATGGAATTATCCAATATACATTATGTATCTTTATAAAATAATTGACTACCTATAATACTATAATAATGTATACCTATGCCCTTAAACCGGATAGCATAAATATATATAATTATAAGTTTATTGTATCTATTGTATGTATTGTATGTATTGTGTGTATTGTAATTGTAAGTTTACGTGTCAGTCAGACAGTAGAATTACAGCTTAAATACCTAACTCGTTATTCTAAAAGCTTACTTATCCTCAATTATCCTTGCTATTTCCCATATCTCATAATTTGTTATTGTTTTAGCGGATATTTATGGACCTAATAATAAAACCAATGTTTTTATATAAGTGGCGGTGGAGTAAAGATAATTTTAAATTATAATCTCTATCTGATGTGTTAAACTTTAACTCTATATTTTTAATTATATAACGTCGTAAATAAATTTTAATACAAAGAGAATGTCAATGTTTTCTTTCCCTTAATAATATTGTAACACTCTTACTTTTATTGAAATGGTAATAAATTTTATTTAATAATAGCAATACTCTATCCCGCTTTATTTATTAATTTATTATATCTTCTTCTTATATATTATAAAAATGGATTGCAATTCGAATGTCTCGCTAAAACTTCGGAACGTCTGGACTTATTTGGCTAATTTTGGTTCTGAAATAATTCTGAAAGTTTATGGAGTGAGTGAGAAATATTGGAGAAACTGCAGGGGAAAATATTTAAAATGTCGATTGAATTTTCCCCTTTGTTCACTATGTTCAATTTGTCACTTGACTATCAAATATTTATAAGCTGCGTTTATTTTGGCTTATTAAAAAAAATCGGCTGGCCCCAATAGGTCTGTCTAAATCTACCAGATATAGAATATGTAGGTGTAGGTTGAAGAAGTGAGTGTAGGTGTAGGTGTAGACCTACACTAACACTGATAAAAATAAATGACTACACCAACATCTACATGTTGGTGTAGTCATTTATTTTTACCAGTTCATAGTTAAGACAGAAAAACGTATCGGAATAGCTAGTGAATAATAAAGATAGCGCACAAGAAGGCATGGTAAAGATATTCTTTTTCCGATTCGTTTTTATGTGTGGCTGCGCGAAAGAAGTTGTACTAATAATAATTAAGTAGTTTCTCTTAATTCTTTCATCTTACTAAACAGGCTGTTATTGTATATATAATACTTGTACGTTCAAGGTGAACAAAGCGAACCAGCATTTATAAAACTAGTTCCCATAACGAGACAGAGGAAATTGTAACAACAATATGATTTAAATAATAACATGTTGTATTTTTTATACAAACAAAAAGTTTTATTGTTATTATTAAACTCTTGCTTGGTGATATTAAAAACGCTGCTATGTGTGTCGGACTGTGGAAACACTTCTCAAATTGTTTCTTGTATAATAATTATTATATTAATACGTGAATCTAAAACTTTCGGTGCAGTTTATTTGGCACAGTTAAAGTTTATCTGGAGGAAGGTGTGCAGAAAGCTAATAATTTTAAATTTAGTTAAGAAATACATACAATTAATAAAAAAAACAAGAACTGAACTACCTTCTCTGAGGTAGTCCTCAGATTATTAATCACACACACATTGATAGATATAGAATTTTGTCAATCTATTGTTGTTTTTTTTCTATCTAAGGGGCAAAAGAATCCTTATAAAGTTCAAACTTAAAAATTATATGAATTATTATGGGCGAATTTCGACCACAGGACGACATCTATGTGCAGTATTTTATATATTTCTTACAACTGAGTCAAATTATAGCAAATTTATTATATAAGGATTAAAAAATATATATATTTAGTTCTTATTACTAGGATATTACATAATAATGAATTAATTAAAATAACTAAATTAGTATCTAAACTAAAAAAAGGGCTATAGGTAAAAACTGAATCTATGTCGGAGGCTACGGGTAGAGTGCCTAAGAGGCTGGCAGCATTGCCTCGCTGTATGGCGAAACTGATACGTTGGCCGAGGTAAACCCCAGCCTTAGGGTCATTAGTTTTTTCGACCAGTATTTTGGCCAAATCCCTAAAAAGATGCTTGGCTTTGGGGACCAAGAACCCATAGTTTCGACTCCAAACGGCAGAAAAATGTAATCATCGCCGATGGATTCATATTTCCGCCTTTTGTTGGTCTCGGCGAGTGAAGCCGCCGCCCCCACCACCCTTGCAGTGGCCGCTACGTGTGACGCCGCCAGCGTATCCACGCAGGTATATAAAGTTAATAATATATTTTAATTTTATTACTTGTTCTGTTATTATTAATTCCAGATCGTTATGTTAGTGAGAGCTGAGTTGATGACAGCAGATCCTGTGCCTAGAAAGGTTCCGAAGGTGTACAACGCTTTGATAACGTCCAACCAAAATTTGGAGCCCAGCAAAGCGTTCCCAGTGTACCAGCCAGTGCTGCAGAATGCTCTGCCCTTCCCCTATCAGCCTGTAGTTTATGGAGAATATCCTCTGACTCCTGTGAGTTCTAAATTATGTTTTTGTTAGTTGATTCTACAACTCATAAATGTTGAGGTTTGATAGAAAGTAACAAAGCATTCTTTAACTGACTTTCTAAATATACGGTTATATTGTTATAAATATTATAGACTTAACGTTAATTAAAGTTTTAAAAGAAATAATGTATATCGAAATTGAGCCAATTAATATAACGTCACAAGATTAAGTTCTGAAATATTATGCTTCTATTTTTCAGGGATTCCTTCCAATACCTGCATTGCCACCTGCACCTGCCAACACGAATACGAAACCTGATGAAATAAAACCATCAACCCCCGAACCGACTCAAGATACCGAAGCAGCTGCAGTACCTGATAGCCCCGTCCCAACGACTGATACTAACAACACGGAGAAAGATAAAGATGTCCCACCTCCACCGGCCACAGAATCTCCGATCCCACTGAACGAGTTCGGCCTTCCTCCGCAAATTTTTCCACTCGGACGTATCAACCCTACATACGCCTTAACCCATATAAATCCCTACTCCGCCTACTCCTACTCCGGTTTTGGTTTATATGACCCATATGCTCCATTTGGCTTAAACCCTCTTAATTTCGCTTCGTATCCAGTTTATGGACCACTGAATAATTTTGTTCCTCAGTATTCCCCGAGCATCGTTGGAGGCGAGCCCGCGGCATCTCCTGCACAAGTTCCCGAGGTGGCTAACGGTAAGTCGACCCCACCTCCGGAACCAAGCGATCTCAATGTACTGAACTACGCCCCAAAAGATCCGACCATACCTAATGTACCTCCCCCGCCATTGCCTCAAGGAGGATTACAATCTGAGAAATAAATTGAAAGTAATGTTGAAGTATGTACCTGCATAAGATTTTCGGATATAATTAAATTATAATATTGTGGCGAGAGACATTTGTGATATCAGTGATAAGACATCTTCAAACATAATTGTCAAATTTTATTTTAAGACAAACCTAATCTGAATAAAAAATACTTGATCCAATTTTTACTAACAATAGCCTGAAACAAATCGTGAGTAATTTATTAAAATTTATTTAGTATTCAGCATTAGAATTGTAAATCTATTGCTAGATAATTGTAAAATTGTATTGGTCTTCTGTCTATTTTTCACCTCCATCGCGACCGGAGAAATTATATTATGATTACAATGTACTTACCTAATTTATAAATAGGTTTTTGCCATCCATATTGGTTGATTGAAAAAAAAAAATACTGTTAGATTAAATTATAAGTATATATTAATTAAGGTTTAATTTTAAAATGAATAATATTAACATGTTGTTGAAAAATGTAAGAGATTGAGAACTAAAAGTTACATACATAGATATTTTGAGAGGTAATTAGGAAAACATAAATTGAATTTTTAAGTTTTTACCATAACATATTATTATTTTCCTTGTAATAATCATTTGAAATTATGTTTTATTAATAAAACATTTATTTTTATATTTATTTCTTTAACATTATTCTTTTAATACCTGTTTTAAAGACTCTATAATATCTAATGACCATTCCTTTATAGTTCGTCTTTAAACGCATCGTTATCGGATATAGTAACAATAAGGCTACGTTCCAACGAGCGTTTTTTTGTCGTCGCGACAGAAATAACAGCAGTGTAAATAGAATGCTGCGATAATACTACTGAAAATCGTGTAGAGCTGTCAAATCTGACTTTTCACACTTGACACTTCGATTTTCAGCTCTATTGTACTGGCGCAGAGCTCTATTTACAATTATTTTTCTGTCGCTACCACAACGCTCGTGGGAACGTAGCCTAAGGATATTATGAGAAATTCCTGCCACCTTATAAGCAAATAATAATAATTTACTTATTTTATGTTCATAGGTAATTATTTTTATAACCAGCTTACGAGATATTATGTAATTATCCTAACCATTGACTTGGAATTGTCCGTAGATCCATAAGCATGAACAACGTAGGGTTAAAAAAAGTAAATTGAATAAATCAATAACAATATTATTTACACTGCTAAAAGCGCTCATAGATGTCGAGTGGCAGACATAATGTACACTCTATTGTACCTACTACGAAATCAATGGACCTGATAGTGATAGCGCATCGCAACATAGTGACAGTGTGAACAAGCTGATTATGAATATAATAATAATACACACAGGATGATCCACTAGCCCCCTTACTAATAAAAATATTTACACAACGGATAACTTAAACAACGTCGCTATCTTTTTCTATCAAGTGACATTTCGAACGTATCAGACAAAGACTGCAACGTTGTTTAAGTTATCGGTTGAGTAAATAGTTTTATACGAAACTACATTTTTATTGTCCCTCGGAAATCTTCGTATTTCTATGGTAGCGACCGATAATACGAAGTTTCTTGCAAGACAATAAATCAAGCATAGAACTATATATTATAGACGAAGCCTATAACTTAGGCAAAAAGTGTCAACAATTAAACTGCCCCACTTTTGGGGTTTTTTGCGGTAGTCGAGGTTTGACACATGCTTTCAGCATTTATTTAAAAATCAAGATGGCGTAACTTCCTTGTTTTTTCTGTCAGATATATGTTTTTTGACAAATATTTATTATTTCTATGCATCCTAAGCCAATACAGAGTTTTAAAATTATCGATTGTAATTTACAAGAAATTGTAAATAATAATTTTCAATCAAGCGTATTAAAATGGGAAATGAATGTGTTAATTTTAAAGACGAGAATCGTTTTAATTATTGCCAATCCATACTTATTGGTCCATAAAAATATATATCCCAGTTCATCCCGCCTACCATGTCGGTAGGGATGTACCATTCGTAGTAATAATATCTGAAGCGCTTCCTACTGTGACAATAGACTATACGTGGCACGCACATTTGAAAGTTGTATGCGGTGCTTCTAAACAAATCTTCCTCGTAAGACCTCGCTCTCAATACTACACAAGTGGGTATCCTCGGTATTTTGAGCCATTCCTGGGGACAAAAGTATAAACTGTAATATTTTTTCTAGCTGTTGCACTAACTTCTCACTAGTGGGCCTGGTTGACTAGTAGCAAAGTCCTGATTCACGTACACATCCGTAACATCCGTAACGGGCCGTAAACATCCAGCATCTTAAGTGTATAGCAGAACTATTTAGTATGTGACACAGACGTATATATTATAGACGAGGCGTGTTGAGGCAAAAACTGTCACTACTTAAATGGCCCGTTTTGGAGTTTTTGGGGCCATTTTGATATTTGAAGTATGGTGAAATCAAGATGGCTGACATTTGGGGGATGGTGAAAACATGGCCTGTCTTTAGTTTTGAAATCTTTGGTATGTACAGTCTACTCGCGTGAATCAGCGAAATGTCGAATTTGACCAATGACGCGTTCGTATGATTGAATGGCTTAACTACAATTTGTGAATATGAACATGGCCTAAGCGTTTGTTTCTTAATTTACTCACTCGTATAATTATTTTTCCTAGGACGTCCATGTGGTCCTTATGGACGTGAGCGTACAGTTGAATGTCGTCTCTTTTGCAGTTCCCAAACGTATAGTCGCTGTGTATTACCACTGAAAAATCAACATGCCACATTAAACTGACTAACTTAACCACCAGTTTAATGCTAAATTACGAAAACCATTTACAAAGCACGGGACTTAGACATAGATTAGGTCCTCCACGCTATATCGGCTTGGTATACTTCACGTGCCTTTTTGAATAGCATTCGCATATTATGCTACACAAGCAGGCATCCACTCGGTTGGAGGAACAAAAGAATTTACGCGCTGTTGGGAACGTGAAATTTATTCGTAGGTTAAAGACAATATTTTAACAATTTTATTAAAATAAAAGTAATGATAATAGTATAATATTATGTATTAAATTAGGAAAAGATTTCTTACTATCTTGTTGAGGGCTTCCCATCAATGTGATGTCACTTAACGCTGTGAAGTATTGCCAACACATGACCGATGACACTGAAACACAATTTGTGCATTTCCTTTTTCAGCATTTATTAATAATTTATACTATGTAAGTATACAAGTTTAAAAAATCACCGTATTTTCTTAACAAATTTAAAGTGTAGAAATCTGAAGAATATGATAAATAAACGTTTTCGTAACTGGTTAAGAAATTAAGTTATATTTTGAACCATATAGAACCATTTCTATTTTGCCCTTTAGGTACATTTCCTCACACGCACACTTGTATTAATGTTTAACTAAGTAAGCTTATTTTAGTCAAGTTTAGCCCCATACCTAAATTAATGAATATAAATATTAGAAAATACATTTTCTATTCAATCTGTTTCCCGATACATTCGTAAAGAGACTCGAGACTCAAGTAAATATCACATGTAATTTACTCATATTATATTGTGATTTGTATACAAACATTTATTGTTTAATTACGGTTATCACTAAGCTATGGGAAGAATTCAAAATATTGTTAATACGTTATTTCTGTTAGTTACATTAGAAAGAAATTTTGCTGTGGAAAGCTGATTATGTCAATAGATCAAATGCACATCACCCTGTATCTTCATATTGCGTAGATACATCAGCGTTAATATTAGCGATAGAACTTGTCAAAAGCTTTCCAATAAATCACAGTTTGTAAGCCCACAGTGATAAAAGTGCACAATTTTGCGGGTCTATACGTACGGCATTAGGCATAATAATAATTGGACATTTTCATCATCATGTTAATAGTATTATTTGCAAAACTTATTTGCCTCAATATTCATTTCGCTATAGCGGTAATAATTGTTTTTATTTGTTTTTAAAATTGGGATCACAAAGAGTGTATAGCAAATCACTTAATAAAGTGTGTTTACAGATTTGTCCTCGAGAGGAGACAAACAACGGCGTGAGAGTGGTGTGGCCCGAGAGCTTACCAGGAAGCAATATTACGTCAGAGCCCGTCTGCTTTCACGACGAGTACGTGGTGAGAAGGAGCTGTGTTGAAACACAATGGATTCCGCCGGCGACCGAACTCAGCCCGTGTGAGGATACACACACTAATCATTGGCCAACTTGTCCTCCAAGTTTTTACGAGATTTCACCCAATATTAAGGACTTTTGTTACAAAATTAGTCCGTTATCGTCGTGGGATTATCCCTGTCTGAAAAACGGTGGAGCTGCAGTCATCACGGAAATCGAAGATGAAGACGTAGATGAACTTTTGATGTCTCTGAAACGCCAAAATGTTTCTAGATACTTTTGGCTTCCGGGCCGACGGTCGGGAATATTTTCGCCCATGACCTGGTACGTGTCTGGACCTAATTGGGGAAGAAATGTGGAAAGTAAGAATAAGCTAAAAATAAGTCCTTCTATATTTAAAAATTGTCTACTTCTTGATATCGATCAACAAGTCATTGTTGCGGATTTGTGCGCAGTAAAATACCCAAGTTTATGTTTCTACGTAAACGATATTTACTTTCCGGCTAGATGCCCCGAAAACTACTACGCTGTACGTTATATGACAGATACTGGACTGTGTCTTGGTATTGAACGTTCCGAAAATAGCCTAAGTTTTGACCAATTCAAAGACGAAAAATGTAAAACTGCAATGGGTAACACAGAAAATAGCGAATTAATTAGATTCATTTTCAAAAAAATTGCAGAAGAAAATAAGATTGCTGATAGCGAATGGTGTTGGTTCTCGAGAGTGACTACTTCCATTACAGTTATTGAATCAAATCAATCCTCAACAGAAAACACAACAGAAATAGCTTATGTACCAATATCGATAAATAATGCTGGAACGCTAAATGTAATGAGCTCGTCAACAATGTTATCTTGTATGGCGTGTCAGTCTGAGGTAACTTATGATACAACAGAGCTTACGTTTGAATACATTGAAAATAAAAATGCAATGTATCTTACGATCTACTATCCGTCCGGTCTCTGGAAGTACGGTGTGTATGATACTGGTATACAATGTTTTTCTGATGCTTCTGGAAATATTCATGTTATCGATATGACCGATATACCAGAGTTAACAACACACGAAGACAACAAATTAACAAATACAGAAAAAGCTACTTATAGAATGAACCCCGTCACGAGTAGTCCTGCACAGTATTGGTGTGAGGGCCATTTAAAAAATTTCTCGTTAATTTCAACAGAAAAAATTGTCGTTAATCCTAAATATGGTGAAATTTACGTATTTGCACTAGTTTTGGAACTTTACATATCAATTCGTGACGTTCCACATCAGTTAGAAACAGAAATAAGTACACTTTCTAATAATATAGAGCAAGTTTTTGTAGGAAGTCAAGCACTTGTCATGGAATTACTTAGTTATTCTGATGAGGTCTTGATGGTGCTAGTACATTTACATGTACCAGTGGAAGAATCATTCAAGTTTAATGATATAACTTTTCTAAATTTATATAAACAGTTGTTACATTCATCTGAAACAGATCTTAAAACTTATAACTATACGTTTATTAATTTAACTAGTTCAATGTATTGTTTACCAACATCTACTACAGACCAACTGATGACATTGGACTGGGAAGTAACACCTATCGGCCATATCGCAGCTCCAAAACAATTTTGTTTGCAAGAGAATGGACTTCCCGTAAAACGAGTATGTGATGGCTCATATCGTTTGGGAGGCAAATGGAGAATTGTAGAAGGAGCTTGCGATATGACTTACGCACCATCTTCAGCGACTACATTTTTATACAACTTTGTGAAAGGCCAACTGCCAAAAAAATATGTATCTAATTTTATCACGTATGGTCTTGAATATGTGTTGCAAGATACAAATATTATTATTCCAGCAGATATATACTACCTAGCAATGTCTTTACAACATTTTTTGAGAATAACTACAAATAATGAAACGTCTGTAGATACTGGAAACATAGGTAATATTGCATGGGTTATGAATAGATTGATGGTCCTTAACAATAATTACTTGCGCTTAGCACAAACGTTAAATTCTACAAATATTATTCTCGACACTGTAACTAATATAATAGAATTAATTACCCTGAAATATTTCAACACAGAAAGATATTGTAATAAAAATTATGATTACGCTGTCGAGCCTCAATTTATAATTCAAGTTACGTATCCTAAAATTAATAATATTAGTGGTATAGCACTTATACAAAACCCTGAATCAAAAGCTTTCACAGACGTGGAAATAATACCTTTATACCAAAATACTTCAATGGAAGATATTTTGTCACTAGATCATTTGGAAATAGCTGCTTGGTTACCAAACTCAGTCATAAGGTCACTTTTAAAAAACACTAATGAAAGTAAAAATGAAAACGAAAGTGATACTGACCTTCACGTAATCATTAATGTTTTTTACAACAGTGCTATGTTCCAAGAATTGAACCCGAACAAATTCATAGTGAATAGCCGTATCATTGGTGTGACTATTCCAGGCTATATACCAAATTTAAAGCATCCCATCACTCTTGTTTTTAAGGAAATACATAATAATAATCAAGCAAAATACTGTGGATATTGGGAATTCCATGCTGATGTCAGAATAAATAATCCCGGGCACTGGTCAAATCGCGGTTGCTATTACAAATATACAAAAAACAATCTTACTATATGCGATTGCTATCATTTAACACATTTTGGACAGTTGCTTTTATTTAAAAATTCTTTTCCTGATACTAATTCTGATGGTGGGATGGAAGTTCAGAACAGAAATTTAAATATTATATCATTGCTTGGCAGTTTTTTGTCGTTATTAGGTATATTTGTAATTTATATCACAGCGACATTATTTAATAAATGGCGGCAAAAAGCTGGCACAAAAGTATTATTAAATCTATCAGGTGCTATCGCATTACCTTTAATATTTATACTTATATTTAATTTAGGGAATTCAGCATTTAAACCACCTAGTGACGATAATGACAGTCGCAAAATCATAATTTTGTGTATAACATTAGGAGCACTGTTACATTACTCCGTACTTGCAAGTTTTATGTGGATGCTAATAACAGCTATTTTACAATTTATTCGATATGTAAGAGTCTTAGGAGTTCGCCGGCCATCAAGATTTATAATGAAATTTACTTTAATTGGTTGGGGCATACCTACTTTGCCAGTAATTATAACATTAATTTTAGATAAAGAAACTTATGTTCCAAGTAACTTACCAGATAATATTTGCTATCCAACAGGGCTATATTTAATATTTGGTATCGTTGTACCGATTTGCATTATACTTTTAGTTAATGTTATTCTCTACGTGTTAGTTATGTGCTCAATTTCACGTGGTCCTGATGGTAAAGTGAGGTCAGTTGATATGGATCTCATTGGATCTCAGTTAAGGCTGTCAGTATTTTTATTCTTTTTACTAGGTCTTACGTGGATTTTTGGTTTGTTTTCTTTTTCCAGTAACACCATGTGGTCTTATCTATTTTGTCTTACATCTACTCTTCAAGGATTTGTACTGTTTGTATATTTTATTATTTGTGATCCTGAAACGAGGAATTTGTGGTTATCTTTAATGACTCGGTCGCGATCGAACTCGAAATCAAGTGAGAGCATTACAAGTATTAGTAGTGGGTAGGTTGAAACCAAAAGTGGTTATGTTGAAACACATAACCACTTTTATCTTTTACTAACTATTGCAAAAAACTAAAGCAGTTAATATTTTGTAAACAGAATTGTGTTTTCAAACAACATCAATATTGTGTTATTGTCTTAAAAACGAGATCAGTAGCATTTTGACATTGGTATTGATTAAAGTATGCAGATCGTAACTCTGTGTTTTTCTTATGTTATTTTAACTTGTAAGTACAATAATTATTGTAATGAATAGGAAGCTAACTATAAAAATATATAACAGAACTAAGAATATATATTAATAAATATACTTAGTTCTATATATAATATAAGTTATCTATATATAATAATATATACTTAGTTCTGTTAAAAATTTTAAAAAGTTCCTCCTATTCTATAATTTCTATATCCTATTTTATATTTTATAAAATAACTTGTTATTGACAATATGTGTAACATAAAATGAAACATTCTACGACTATTCGTGTATTATTATTTGGACGAGACTAAGAGCTACCAATAGACAAACCCAGTAATAACTTTTAATAATAATATAACAGAAATGTATATAAGTATATATTGTTTTAAGTATACATATGCGCAAGCTGGCGGGCCATACCAGCAAACCAAGCGATGTTCGCTGCCAGGTCGGGCGACTCGGCACTGATCGAGGACGCAAAATTACCACGAGGTATCTTTTACCATACAATTATATTTTATTGTTTACAGCAAACCCTTCTGCCGAAAATACTTATACAAACGAAATAGAAATTTTCAGATTCTCTGGATCAAATTCACAAGTTTGGCTACTGCACGCGAGATACGATCCAAAGGGCGTACCTTCGGAAATCGGTCAATGTAACTTTACCGACGTATCAAGACACGCAACTGACCTATATCTACGTACGTAAAAAAAATAACCTAATACTAAGCATAAGAGAAGATTAACAGCAGCTTGGTAAGTGAGAAAAAAGATCCGAAATTTGATTGGGGAGAGACGCCACTCCCGCGGAACTCGGATCATTTTACCCGACAACAAAGAAGCCAAAAGGAAGGTTAATGATTTTGGCAGTATATGTGTGTAACACCGTAGCGCCTCAACTACTGGTCCGATTTTAATTAATTAGGTGTCAATAGATTCGTAATAACAGCCCGAGTATATAATTTACGTAGTCGGGTTATAGTTTCTATAAAAAATTATAGTTATTAGTGTTAAGAAGTTCAATACGATAACTTAACTCCATCATGCTCACAGAATTGAACATGGCGTTATATTTTGTAATAAAAACAAATAGCATTAACTTAAAACTATAGTTTGGCAAACGCTTGACATTTTTAATTATTTTCGCAGCTTTTAGAAAGAAAGGAAACCATTAGGTATTTCCAGTGCATCGTCATGAAGTCGTACGTGCCGGAGAAGTTCCTTTTCCTCAAGAATAACCTGCATCTCTACTACTGCCAAGGGGTGGCGTTCGTCTTGATGTTGAATACTATAAACAGATACGAAATACACGAGTTCTTTTTAGGCCCCAAATTGAACATGCCTATGAATTTCGTGTTCGAGTTCTATCATCCCGAATATGTGAGTGGAAACCGGGGCTAAAGATACGCAGGATAAATAATATTATGCAACTTCAGTTACACAAAGCATGGTACATGTAGATATTTCCGCGTCGTGTGATCTAGAACATCTAGAAACGGAACGCGACATAGCGGTGCACTTTTAAGATAGGTACTCAAAATTGAACTTTATTCATTACACAAGAAGATAGACATTTCATTGTTAGAGTTCGAATGGCGTTCGCGCCGCGCTGCACAGTGCATGTGCAGTGTATGACTGATCTCATATAAAACGTATCTTTTTGTGTAGTGAATAAATTCAATTTTGAATGGCTATCTTAAAAATGCGTCGCTATCTTAAAAATGTCGCGGTGTGAACTGACCCTAAGTGTTTTACGACTAAATTCTCAAACGCTTCTTAAAGTAAGAGGCTATCAAGTCCAATGCGGTCTTCACTCTGCACGCTCTGGACTTTAAGAAAAGTTTTGAGAATTAGGCCGTTTTAAGTTGATGGTGAAGTTTTGGATAACTTCACTTACCTCTGTAAAAGTAACCCCGGCATCAAAGTATTTTCATTGAAAATAATATTTCCCAGGTGGGGACGATTTACGAATTTATTTCGAATAAATTATATTAAATATATTACTTGCAGTTGAATTTATTAAAATTAACACTGAACCTATATCCTACTTACTATTTTAAGCTATTTTGTGAGAATTATTTATGGATGGATCCAGTATGTTTGTAACTCTTTCACGCAATAACTACCAAACGGATTTTAATGAAATTTGATATTGTAGTAGTTTAAGTCTTAGTTTCCTCGGGATACTGTATTTACCCGGGCGGAGCCGCGGGCAAAAGCTGGTAACATAATATAATTAAGAAAGGCTTCGAAAAATAACGAAGGCTTAAAAATTTTAATATTCTTAGAAGGGTAGACAGTAGACGAGTAGCACTCGTATTGCTTTGCTTGCCAAACAAAGCTTACATATTATTGTAAACTCAGACCACCTTAAATCTTTTGACGAACTGAAGTGAATCTGTTAAATTTCAAAAAGTCCGTCGAAATTCATAATTTTAATTCCTGTTTTAAAGGTTCGTTAAATGTTTGACAGATTGTTGTTAATTATGTATGCTAGGTTAATTTTAAATCATTATAAACTTCGAATTTAAATTTATTTTTAAATAATATTATATTTTACATAATTTATATGGTTTATACAGTACTAAATAATAATACATAAAGCAAATAGTACATACAGTTGTATCCATTTTTACGACAATTATGCAAAAGGAGGAAAAATGCCAAAATTTGGCACGGTTATAGGTTATATGGTGTGCGGAAAGCTGTTTTTTATAATGATGCTTAAAATACATTAAATTAATTAAATTAGGTTATCTTAATTAAGTAGGTTGTTGGAACCACTTATCCATACGTATGACATAGACTTCATTGCATTAATGTATTATATAATAAGTATTTGATTTACTACCTTTTTCCAATGGTCGCAAAATACTTTGAGTTTCAGTCAAATTCTTTCAGCAGTTAACGCGTAAAAACTTCAAAACGTAATCAAACATACCGCATTAAGTATTTGTTGTTACAAATACTAAATGCGGTAAATGAAATATTTTTTTTTAATTTAATTTAACTTGATGATGACGAACAATAAAAAACATTGATATGAGGTCTGTTGATCGTTAAGAATACTGTTTGCTCTAGTTAGTGTTTTGTTTGTAAAATAAAGGTTTTCGCTTACATTCCTTTCGTTGAATATTGATCAGCAATTGTTGTCAAAAAGTCAAAACATTAAGCTTACAAGAAGAGACCGACAGAACTGAATTCTGCAAAGATGAATTCAAAGAGGTTGGGAGTTGCAATTGTTGCAAGTTCACTTACGCCTCAAATTCGATTTTATTTGAATTTAAGTAAAAAGATTTTATTCCACCTTTCTAATACATGTTTCTGTATTTTTTTTAGTTACTTATAAATATTTTATATGAATCTATTAAATTCCTGAGAGTTTGTTATAATTATGAAAATATCTCTTTCTTTTCAGTTCTTTTTCTCATCACATTTTCGATGAGTGAATCTGAGATTCGGGATTTTTCCCACTGTCACGACAACTTTGACTTGAAACCCAAGGATGGGATTTTAAAGGAGCACACTTTTACATGGTTGGGTTTCCTTCAATATATACATGGTAAGTACCTTCTAGTTCATAATACTTAGTGAAGTTCAAAACACACTACTTTATAATCCAACATTTTAAAAAGATTACAGCATGCACTTACTACTAATTAATATTCCTACACGGAACAACAGAATAACTAATAATTATTTTTACTAGCGTAACGGTACTAATATGTGGCTTTAAAGTTTCGAACGTGTTTCTATAATATATTTAAACCACGAGAAGAAAAGATTTTGAAAAATAAATTTTGCGTTCAGGTTCGTAACATTTTGATCAAATTGAAAAAGAAACTGTTTCGTCACTTCGTAATTAACTAGAATCCCACAAAAACATAACCTAAATGAAAAAAAGCCAAGTACTTCTTTCGCAAAAAGTTATGAGATGTCGTAGAGACCAAGTGAAATTCAAAATAGTCCATTTAATTAGTTATAAAAAAAATTTAATGTGTAAAATATTATTTTTTTATTTTATTATATTTAACAGTGACATTGCAATGAGCATTTTTTCGCTTAATATGTCCTAAACTATGTACTCGATTTTTATGAAATTTAAAACAATAGCTTGTGCCGCTAACGACTTCTCTGCGACAAAAATTCTGACCACTAGCTTTGTTTCAAACGATAATACGAGTATGGGGACACGAAAACGCCGCGAAATGCTTCAAGAAGAGATAGTTACGGCCGCAAATACTTGGCGATAGCGCGGCCGCGGTATCAAATAACAAAACTATTTCCTTTTGCAGTTACTACAGGTTTACCGCACCACAGCAAGGCTCCCCGAGTGGTTCTCATTCACAAACAATACACATTGGCTGTTGCTACCGACATGTTAGTTTTACCAAGAAACTATAAGCTGTAAGCACATAATACTATTACGAGCAGTAAGTTGAAAATAGAATAAAACTATACTGAGATGAAAATATTTTATGTAGTATTCTCCAAAATCACGAGATGTAATAGATAAGTTATTGATATAGAATACCGAATGTCACGCACAATTTCTTTCGGGCAGAAATTCATAGATCTCAGAACACAAAAGAAGCACATGTTCTTTCCCAAGGTTAAATCCATGGTTGAATTTATTCTAGAATTTTTATTAAAATCCGTTAAACGGTTTAATCTTCGTTCTGTAACAGATAGAAAGAGTAATTTTCGCAATAATAACTTATCAGTGGAAAGGTGATATTCGGAGACTACGAGCAGGAGGAGTTGGACTGCAAGCTGACTTACAGCCAGGTGAAGATAGGGGCGCAGTGCCCTCGGGCTTATCTAGAGATTCCAATCGTTAGTATCGTGCCACACCCGGAGTACACTAGGTAAGCTTTACACATTATAAACGTGGAAGTATTTTACATTGTTTTTTACTAATCTTATTAAAAAGATTTTTTTATCTATGGACTCTTTACAACACGTAAACCTGGCCCCGTGCTAAGTACCTGAAGAACTTGTGTTACGGGTACCAGACAACGGGAAGTATATTTAATACTTTTGTATGTAAGATTTTTATGATACACATCCATGACCCAGAAACACAGTAAAACTATTTTTTTTGTTTCTTCGGCGGAATTCGAACCCGCGACCCCCGGCTTGAGCATCCTCACCACTGAACTACAGAGGTCGTCCAGTAACTTAAGACTTATTTGCCTGTAGATTTGGCGTTGGAAACAGTTTGGCCATAGTTAAGCTACTTAGCCCTATAAGATCAGGTGAGAGATAATTAAATAAATAATGTAACGCTTACTTACTAATTATTTTGTTTTATAATAAAAGTAGAAATTAAATGAGATTTTTTTGATAATGGTTTGTGTAGGCTTAGGAAACATTTTCACTGCGAATAATTTTTAGGGTTCCGTAGTTCATGTCTCGGAACCCTTATGGTTTCGTCATGTCCGTCCGTCTTTGGCTTACCGTGCAAACGTTTAGTGTTAGAAATATTAAACTTTGCATGGGTATGTGTATTTAATACGTCGACTAAAATAAAATCACGAAAAATATATTTTTTTGGAACTATCTATTTATCACGTTAAGTGGGGATGATTTTTTTTCTCGCGTCTACCCCATAAAGTGAGGTATCATTAGATAGGTCTTTTAAAAACATTGACAGATTGCTCAGACAATTTGTTTTATTTAGGTGTCTGTTTGCGAGATATTTAATTCTAAAACGCATATTTTTGTTAAAATAGGGCACCCCCCGTCCCTATCTAAAAGCTAAACGTCTGGTTCGAAAAATCTGACAAATTTCATGATAGCAGTCCATATTGTGATTAACTTTAATGAAAAACTATAACGGCTCATATAATTTTGTTACTTTCGTAGTTATAGATAACTTAGGCTAAGAACTCACGGAGCGGTTTTCACCCGCGCCCGCCGCGGTTGCGGGCCCGCAACTTCTGTAGAATGCGGATATATATGTAAAAAATTAAGGCACAACTCACGGCGCGTTTTACGCCGGTCCCGCTGCACCGGCGGGCAACTAGTAAAATCGCGCGGGCCGCGGTCACCTGCAGCCTCGGCTCTGCATTCGGTAAATATGTATTCACCTTTTTGCAACCCGTCCTGCGATCTTCGCCCGCCACGTTTGCGGGCGACAATCTCAACCGAGGCAGCGGCAGACCGCGCAAAACCGCAGTTCGACGACCGCGACGGGCACGGGAAAAAACTTTGTATACTTGCTTGTATAATAACTTGGAAAACTTTGCATAAAAAAATAACGAAACAATAAGTAAACAGGTAAGATATTGGTAAAATGGTACGGAACTACGTGGACAAGTCCGACTCGCACTTGGCCGGTTGTTTTTTCTAGTAGAATTTGTTCATAGCTCCTGTTTATCTCCATTAACTGTTTGCACTTTGCAGAGAAAACTTTCAAAATTGTAAACTTTAATTATAATTAAAATTGATCAGATTTACATTAAAATATTTAAATTAATAGTCGTATCTATGTTTTGTTCAGATCCAATTTAATCTAAACGAAAACAGAAAGATACACTAAAATTCTATCACTTTAAGCGTCACTTAACCGTGCAATAAAGAAACAATTACACAGGATTTGTATTAAACACATACGGATTGTGTCGCGGTAAACTTTTCTTTTTCGCGATGTTTCGGCAGCAGCCAGCAGAGGACTGATCTCCCGACTGCTGGAAAGTAGCTGAAACATCGGGAAAAAGAAAAATGCACCGCGACACAATCCGTAAGTGTTTAAAACAATGAACAATATTCGCGTAAACATCAGAAATCAATTACACATTCATTTGGCCGAATTTATGATGGATTTTTGGATTTTTGATCTGAACAGAGTAAAGTGGAGTTCAATAGCTTTGGAATGAATTTCTCGTCTTTGCCAAGCCCCAGAACTGTGAGAAACGTATGTACAAAACAATTCCAATGTTAGTGTTTTATTACAGAATACATGATACCAGTTTGCTTGCCAAGTGTGACCGAACGTGAGAGGAAAAAGAAACAAAGATATGTATATATGATCGATTATATTAGTTGTAAGTATAGCATGTAATGTGGTCTTAGAATATTTGGAATTTTTTAGATTTTTATGTCACTAAATTTACTAACTTTGCTAAACAAGTATCATTGCTATTCTCCGCATTATTAGTAGTGGAAGTAAGTATTACTTATGATCTCTTGGGAGGAAATTTCGCAATCAAATGACTTTTATATTTTTAACTAGCTACTTCGTTTGCGTATAACTAACGGAAACGAAACAATATATTTTTTAAACGGAACCCTAAGATAATAGAAGCCTAAGTTACCTACTCCTTGTAACATCAACTATCGGCCAGTGAAAGTCCGTGAAAATCAGTCCAGCCGATTCAGAGATTAGCCGGATCAAACAGACAGACAATAATTTAAAAAAAAATGTTTTATTGTAAGTAACGTATATTGTGGGAGATTTAACTGTGGGAGGGCTATACTTCAGGACGAATGGGTCGGCTCAACCGGATAAATACCACGACCTCACAGAAAACCGGCTTTAGTGAGGTTACCGGAGGCCCAAGAGGGGGAAATAGGGATTTTAAGGACCAGGAACGCAAGTTGCAATACAACTAGCGTTCTAATAGAGTTACAAGTATAACTCCTCTGGTGTTGCGAGTGTCCTTGGGTGGTTGTAATCGCTTACCATCAGGCGATCCATCTGCTCGTTTCCTGGTTCATTTCATTTTTTTTTAAATACTTTTATAATATGCATTTAGTGAAAATCTCTTATTTTAACATTACAAAGAGACACTTCAATTTTATTTGTTTGAATAGATTTGGAAAATCTAATTGTAAAACAAAACATCCTAGAAGTGAAATTGTCAAAACATCAAAACATTTGCTACATTAGCTTTATGTCCCTGCACTGTGTGCCAATTTTCTTCTGTGGTACATAATATTATATTGTATCTTCACTTTATCTTCCTACCTGCCAAGGGATAATTAACGTCAGTCTCTTATCGTATCGTTGGCCATCTGCAATAAAATTTCGTATTCCATGTCGTGCGTATGTTTTATAAATCTATGCATGTTTTGCTAAATGTATTCCTTTAGGGCTGTTTTGACCGTGAGTGATAAATAGCTTTTAGCTAAAGGTCAAATTTTTTTTTGTAGTGGTACCAAGAGATTTTGATAACGAAAAGATGGGTAAGAAAACTTTGAAAATGTATACACATAAAGAGTGCAGACGACATCGCATGCGCAGTGTAAGTATAGCAAAACTGAAATTGGCAAATTTTATTGTGTTCCAAATTCTTGATTCGTGACTGCTTTTCTATAAATAACATTAAAAAGAATATAATATACACCTATCAGACTGTATACTCTTGTATTAATATGTGTGTGCCTAAATAGATAATATAGCAATAGTCATACCTATATGCATTCTGAACTTAGCTCTTCGGGGTATCTCAATAAATAATGTAATATTTTTCAGAAACTAGGAAGCGAAGGTGTCACTCACGTGCTTTGCAGCTCTGGATGTGGGGTACGTCCAGGTTCGCCCATCATCAGCCACTCCTTCGAGGGGACCTTCGAAGTGGTGGGCTTGGCCGCTGGAGGGGGTCCCTGCACCCGGAGATCCATGAGGAACCGTCTGAACAGGGAGCCCCCGCTCTACGTCGACGTGTACCCCTACGTCTCCTGGATCATCAACTACATCACCGCTCAGATTCTCCCAAGACCGTACCCAGACAACTTTGTCCTAGCCGACCATGGCACACGTGAGTTAAACTCCTTACACTCACACGCCAGAAGTCAATCTTAAGTTATTTCTATAGGTATTTACCTAATTCCTACCTCTAGATTCTAGAACAAGGCTTAATCCCTTTAATCATATTATATGCACACTGTACCCGTAAGTATGTATGTTACTTATGTAATATAATTAATATAATTTATAATATAATTTATTTATTTTTTCTTTCACAAAGGTTTACATGTTCACACTTTATTAAATTAGCACACACTTAGTCCAGGTCCATATTCAACCTTTGTGAGAGACTGGAGTCCGTACTAGATTAGAATCTGTGTTACAGATCACCAGGCCCTCACACATACATTAGTGATAATTTATCATAGACGACGTAAGACGTGTAGTACCATTCATATTATTTTAAAGGAAAGAAAAACATAAGTTATAACTACAGAACTAAAAAATAATTAAAGAGAAAAAAGAAAAATATATATAAACTCATTACATGTGCGCACACACATACACACGTGCATATATGCACGCACATACACATACATAAATATTAAACATATACACAAAGGATGTGGTGTGTGAATGCAACGTGGGTGCGTGTAAGTGTTTGTGTGCGTGTGCGTGTGTACTTTTATTTATGTTGTGTATTAGTTAGTAATTGTATGTATATACATACATTTTCTAGACAACATATATTTCAATCAGGCTTTCAGTATCCTCATAGGTTTGTCCCAACAGCCACACGGTAATTGTAATTCTACATTTGGTCTTATTTAAGGGGTATATATGCAGAATTTTATTAATTTTATTATATAAGTAAGGG